>JAOCZM010000123.1:2400000-3000000 GCA_026122235.1 Vinca minor | reverse complement strand
GTAGGAAGCTTACATCAACTCAAGCCCCTCTTGTTTTTTTTCTATTTTTTGTGAAATAATCTTTTGTATGACAACTTGATAATTTTCAATTATGTTTAATTATCATTTTATTTTTTATTTTTTTAATTGAGTACTTCTATTTTTCAGCCTGCGTGTTTAACCATTAAATTCTTAAGCAACTTATACATAATGATTCAATATCAAAACGGTCAAACACTACATATGTGCATCTATATAGGTCAATTTCCCTTGCAAAAAAATTCAAAAATAAATAAATTTCCTATAAAACAGATATCTAATTCCATATAAAATTAATACGAAAACGACAATTATCTAACTGACATGTTAATCGTTAATAAAAATAAATAGTTGTTTCCAAAATAAGCCTTTTCACTTATCAAAAATAATATTTAGGATAACAAAAAAGTTGTCCAAAAATACCTAAACATTTACAAAATAGTATTTCATCAATTACAAAATAAAGTTTTCACGTTGGCTATTCACGTCTGCAACGTCAAACTTCAATACTTTGTTGTCACCCTCTACAGAACAGAAAAAAGAAACATAGAGAGAGTAATTAAAAAAGATTAATACATGATGCGTAGTTAGTTTGTGAGTATGGTCAAATAGAAAATAAAAGAGCTGTGATGAAATTTTCAACTACTAAAAAAGACGAAGTAAACATTCAAAGTCGATTAAAACATGCGAGGTACCAAGTGTATTATATTATAATCAATTTGATTCCAAGAAAACAACCTCTAAGATGATGTGGAATCTGCGATATAAGCCAATTCTTGTATTTTCTTGCAGTCATTCTCTTCCACTTAATAATTTTCAAGATTTAACGCATTATGTATAAGGAGGAGAATTAAGAACATAATTTTCAAATCATAGAATAAGAACTGAGTATCTTAGAAACCAAAATACAAAATAACTCGACAAATTCTACTAAATAATTCAAACAAAAATTATAAAAACATCTCTAAAAATAACTACTCATCATCCTCGTCTGAATCATCACTAGTAGATAATTCCCGTGCAAGATAATCGGTGTCGATATGGATGTTTATTTCGGCGAATGGACTTTGTTGGGTGCTTGCCAATAGCCCAACATAGTTATCGAACCGAGACCTAGACGGGTCTTTGAGGATTTTCAAACAGGAGGAAGAAGAAAATGAGGAAAAGAGTTGAACAAATGAAATTTAATTAAAAGTTTAAAAGTTAAAATACTTACCAGTCAATGGTCTGAATTGTTCTTTCGGACTACCCGTCTGTATTAGTAGTTGAAAATATCATCACATCTCTCTTATTTTCTATTTGACCATACTCACAAACTAACTATGCATCATGTATTAAAGTATTCTAATTACTCTCTCTATGTTTCTTTTTGTTCTGTAGAGGGTGACAGCAAATTATTGAAGTTTGACGTTGAAGACTTGAAGAGTCAACGTGAAAACTTTATTTTGTAATTGATGAATTACTATTTTGTAAATGTTTATGTCTTTTTGGAAAACTTTTTTGTGAATCTAAACATTATTTTTCATATGCGAAAAGGCTTTATTTACTTTAATTAACGATTAACACGGTAGTTAGATAATTGTCGTTTTCGTATTAATTTTATATGGAATTAGATATCTTTTTTATTGGAAATTTATTTATTTATTAAGTTTTTGTAAGGAAAATTCCAACAATATCAAGATGAGGAGAAGAGTTTAACTTATCGACTGCTCTCAGCATCTGAATTTGACAAGGTAGCAGATGTTGAATCGAATTTAAGATATGACACGAAAACGCCTTTAACTTGGTGCAGAACCGCATGGGCTTTGATTCGTAGGAAGCTTACATCAACTCAAGCCCCTCTTGTTTTTTTTCTATTTTTTGTGAAATAATCTTTTGTATGACAACTTGATAATTTTCAATTATGTTTAATTATCATTTTATTTTTTATTTTTTTAATTGAGTACTTCTATTTTTCAGCCTGCGTGTTTAACCATTAAATTCTTAAGCAACTTATACATAATGATTCAATATCAAAACGGTCAAACACTACATATGTGCATCTATATAGGTCAATTTCCCTTGCAAAAAAATTCAAAAATAAATAAATTTCCTATAAAACAGATATCTAATTCCATATAAAATTAATACGAAAACGACAATTATCTAACTGACATGTTAATCGTTAATAAAAATAAATAGTTGTTTCCAAAATAAGCCTTTTCACTTATCAAAAATAATATTTAGGATAACAAAAAAGTTGTCCAAAAATACCTAAACATTTACAAAATAGTATTTCATCAATTACAAAATAAAGTTTTCACGTTGGCTATTCACGTCTGCAACGTCAAACTTCAATACTTTGTTGTCACCCTCTACAGAACAGAAAAAAGAAACATAGAGAGAGTAATTAAAAAAGATTAATACATGATGCGTAGTTAGTTTGTGAGTATGGTCAAATAGAAAATAAGAGAGCTGTGATGAAATTTTCAACTACTAAAAAAGACGAAGTAAACATTCAAAGTCGATTAAAACATGCGAGGTACCAAGTGTATTATATTATAATCAATTTGATTCCAAGAAAACAACCTCTAAGATGATGTGGAATCTGCGATATAAGCCAATTCTTGTATTTTCTTGCAGTCATTCTCTTCCACTTAATAATTTTCAGATTTAACGCATTATGTATAAGGAGGAGAATTAAGAACATAATTTTCAAATCATAGAATAAGAACTGAGTATCTTAGAAACCAAAATACAAAATAACTCGACAAATTCTACTAAATAATTCAAAAAAAAATTATAAAAACATCTCTAAAAATAACTACTCATCATCCTCGTCTGAATCATCACTAGTAGATAATTCCCGTGCAAGATAATCGGCGTCGATATGGATGTTTATTTCGGCGAATGGACTTTGTTGGGTGCTTGCCAATAGCCCAACAAAGTTATCGAACCGAGACCTAGACGGGTCTTTGAGGATTTTCAAACAGGAGGAAGAAGAAAATGAGGAAAAGAGTTGAACAAATGAAATTTAATTAAAAGTTTAAAAGTTAAAATACTTACCAGTCAATGGTCTGAATTGTTCTTTCGGACTACCCGTCTGTATTAGTAGTTGAAAATATCATCACATCTCTCTTATTTTCTATTTGACCATACTCACAAACTAACTATGCATCATGTATTAAAGTATTCTAATTACTCTCTCTATGTTTCTTTTTGTTCTGTAGAGGGTGACAGCAAATTATTGAAGTTTGACGTTGAAGACTTGAAGAGTCAACGTGAAAACTTTATTTTGTAATTGATGAATTACTATTTTGTAAATGTTTATGTCTTTTTGGAAAACTTTTTTGTGAATCTAAACATTATTTTTCATATGCGAAAAGGCTTTATTTACTTTAATTAACGATTAACACGGTAGTTAGATAATTGTCGTTTTCGTATTAATTTTATATGGAATTAGATATCGTTTTATAGGAAATTTATTTATTTTTGAATTTTTTTGCAAGGGAAATTGACCTATATAGATGCACATATGTAGTGTTTGACCGTTTTGATATTGAATCATTATGTATAAGTTGCTTAAGAATTTAATGGTTAAACACGCAGGCTGAAAAATAGAAGTACTCAATTAAAAAAATAAAAAATAAAATGATAATTAAACATAATTGAAAATTATCAAGTTGTCATACAAAAGATTATTTCACAAAAAATAGAAAAAAAACAAGAGGGGCTTGAGTTGATGTAAGCTTCCTACGAATCAAAGCCCATGCGGTTCTGCACCAAGTTAAAGGCGTTCTCGTGTCATATCTTAAATTCGATTCAACATCTGCTACCTTGTCAAATTCAGATGCTGAGAGCAGTCGATAAGTTAAACTCTTCTCCTCATCTTGATATTGTTGGAATTTTCCTTACAAAAACTTAATAAATAAATAAATTTCCAATAAAAAAGATATCTAATTCCATATAAAATTAATACGAAAACGACAATTATCTAACTGACATGTTAATCGTTAATAAAAATAAATAGTTGTTTCCAAAATAAGCCTTTTCACTTATCAAAAATAATATTTAGGATAACAAAAAAGTTGTCCAAAAATACCTAAACATTTACAAAATAGTATTTCATCAATTACAAAATAAAGTTTTCACGTTGGCTATTCACGTCTGCAACGTCAAACTTCAATACTTTGTTGTCACCCTCTACAGAACAGAAAAAAGAAACATAGAGAGAGTAATTAAAAAAGATTAATACATGATGCGTAGTTAGTTTGTGAGTATGGTCAAATAGAAAATAAGAGAGCTGTGATGAAATTTTCAACTACTAAAAAAGACGAAGTAAACATTCAAAGTCGATTAAAACATGCGAGGTACCAAGTGTATTATATTATAATCAATTTGATTCCAAGAAAACAACCTCTAAGATGATGTGGAATCTGCGATATAAGCCAATTCTTGTATTTTCTTGCAGTCATTCTCTTCCACTTAATAATTTTCAGATTTAACGCATTATGTATAAGGAGGAGAATTAAGAACATAATTTTCAAATCATAGAATAAGAACTGAGTATCTTAGAAACCAAAATACAAAATAACTCGACAAATTCTACTAAATAATTCAAAAAAAAATTATAAAAACATCTCTAAAAATAACTACTCATCATCCTCGTCTGAATCATCACTAGTAGATAATTCCCGTGCAAGATAATCGGCGTCGATATGGATGTTTATTTCGGCGAATGGACTTTGTTGGGTGCTTGCCAATAGCCCAACAAAGTTATCGAACCGAGACCTAGACGGGTCTTTGAGGATTTTCAAACAGGAGGAAGAAGAAAATGAGGAAAAGAGTTGAACAAATGAAATTTAATTAAAAGTTTAAAAGTTAAAATACTTACCAGTCAATGGTCTGAATTGTTCTTTCGGACTACCCGTCTGTATTAGTAGTTGAAAATATCATCACATCTCTCTTATTTTCTATTTGACCATACTCACAAACTAACTATGCATCATGTATTAAAGTATTCTAATTACTCTCTCTATGTTTCTTTTTGTTCTGTAGAGGGTGACAGCAAATTATTGAAGTTTGACGTTGAAGACTTGAAGAGTCAACGTGAAAACTTTATTTTGTAATTGATGAATTACTATTTTGTAAATGTTTATGTCTTTTTGGAAAACTTTTTTGTGAATCTAAACATTATTTTTCATATGCGAAAAGGCTTTATTTACTTTAATTAACGATTAACACGGTAGTTAGATAATTGTCGTTTTCGTATTAATTTTATATGGAATTAGATATCTTTTTTATTGGAAATTTATTTATTTATTAAGTTTTTGTAAGGAAAATTCCAACAATATCAAGATGAGGAGAAGAGTTTTACTTATCGACTGCTCTCAGCATCTGAATTTGACAAGGTAGTGGATGTTGAATCAAATTTAAGCTATGACACGAGAACGCCTTTTGAAGAAACCCAAGAGGGGGGGGGGTGAATTGGGTTTTAACTATTCTTGTAAACTTTTTCAAATCTTTGCAATGCAAGTGAAAGTTTAAGCAAGATGAGCAAATGCAAAGCTAAACCCAATAACAAGACAAAGGATTTATAGTGGTTCGACTCACTTAGAATCTACATCCACTACCTTGAGCCGCACCCAAGGATTTTAAACAACTTCACTAAGAAGAATGTTTACACTTGTGGCTAACTCACTAAGAGTTTTACACAACAACCACAACTCAAAGCTCACAAAGAGCTTGCCCACACAAAGTAGGACTTTTACAATTGCCCACACTAAGTAGGACTTATAACCCTATCACTAAGAAAGGGAATGAGAAGGTTTAAGTACAAAGTTTGATCACTCTTCTAAGTGAAAGATATACCTTTGAAGCACAAACAATTTTGCTCTTTGAACATATGAAGTTCACTCTTTGTCTTGCATTTGAAATAACACCTTTGAATGCTTTAGATCATGGCAATGAAGTGCATTTTCTTTGTTGGTGTTTTGGCTTGATGAGAAATCAATGAGAATATGCTTTGCAAGCCTTGGAATGTTTCTCTAGCTTTGGAGTATTTATACATTTCAAATTTGGCTGAAAATCGAGTCTCCAACGGTCAAAAAACGGCTAGTAGAAACAGAGTTCGGTTGACCGAAACAAGTCTCGGATGACCGAACTTGAGCAACTCGGTTGACCGACCAAAAACTCGGTCGACCGAACCATCATCTCGGTCGACCGACCCAAGCTTAGGTCGACCGAACTTTGACAGAACAACTCTCAGTAAATCCTTCGGTTGATCCGAGAAAATCTCGGTTGACCGACTTTTCAGAGTATGAGAGATGATGTTTAAACACTTGTTTTCAAGTCTAATGAAGTCTAAAAGGTTTTCCCAAAAGGTAACACATAAGAACACTTGGAAAACTTTTCTAAAAGACTTAACTATGAAATCAAAGGCTTTTTGTATAAGAACACATGTAAAGATCATTTCGAAACTTAAGCCTTTTGAAAACGTGTTTATGAAAACATGTATGCAAGACTAGAGTGAAGAGCTTATGTTCATTTGAGCATTGGTTAGAGCTTAATGATAAAGACCAATAAAGACAAAGCTAATCTAACCAACCTAAGTCTTCAATCTTCAATCTTGATAGATGAGCCTTGAATGATATGACTTTGAATCTCGATCATGGCTTGATTGAAGTACTTAGAGCTTCCAATCTATGTTCCAATATTCTATCATAAAGATATAAACATTAGACACAAACATCAAGTGTTTGTCCATTATCAAAAACCGAGTTCGATCGCCCTTAGGGCTAACAATCTCCCCCTTTTTGATTATGTCAAACTTTGATGTAATTAGATAGGATATGGACAATATTAAGTACAAGGAAGCATGATGAAGCATGGCAAAAAGATCTTATAACAAATAAGAGCAAAGACTAGTGCTTTCAAGATAAAACTAATGAAGACTAAAGCACTAGCATGATAAACTTCTTTTTGCCAAATGCATCTAGGGACTCTTAGAAGAGCCCTATTTCCCAACCAACCTCCTTGCCTCCTTCCTTCCATTATAATAGCATTCTTGTGTGTAATATACATACCTTAGTTTACACAAGAAGCTAACTTACCATTTTCATCAATGTCGATGTGAGTGCTAAAGATCCTATTACAAAGAACATGCTCACACAAACATTAGAACTTACAATGGTTTGTTATCATCAAAACAACATAGAATATGCCCTTAGGGCTAACAATCTCTCCCTTTTTGATGATGACAAAACATTGATGCAAATGGGAATAATATGCAAAAATAAAGATACCAAATGTATGCATGAGATAAGGATATTAAGGATCTAGGCAAGTAGATGTTTTTCACAAAAAAAAATATTCTACTCCCCCTATATTAAAGAACCCCTTATCTCTCCCATTTTGCAAGTTCTAAGCTTTCTCCTTTTGTAAATAACTTCTCTTGGCACATTTGCAACACTAAAAATTCTCCCTCTTTTTGTCAAAATCAAAAAGGGATATCAGAGCGCCAATAAGAAAAGCATTTAAACGAAAAGTAAAGATTAATTTTGGAGAAGCTTGATGAAATTTTAATAATCCTCCCCATATAAAGAAAAGCTTAAAAACCATGGAGACAACTTGATGGTCTTGTAGATTGATAAAATAAGAACCAAATGATCAATCCTAAAGACCAAAAATAATTATGAAGAAGGATTACTTATGAATAAGCTTAGTTGATTTCTAAAAAACAAAGAGTCCATAAAAACACATAAATCCAAAAGATGGTCATGTATGGCTCAAAAAGAATATCAACCTAAGCTAAAAACAAAGGAGATAAGGAATATAACCTTAAGCATAATCTCCCCGTTTATCAAACATACGATGTTAGCTATTTGATATTTAAAACCAAGTATGGCACAAATTGACCAATTGTAAAACATGATACCAATTTAAATATAGCCATTTGTAAAACACGTTTGAAATTATAGCTAACAAAGTACAAGTGGAAGTGATACCATGAATACATAAGATAGGCACATGTATCACAACCAAAAGAAGTAGAGGAAGTGTAAGAAAAACACTTTAAGTACTTTCCTCTAACAAGTTAATGGTTAGCTAAATGAGTGTAACAACTCTTAAAGAATACTAACCAAAAACCATGATGAGATCACAAAGAATAAGAGAATGAAGAATATGATCTCAAAGTTATTAAGGAAGAGTATATGTGATACCAATTGAAGACATAAACATCTATAACACATATAACTTCCAAAATAACTTACACAAGTTGGCTAAGAGATAAAAGATGAAAGGCAAGCCAACAAGTGATGTGATGATGTAAAATAAGACAATTGAGCATACATCACATATTATGAGGGAGGTATGAGTTGAAAACATTTGAAAAACTCCCTCTTAGGTTGTGCCACTTTCAAACACACAAATAGACACAACCCGTGGCATAAACAATGCCACAATCACAGTTTACATCCTAAGTCAAGCATCTAGACGATCAACCACATAAGATTAATGCTAAAGACTTGAATATAAACACAAACCCCTATATGCAATAAAGATCAAGTAAAAACAGAGCATAGCATATAACAAACTCCCCCAAAGCATAAAACACTACATAATATAGGGGAGGGGGTATAAAAAAAATTTCATCACAAAGATCAAATCATTAAGCTCACTAATAACATGCTCAAAAACAATCAAAACATATGAAGAGCACAACATGTTATTAAATCTCCAAGGTGCCCATTTCAAGAACAATTGAACATTATATGGAAAGTAAGATCAATAATTGTTCAAGGAAATGAAAGAGATTGAGTTTAGTAATATCTCATTAAATTTGATGAATGCTTTTGCACTTTGAGTTCCTTGAGCTTCTCAATCTTCTTTGCATGACAAGTGTAGAGTCATCAATGATGGGTGACTTTTCTTTTGATGAACCCTCTACAATCTTGTGATCCTTGGCATTTTACTTTTTTTCTTGGAGTCTTAGCTCATTTGTGCCATTCCTTGTAGTTCATATCTTCTTCTTGAAGTTTAGAACTCTTTGTTACCTACAAGGAATTCTTGAGAACTAATGTGGTACCTTTTCAAAGGTCCTTCATGATTAGCTCAAAATCTCAAGTAAACACATATATGCTTAAGGATCATGCACATCAAAAACCAAGACAACTAGATGGATTCTTAAATGAATATGACAAGACAAAACAAGAATCAATCAAGTTGCATAAGCTACATCTCATAGATACCTTAGCTAAACTCAACATGGACAATAATGAACATGCTAAAGGTTATCTATATGAATATAACATTCAAGAATGAGAGATGCAACAAATATAAGAGCAAGCATGTATATATATCAAAAACACTTAAACACATTAAGTAAAGTGTTAAGAGAAGGTGATTTTGATACCTTTGCTTTCTTACCAAGTGATGAAGACATTGTATTGACACTTTGGCCCTTGTCATCACTTGATGCTTTGCTCTTTGTATCTAAGCAACTTGGTTCTCCAATTGATTAACATTTGAGCTTTGAGAATCCAAGTGTTAAGGAGTGCTTTTGAATTTCTTCCTTTGGCACATCTCCTTTAACTTCTCCCCAATGCCACTTCTCTTTGAATCAAGTCCATTGAAGCTTTGTGGCATTCATCTAACTTATTAGAACCTATAAGATCAAGGGAAGAGTAACTTTTGGTACCCATTTTTGTTTGGGTCCATTGGGGTTAGTTAAAGTACGCTTAACTCTCCAAACCGTTTTAACTCCCCTTTCAATCTTCTTCTTAACATGGCATCTATCACAAGAGTGACCATGTTTTCCACAATATGTGCAATGAATATGTGGCTTAGAAGAATTGTGAGCATGCACAAGATTACTACTAGGCCTATGTGACATTCTAGCATTTACAACATGATTCTTAGGTTTAAGAGAAGAGCTAGAAATATCAACACGTTTAGCAATATAACCAAGGCCATGTTTATCATGTGAAGTACATTGCATGCCAAGAATTTGATCAACATTTTTCTTACCCTTTGTAAAGTTTTCAACAAGAAGGGTAAGATCTTTAACTTTGTTTTTCAAGAGATCAAATTCAACAAGCTTGTTTTCTAAAGATGACAATTTATTACAAGCTTCTATGTATTGTAATGAAGATGTATTGCAAGTAGTAATAAGACTTTCATTTTCACATTTCATGCAATTAACATCATCACACAACTTTTTATTTTCATCAAACAACTTAGCTCTTTCATCAAGCAAAGATTCAATTTTGAGATTCATTTCTTTGTTTTTCTTTGCACATTTTTTCAATTGATCATACATATCAATTAAGAGCTCATTAGGATCATCCTCCTCATCATCATCATAAGAATTTGAAATAGAGGGAGAAGGATGTACCTCATTATCAAATGCCATGAAGCATACATTTGAATTTTCCTCTTCTTCTTCACCGCCACTCCCTTCTTGATTAACTTCAAGCATTTTCCACATAGAGAGGGCGGATTTGCTTCCACGGACACGGTTGTAATCATCTTGATCCAAGGCACAACTAAGAATATTCATTGCCTTATAATTTCGAGTCATTTCCTTGGACTCAACTTCATTTAGCTCACGGTCCGGTTTTGGCATTTGAACACCATCCACCATCTTCATAGGTACATATGGACCTTCTTCAAATATATGCCATAAAGAATAATCTATGGAGCATACATATATCTTGAATCGGTCTTTCCAAGCATCATAGTTGTTTCCATCAAAGAGTGGAGGTCTATCGGTGGAAAACCCCTCTTGGTATGCTAAAGCGGAATTTTCGGTCATTAATCTTTTCTTCAAGCTATTAAGCTAAAGATGAAGACGAGGCTCTGATACCAATTGAAGAAACCCAAGAGGGGGGGGGGGTGAATTGGGTTTTAACTATTCTTGTAAACTTTTTCGAATCTTTGCAATGCAAGTGAAAGTTTAAGCAAGATGAGCAAATGCAAAGCTAAACCCAATAACAAGACAAAGGATTTATAGTGGTTCGACTCACTTAGAATCTACATCCACTACCTTGAGCCGCACCCAAGGATTTTAAACAACTTCACTAAGAAGAATGTTTACACTTGTGGCTAACTCACTAAGAGTTTTACACAACAACCACAACTCAAAACTCACAAAGAGCTTGCCCACACAAAGTAGGACTTTTACAATTGCCCACACAAAGTAGGACTTATAACCCTATCACTAAGAAAGGGAATGAGAAGGTTTAAGTACAAAGTTTGATCACTCTTCTAAGTGAAAGATATACCCCTTTGAAGCACAAACAATTTTGCTCTTTGAACATATGAAGTTCACTCTTTGTCTTGCATTTGAAATAACACCTTTGAATGCTTTAGATCATGGCAATGAAGTGCATTTTCTTTGTTGGTGTTTTGGCTTGATGAGAAATCAATGAGAATATGTCTTGCAAGCCTTGGAATGTTTCTCTAGCTTTGGAGTATTTATACATTTCAAATTTGGCTGAAAATCGAGTCTCCAACGGTCAAAAAACGGCTAGTAGAAACAGAGTTCGGTTGACCGAAACAAGTCTCGGATGACCGAACTTGAGCAACTCGGTTGACCGACCAAAAACTCGGTCGACCGAACCATCATCTCGGTCGACCGACCCAAGCTTAGGTCGACCGAACTTTGACAGAACAACTCTCAAGTAAATCCTTCGGTTGATCCGAGAAAACTCGGTTGACCGACTTTTCAGAGTATGAGAGATGATGTTTAAACACTTGTTTTCAAGTCTAATGAAGTCTAAAAGGTTTTCCCAAAAGGTAACACATAAGAACACTTGGAAAACTTTTCTAAAAGACTTAACTATGAAATCAAAGGCTTTTTGTATAAGAACACATGTAAAGATCATTTCGAAACTTAAGCCTTTTGAAAACGTGTTTATGAAAACATGTATGCAAGACTAGAGTGAAGAGCTTATGTTCATTTGAGCATTGGTTAGAGCTTAATGATAAAGACCAATAAAGACAAAGCTAATCTAACCAACCTAAGTCTTCAATCTTCAAATCTTGATAGATGAGCCTTGAATGATATGACTTTGAATCTCGATCATGGCTTGATTGAAGTACTTAGAGCTTCCAATCTATGTTCCAATATTCTATCACAAAGATATAAACATTAGACACAAACATCAAATGTTTGTCCATTATCAAAAACCGAGTTCGATCGCCCTTAGGGCTAACACCTTTAACTTGGTGCAGAACCGCATGGGCTTTGATTCGTAGGAAGCTTACATCAGCTCAAGCCCCTCTTGTTTTTTTTTTCTATTTTTTGTGAAATAATCTTTTGTATGACAACTTGATAATTTTCAATTATGTTTAATTATCATTTTATTTTTTATTTTTTTAATTGAGTACATCTATTTTTTAGCCTACATGTTTAACCAATAATTTCTTAAACAACTTATACATAATGATTCAATATCAAAACGGTCAAATGCTACATATATGCATCTATATAGGTCAATTTGCCTTGCAAAAAAAATTCAAAAATAAATAAATTTCCAATAAAAAGGAAATCTAATTCCATATAAAATTAATACGAAAACGACAATTATCTAACTGACATGTTAATCGTTAATAAAAATAAAAATAAATAGTTGTTTCCAAAATAAGCCTTTTCACTTATCAAAAATAATATTTAGGATAACAAAAAAGTTGTCCAAAAAGACCTAAACATTTACAAAATAGTATTTCATCAATTACAAAATAAAGTTTTCACATTGGCTCTTCACGTCTTCAACGTCAAACTTCAATACTTTGTTGTCACCCTCTATAGAACAGAAAGAAGAAACATAGAGAGAGTAATTAGAAAATATTAATACATGATGCGTATTTAGTTTGTGAGTATGGTCATATAGAAAATAAGAGAGCTGTGATGAAATTTTCTACTAAAACAGACGAAGTAAACATTCAAAGTCGATTAAAACATGCGAGGTACCAAGTGTATTATATTATAATCAATTTGATTCCAAGAAAACAACCTCTAAGATGATGTGAAATATGTGATATAAGCCAATTCTTGTATTTTCTTGCAGTCATTCTCTTCAACTTAATAATTTTCAGATTTAACGCATTATGTAAAAGGAGGAGAATCAAGAACATAATTTTCAAATCAGAGAATAAGAACAGAGTATCTTAGAAACCAAAATACAAAATAACCGGACAAATTGTACTAAATAAATCAAACAAAAATTATAAAAACATCTCTAACAATAACTACTCATCATCCTCGTCCGAGTCATCACTAGCAGGTAATTCCCGTGCAAGATAATCGGCGTCGATATGGATGTTTATTTCGGCGAATGGACTATATTGGGTGCTTGCCAATAGCCCAACAAAGTTATTTGAACCGAGACCTAGACGGATCTCTGAGGATTTTCAAACAGGAAGAAGAAGAAAATTAGGAGAACAGTTGAACATATGAAAATTAATTAACATTTTAAAGGTTGAAATACTTACCAGACCAAGGGCTGAATTGTCCTTTCGCACTACCCGTCTGTTTTAGTAGTTGAAAATATCATCACAACTCTCTTTTTTTCTATTTGACCATACTCACAAACTAACTATTTATCATGTATTAAAGTATTCTAATTACTCTCTCTATGTTTCTTTTTGTTCTGTAGAGGGTGACAACAAATAATTGAAGTTTGACGTTGCAGACTTGAACAGTCAACGTGAAAACTTTATTTTGTAATTGATGAATTACTATTTTGTAAATGTTTATGTCTTTTTGGACAACTTCTTTTATGATCCTAAATATTATTTTTCATATGCGAAAAGGCTTTATTTACTTTAATTAACGATTAACACGGTAGTTAGATAATTTTCGTTTTCGTATTAATTTTATATGGAATTAGATATCTTTTTTATTGGAAATTTATTTATTTATTAAGTTTTTGTAAGGAAAATTCCAACAATATTAAGATGAGGAGAAGAGTTTAACTTATCCACTGCTCTCAGCATCTGAATTTGACAAGGTAGTGGATGTTGAATCAAATTTAAGCTATGACACGAGAACGCCTTTAACTTGGTGCAGAACCGCATGGGCTTTGATTCGTAGGAAGCTTACATCAACTCAAGCCCCCCTTGTTTTTTTTTTCTATTTTTTGTGAAATAATCTTTTGTATGACAACATGATAATTTTCAATTATGTTTAATTATCATTTTATTTTTTATTTTTTTAATTGAGTACTTCTATTTTTTAGCCTACATGTTTAACCAATAATTTCTTAAACAACTTATACATAATGATTCAATATCAAAACGGTCAAATGTTACATATATGCATCTATATAGGTCAATTTGCCTTGCAAAAAAAATTCAAAAAAAAATAAATTTCCAATAAAAAAGATATCTAATTCCATATAAAATTAATACGAAAACGACAATTATCTAACTGACATGTTAATCGTTAATAAAAATAAATAGTTGTTTCCAAAATAAGCCTTTTCACTTATCAAAAATAATATTTAGGATAACAAAAAAGTTGTCCAAAAAGACCTAAACATTTACAAAATAGTATTTCATCAATTACAAAATAAAGTTTTCACGTTGGCTCTTCACGTCTTCAACGTCAAACTTCAATACTTTGTTGTCACCCTCTACAGAACAGAAAGAAGAAACAAAGAGAGAGTAATTAGAAAACATTAATACATGATGCGTAGTTAATTTGATTCCAAGAAAATAACCGCTATGATGATGTGGAATCTGCGATATAAGCCAATTCTTGTATTTCCTTGCAGTCATTCTCTTCGACTTAATAATTTTCAGATTTAACGCATTATGCATAAGGAGGAGAATCAAGAACAAAATTTTCAAATCATAGAATAAGAACAGAGTATCTTAGACACCAAAATACAAAATAACCCGACAAATTGTACTAATAATAATTCAAGCATAAACTATAAAAACATCTCTAACAATAACTACTCATCATCCTCGTCCGAATCATCACTAGTATATAATTCACGTGCAAGATAATCGGCGTCGATATGGATGTTTATTTCGGCGAATGGACTTTGTTGGGTGCTTGCCAATAGCCAACAAAGTTATCGAACCGAGACCTAGACGGATCTTTGAGGATTTTCAAACAGGAAGAATAAGAAAATGAGAAGAACAGTTGAACATATGAAAATTAATTAATAGTTTAACAGTTGAAATACTTACCAGTCCAAGGGCTGAATTGTCCTTTCGCACTACCCGTTTGTTTTAGTAGTTGAAAATATCAACACAACTCTCCTATTTTCTATTTGACCATACTCACAAACTAACTATGCATCATGTATTAAAGTATTCTAATTACTCTCTCTATGTTTCTTTTTGTTCTGTAGAGGGTGACAGCAAATTATTGAAGTTTGACGTTGAAGACTTGATGAGTCAACGTGAAAACTTTATTTTGTAATTGATGAATTACTATTTTGTAAATGTTTATGTCTTTTTGGACTACTTTTTTGTGATCCAAAATATTATTTTTGATATGCGGAAAGGCTTATTTTGGAAACAGTTATTTACTTTAATTAACGATTAACACGTTAGTTAGATAATTGCCGTTTTCGTAATAATTTTATATGGAATTAGATATCTTTTTAATTGGAAATTTATTTATTTTTTATTTGTTTGTAAGGAAAATTCCAACAATATTAAGATGAGGAGAAGAGTTTATCTTATCGACTGCTCTCAGCATCTGAATTCGACAAGGTAGTGGATGTTGAATCAAATTTAAGCAACGACACGAGAACGCCTTCAACTTGTTGCAGAACCGCATGGGCTTTGATTCGTAGGAAGCTTACATCAGCTCAAGCCCCTCTTGTTTTTTTTTCTATTTTTTGTGAAATAATCTTTTGTATGACAACTTGATAATTTTCAATTATGTTTAATTATCATTTTATTTTTTATTTTTTTAATTGAGTACTTCTATTTGTTAGCCTACATGTTTAAACATTAATTTCTTAAACAACTTATACATAATGATTCAATCTCAAAACGGTCAAACGCTACATATATGCATCTATATGGGTCAATTTGCCTTGCAAAAAAAATTCAAAAATAAATAAATTTCCAATAAAAAAGATATCTAATTCCATGTAAAAATAATAAGAAAACGACAATTATCTAACCAACATGTTAATCGTTAAAAAAAAAAGTAAATAGTTGTTTCCAAAATAAACCTTTTCGCTTATCAAAAATAGTAGTTCATCAATTACAAAACAAAGTTTTCACAATGGCTCTTCACGTCTTCAACATTAAACTTAAATAATTTGTTGTCATACTCTACATAACAGAAATAAGAAACATACAAAGAGTAATTATAAAACATTAATACATGATGTGTAGTTAGTTTGTGAGTATGGTCAAAAAGAAAATAAGAGAGCTGTGATGAAATTTTCAACTACTAAAACAGACGAAGTAAACATTCAAAGTCGATTAAAACATGCGAGGTACCAAGTGTATTATATCATAATCAATTTGATTCCAAGAAAACAACCTCAGAGAACCGAGGCCTAGACGGATCTCTGGGGATTTTCAAACAGGAAGAAGAAGAAAATGAGGAGAACAGTTGAACGTATGAAAATTAATTAACAGTTTAAAAGTTGAAATACTTACCAGTCCAAGGCCTAAATTGTCCTTTCGCACTACCCGTCTGTTTTAGTAGTTGAAAATATCAAAACAACTCTCTTATTTTCTATTTGACCATACTCACAAACTAACCATGCATCATGTATTAAAGTATTCTAATTACTCTCTCTATGTTTCTTTTTGTTCTGTAGAGGGTGACAACAAATTATTGAAGTTTGACGTTGAAGACTTGAAGAGTCAACGTGAAAACTTTATTTTGTAATTGATGAATTACTATTTTGTAAATGTTTATGTCTTTTTGGACGACTTTTTTGTGATCCTAAATATTATTTTTGATATGCGAAAATGCTTATTTTGGAAACAGTTATTTACTTTAATTAATGATTAACACGTTAGTCAGATAATTGTCGTTTTCGTATTAATTTTATATAGAATTAGATATCTTTTTTATTGGAAATTTATTTATTTTTGAATTTTTTGTAAGGCAATTCCAACAATATTAAGATGAGGAGAAGAGTTTAACTTATCGACTGCTCTCAGCATCTGAATTCGACAATGTAGTGGATGTTGAATCAAATTTAAGCTATGACACGAGAACGCCTTTAACTTGGTGCAGAACCGCATGGGCTTTGATTCGTAGGAAGCTTACATCAGCTCAAGCCTCTCTTGTTTTGTTTTTTCTAATTTTTGTGAAATAATCTTTTGTATGACAACTTGATAATTTTCAATTATGTTTAATTTTCATTTTATTTTTTATTTTTTTAATCGAGTACTATTTTTTAGTATACTTGTTTGACCACTAATTTCTTAAACAACTTGTACAAAATGATTCAATATTAAAACGGTGAAACACTACATATATGCTTCTATATAGGTCAATTCGCCTTACAAAAAAAATAAAAAATAAAGAAATTTTCAAAAAAAAAACAGATATCTAATTCCATATTAAATTAATGTGAAAACGACAATTATCTAACTAACATGTTAATCATTAATAAAAAGTAAATAACAAAAAAGTTGTCCAAAAATCCCTAAACATTTATATAATAGTATTTCGTCAATTACAAAATAAAGTTTTCACGTTGACCCTTAAAGTCTTCAACGTCAAATTTCAATAATTTGCTATCACCCTCTGGAGAACAGAAAGAAACATAGAGAGTGTAATTAGAAAACTTTAATATATGATGCATAGTTAGTTTGTGAGTATGCTCAAATGGAAAATAAGAGAGTTTTGATGATAATTTCAACTACTAAAACAGACGAAGTAAACTTTCAAAGCTGGTTAAAACATGCGATGTACCAAGTGAATTAAATTATAATCAATTTGATTCCAAGGAAACAACCTCTAAGATGATGCGAAATCTGCGATATAAGCGAATTCTTGTATTTTCTTGCAGTCATTCCTTCGACTTAATAATTTTAAGATTTAACGCATTACCTATAAAGAGGAGAATCAAGAACAAAATTTCCAAATCATAGAATAAGAACAGAGTATCTTAGAAACCAAAATACAAAATAACCCGACTAATTGTACTAAATAATTCAAACAAATTTATAACAAAAATTATAAAAACATCGCTAACAATAACTACTCGTCATCCTCGTCTGAGTCATCACTAGCAGATAATTCCCGTGCAAGATAATCGGCGTCGATATGGTTTTTTTCGGCTAAGGAACTTTGTTGGATGCTTGTCAATAACCCAAGAATATACAAATTGGCCCAAAGAAGCAAAGTGGTTAAAAAAGGGCATTTTAGTCTTTTTGTACAATTAAAGTCTATTCTTGACTTTAATTATTTTTCAGCTTTGTTAGTTACTTTTTAATCACTGTGTTAGGCGTGTAATAGCAAGTAGTTGCTATAATAAAGGACATGTGTTCCATGTGTTAGTTAGTTGGTTATTAAGAGTCCTAATGCAACTAGGACTCTTCATAAGTTTGTTAGCTTATTCTAGAATAGCCGCCTATTTTAACATGTGTTTTACTTGATAGCAAGTTGTTTGTTCAAGAGTCCTACTTCTTCAAGTACTCTTATTTGTTGTTGCTTGGAACCGAATTATTACTCTATTTAATGGAGGGTTCGGCCAAGATGTAAAGGTACGTTAGATATATTGATATTTTGGTAAGGTTATTCCTTAGCTTCTCGTGTATGTTCTCTTTTAAGAATTCATTCATCTTTGAGTTACTGTATCAACAAGTTTAGTTTCTCTTGTTGTGGTGTTTCAGCCTCCATTGTTAATTAGCCTTCCTTAGCGTTGCGTTGATTAAATTCCCTAGAAACTAGTTCGAGAATTAGAGAAAGATCCGGCACAAATTACACTGTCGAATCTTTTGGTACTTAGTACGTCACGGTTCTTCATCAGGTGGTATCAGAGCAAAAGGTTCATCTCTATTCTCGGTGTACCTTTATCGTTTTTCATAAAAACAATTCTTGTTTGCAGACTTTACAAAAAAATCAGAAAAAGCATTACGACATATATAAAAAAGAAGCCAATTTTAAAAGCCTCTCGGTGTAAAGAAATTGGCAGCCGAGTTAATATAAATTGAATAGAGAACTATAAAGCCATAAGCAAACTTCTTGGATTGATAGCGTAGGCGCCTCGTCCAAGAATTGGCAAACGTTCCTCCTTTAATTTGAGCCGTGTTTAAACATCCTTATACATCAAGAATTGATAGCGTAGGCGCCTCAATCTTTGATATCTTTCGGCCAAAGGTAAGGGAAAATTCAAGAAAGTAAAGGTACTGTTCACAATTACTGTTCACATATTACTATTCATCCAAATCAAGAAACATCAAGAAGATCAAGATCATCAAGAACCGGTTTCCATTCTCGATTAGGATTTCGTTTCTTCATCTTTTTATTTCTAAAGCTTTTTGTTTAAGTCAAAGATATGATTTCTTTCCTTATTTTTCAGCATTGTTTCAAAAGGCTTAGTTTTCGTAATGATTCTTAAATGTGTTCGTATCTTAAAAGCCTTTGTTTTCCAAGTCTAAGTCCTTTAAAATGGTTTTCCAAGTGTTCTTACTTGTTACCTTTTAGGAAAACCTTTTAGACTTCAAAAGATTTCAAAACGTGTGAAAAATCAGCTTGGAAGTTCGGTCAACCGAGCTCAAGCTCGGATCAACCGAGCAGATACTGAGAGGTATGTAATCTTGCTTCGGTCGACCATAAGGGAGGTCGGTCGACCGACCCTGGTTAAGGTGGATCCGAAGTTGGCCTCGGTCATCCGAGGTGCTCTGAACGGTCAACCGAACTCTGCGATTTCTAGCCCTTTAAATACTCCAAAGCTAGAGAATCATTCCAAGACTTGCAAATACAATTTACATTGATTTCTTATCAAGTCTAAACACTCTCAAAGTAAATGCTCTTCATTTCTATGATCTAAATCATCCAAGAGCAATCTTTCAAAAGCAAGTCAAAGAGTGTGCCTTATATGTTCTAAAGAGCTAAACTTCTTGTACTTCAAAGGTATATCTTTCTCACTTAGAAGAGTGAATTATATTGTTCTTTATTCATCTTAATTCCCTTTCTTAGTGATAGGGTAATTGTTGTAAAAGTCCTACTTAGTGTGGGCAAGCTCTTAGTGAGTTTTGTATTGTGGTTGTTGTGTAAAACTCTTAGTGAGTTGTCCACAAGTGTAAAGTTCTTCTTAGTGAAGTTGTTGAAATCCTTTGGTGCGGCTCAAGGTAGTGGATGTAGATTCTAAGTGAATCGAACCACTCTAAATCCTTTGTCTTGTTATTGGGTTTTGTTTTGCTATTGCTCATCTTGCTCAAACTTACATTAGCATTGCAAAGAATCGGAAAAGTTTACAAGATTAGTTAAAACCCAATTCACCCCCCCCCCCTCTTGTGTTTTACAGAAACAATTACTTGTTCTCCCGTATTATCTATTCCTAAATTTGATTTAATGTTTGAAGTGGAATGTGATGCTTCAGGTTTAGGTATCGGGGCTGCTTTACAACAACAAGGTAAACCTTTAGCATATTTTAGCGAGAAATTAAGCAATGCCTCGCTCAATTATCCTACTTATGATAAAGAATTATATTCAATCGTTAGAGCTTTGGAAAGTTGGCAACACTACTTGATCGCAAGAGAATTTGTCATTCATACCGATCATGAATCCATCAAGTATCTAAAAGGGCAAAGTAAGTTGAATAAAAGACATGCAGGGTGGGTTTCCTTTATTGATACTTTTCCATACATCATCAAGTACAAGAAAGGTAAGGAAAACATTGTTGCCGATGCTCTATCTCGAAGATACACTTTACTTTCCTTAATGCATGCTAAATTACTTGGTTTTGATCATATTAAGACATTATATAACGATGATTTAGAATTTTCAGAATATATAAAGAATTTTCAGATTTTTTTTAGGTTTGAAGATTTCTTATTCAAAAGTAATAGATTGTGTATTCCATCTTTTTCTATTAGAAAATTAATTATTAGGGAAGCACATTGCGTAGGTTTAATGGGTCATTTTGGTGTTGCTAAAACTTTAGATATTTGACAAGAACATTTTTTTTGGCCTAAGATGAAAAAGGATGTTAGAAAAATATGTGAACTTTGCTTTAAATGTAAACTTGCTAAAAGTACGAGCAAAGCTCATGGATTATACATGCCTTTACCTGTTCCCTCTTCACCTTGGATTGACTTATCTATGGATTTTATTTTAGGATTGCCGAGGTCACAAAGAGGTAATGATAGTATAATGATTGTCGTAGATCGATTTTCTAAAATGTCACACTTTATTCCTTGCAGGAAAACAAATGATGCAAGTTACGTTGCAGATTTATTCTTGAAGGAGGTGGTGCGGCTTCATGGAATTCCGAGAACCATAGTAAGTGATAGGGACGTAAAGTTCTTGAGTTTCTTTTGGAAGACATTATGGAGTAAGTTGGGGACTAAATTACTATTTTCTACATCTAGTCATCCCCAAACCGATGGCCAAACTGAGGTAACAGATAGAACTTTAGGGGTTTTACTTCGAAATTTAATTCAAAAGAACTTAAAAAGGTGGGAAGAATGTTTACATATTGTTGAATTTGCATATAATAGAAATTTACATTCTACTACAAATAATTATCCGTTTGAAGTTGTTTATGGTTTTAATCCTTTGACCCTTGATTTTATTTCTTTACCTGTTGATGAGTATTATGATCTAGAAGGTGATTCTAGTGCTGATTATATACAAAAATTACATCAACAAGTAGCCGAGAATATCAGGAAAAGGATTGAACAAGTTGCAAATCAAGCCAACAAAGGCCGCAAGAAAATATCTTTTGAAGTTGGTGATTGGGTTTGGTTACACCTTCGGAAAGATTGATTTCCCAATGAAAGAAAGAGTAAATTACATCCAAGAGGAGATGGACCATTCCAAGTCATTGCAAAGATCAATGATAATGCATACAAGATAAACTTAAAAGGTGAGTACGGCGTACATTCTACTTTTAATGTTTTTGACTTATATCCTTTCGATTTTGATACAGACTATGTGGCTGATCACAATGATGATTCGGGGATGAATCATGCTTTTCAAGTGGGAGGGGATGATACGGGACCAAGCCAAGGGCAGCCCTACTTAAAAGATCCACTTGTCAACATTCAAGGACCGATGACAAGATCAAGAACAAGAAGGACTTTAGAGAATATTGCAACGATGATCCGAGACATTAAAGTTAAAGAGGAAGTGAAGGTTCAACTAGAAGATGATGACAAAGTCAATCTCTTAACTTTCAAGAATATACAAATCGGCCCAAAGAAGCAAAGTGGTTAAAAAAGGGCATTTTAGTCTTTTTGTACAATTAAAGTCTATTATAGACTTTAATTATTTTTCATCTTTGTTAGTTACTTTAATCATTATGTTAGGCGTGTAATAGCAAGTAGTTGCTATTATAAAGGACATGTTGTCCATGTGTTAGTTAGTTGGTCATTAAGAGTCCAAATGCAACTAGGACTCTTCATAAGTTTGTTAGCTTATTCTAGAATAGCCTAGAATAACCGCCTATTTTAACATGTGTTTTACTTGATAGCAAGTTGTTTGTTCAAGAGTCCTACTTCTTCAAGGACTCTTATTTGTTGTTGCTTGGAACCGAATTATTACTATATTTAATGGAGGGTTCGGCCAAGATGTAAAGGTACGTTAGATATATTGATATTTTGGTAAGGTTATTCCTTAGCTTCTCGTGTATGAACTTCTTTTAAAAATTCATTCATCTTTGAGTTACTGTATCAACAAGTTTAGTTTCTCTTATTGTGGTATTTCAGCCTCCATTGTTAATTAGCCTTTCTTAGCGTTACGTTGATTAAATTCCCTAGAAACTAGTTCGAGAATTAGAGAAATATCCAGCACAAATTACGCTGTCGAACCTTTTGGTATTTAGTACCTCACGGTTCTTCATCAACTATGCTCCACAATAAAATGCTAAAATCATACTGTTGCAACTTATTTCTTGGTGGCAAAAACAGTTAGAGCTGACTTGGCCTCCACAAAATTCAAGGCTTCAATCTGCTGCTCTGCAGTTCTGGAAGTTCTTGAGCCAGGGCATGTGATATCTTATTGTGTTCCTGTAATTATGTTGGCATTGTCATTGTTCTTTTGTTGTATGTTTTGTGCCCTTATGCTGCTGCTGCTGTGTTGAGTTCCATAAGCTCTTCTTGTCAGTTCTAGCTCCTGCTGTTGAGCTGCCGTAATTGAGCTCAAGGCTCTTCCCGCTGCTATGTATATTTGTTACTCCCTCCATTCCTTATTAATTGTCGTTTAGGAGAAATCTAGGAGTCCAAATTAATTGTCGTTTAAGGTTCTTTTGTTAGGTGTCAACAATTCATTTCAATTATACCCTCAACATTTTCCTTTCTTTATAATATAGAAGTGAGAGAGAAAGAGAGGGAGGATGGGGTAGTATTGGAAGTTTAGGTGGAATGGACAACTTCCTTAATTTTCTCAAATTGTCTAAAGAGTCTTATATTTAGGAATGGAGGGAGTACTATTATATGTTAGAACTCTCAGGATTTACTTGCTTTGGTTCTTCGTTTTGAATTATTATTATTATTATTATTATTTTTTTTTACACTTTCAGTCGGAGAAAACTTGATTTTATTGTGAGAGAAGAGGTAGTAGGCCCACTTAAAAAAAAATCATTGTCAGTTCCAACCCATGTACAGCCTTAGAATTTATGTGATGGAGCAAAAGAGTTTTTGTTACCTTCATGTTATGCAAAGCTTTAAAATGGACGTAGCATACAATAGTTTAATGAATTGTTTTATGAATGATTTCTGATGCTTAAACTTCTTTTTCTTGGACCAGAAGAATGAGTGAAGGAAAAAACAAAAACTTTCTGTCTCGCTTGCCTAACAAAAAAGAAGAAAAGCTTATGGTATATATTATTAATCTTGTTTTCTTTTGTCTTGTAATCCCAGTAACTTTTATTGTCGTGGTAAGTGTTTATACGGAGAATAGTGAAAAAGACAAGATCGAGAAACTTAGCAAGATGTGAGTAAGTCCATGTGATTTCCTCTTTCCAAAGATAATGCTAGATATTAGCAACAATATCAAACTTTGGAAAGCATCTACAAAGGTGATCTTGTAACAATTGAAGTTCTTCATCCCGTCTTAAACACGGAAGAGAACCAAGCATGGCCAATACCTCTCCTCAAACTTTAGCAGCAAAAGTATGGTGGTGTCAATCATTTTCAAGGTCTAGTGCGAAACTTAAAAAATAACTCACTCAAATATAATAAAAAATAAATAAATCATTACATAAAAAGTAACTATTGAATCTAAAATGCCCATATATATATATATATATAAAACAAAAGAATTTGGAACCTAACCATGTGGTTTAATTTGACGTGATGATATCTCACATTATCCTTTAACAATTATGTTAAGAGTATTTCATGGCCAGTCATTACCTCTCCAAACATCTTCTGTAGCGAGAGGATTAATCATCGTTGCTTGTGGTGGACACACTGATCTCGATAAATAAAAAAAAAAAAAAACAATTGGGACCCTGAACAACTGGAGGCCCTATGCGGTTGCTGTGATACCCGTAACTTTTTACTTACGTGTAATTAATTTTTGTGTAATTTACTGCGTTGGCGTGATTTATTTGGTATGATTACGTGTTTATTTATAATTCTACAACATATTACATGTTTTTTTGGGTACGTTTTATTGAGGAGCGTTTCGTACGTTTATCGTATTTGAAGGACCTAGTTGTAATTCACTTAGAGGAGTAGTTTAATTAGATTTAGAATTGAAATTGGAAGTAATTAAGAAAACTAATAGGATTGGGAGAGTACCATAATTAAAATAAAATAAAAGGAAATGATTATATATATGAGTGGATCTGGGAAATGATTATATATATTACTAATTTTCATTTATTACTAATGTTAATTAATTGTTAGTCTACAAAATACTCTTTTTATGATAATACTATATTTTTATCTTTTCAGGTGGAAAAACATGCCACAAAAATCAAATTGGTTATATAAGAAGACTTTTGAGATTTTTTATACTTATTAATAAGGATTATAGTATTTTGTAGCTAGACTTTTGTTGGTTTACATTGGTTTAATTTTATATATTTTAAAGCTTTTTTTACTGGATTCTTTACATAATATAACTAGTAGAAACATATAAACTTCTATTATATGCCATTGTGCTAATAAAATCTTTTAATTTATTTTGTATAAGTTGGATATTAAACTCATATTAAAAGTAATCGTATTTTTTCAAAAGTATTTGTAGATAAATGAGCTGAGCTGCTCGTGAGCTACTGATGAGTTGACCTTGACCTGAGAAAATTAGCTCATATCAAATATGAGTTGAGCTATGAGCTGATCAAATTTAGTATGAGCTGAGTCTGAGCTAGCCATAGCTCAGCTCAGCTTAGCTCATTTCCAACCCTAATGAGGGGTATAGGGAAACTGCGCAAAATACCAAGCAGAGAGAACCGCATAAGAAAAATAGAAAAGAATTGTGAGATTTGAGAGAATTCTGGCAGACCTTCGAGAGGGCAATTGAATGAGTTATTGACGTCTGATTTTGACGCACAATTTATCAAAAAGACGTCGTTCGAGATACCTACGACTGAGCGTTGACATATCGTGATTCGGAGTAAGGGATAGAAAGTTATCGCACCGAGAGCAGGACTGGGCAGTGCAATTTCGGGTTTGTGTAGTTTTTGCTTTCGTAAGAGGGAAGGACCCAACTTTTCTGTTATTTTCGGCCCGGATATATATATATAGGGTACTGATTCGTGATTGTTTTAGGATTAATCAAACGTGAATTATTGCGTAAACTGCTGGGTTAACGAATCAATTGCTTGTATTATGTTTCATCGCTTTGATTCTTGAATTGCCGCATTGGATTTGGGTTAATTGCATATGTTGATATAATCTGAATTGTTTTTACTGTTTTATCTAATTCATCATATAGATAATTGAGATCATTATTGTGATTCGTGTAATTGGTATATGTGGATTGTTGTATTATACTTGTTCAATTGCTTATCTGTTCATTGCTTTGGGTCGTCCGATTTGGTTTCTTCGTCTTCAGTCCTATGTGGTTTTGATCGACCGAGTCGTCGCCCTATTTTGAGCTCGTGTCTATAATCTACTAAATGACAAGACTCATTTGATTGGATAAATATGGACTTGTGCGGATTTTGAAGGGTCCTGCGATGTGTGCGGATACCGAGGGGTCCTGCGATATGTGCGGATTCTGAGGGTCTTGCGATGTGGACTTGTACGGATTCTGAGGGGTCCTGCGACGTGCATGGATTCTAAGGGTCTTGCGGGCCTTAACCTGATGAGGATATCATTGGGATTGTAACGGTTTTGTGGAGTCCAAAGTGTTGTACGATGATCTGTTGGAGGAATAACCGGGTCTAAAATAAGTTATGCAGCGAAAATAAAATGACCCGCCTCTTATAGGATCTTTCACGAGTAAGAACCTTAGACTACGGGATAGCATTATACCTTTCGAAGTGTAGAATAAGGCTGAAACGGTTTCAGTTGTAGGTTTGTTGTCACGAACGGAACGCCACCAACGCAGGCTCCGCCTCTCCCAATATCCACTCGATCTTCCGGGGATGGTCTTCTACCGCTTAGCGCTAGCCAACGCCTCGTAGAAGTCTTGAAGACACTCTTCAAGATGGAGTATATATATATATATGGTGGATATAGGACCTAAAAGAAGAACAAGAAACAGTTTTCTTACTTCTTTTCTATTAGCCAAAGCTAGAAAACAAGTATATAGAAAAGCTGTCTTTTCTTTCTATTCAAGTTCTCTTGAATGCTCTCTCTTTTTCTCTCTTCTCTAACCTTTCAAAAGCTGGAGAATAATGACTTAGAATACTAAGAAAAATCAGCATTTTTCTTAGTCATTCAAGGGAGAGTGGGGAGAGAGAAAGGGGGAAGTGGGAGATCATGGAGGAAACCACTCCTCCACGTTCTCCACCACTTCAACCTCCTTCTAAGAGATAAGAGCTGAAAATATATCCAATTTTCCAGCCATAAGGTCGGTCCAAATGGGTTGGTCGGCCTAACCCGATTAAGGGCCCAATCCAATCCCGGCCCGGCCCAATCGAATTGGCGCACCTTAGATTAAATGTACTCCAACAAGCCCAATCCAGTTGATCTATGAGTGCGACCCATGAGGTATCTATGATGTTGGCCGTGACATCATATGTCACAGGTAATGAGAGGTATCTAGCAACGCATCATTACCCCCAATTCATAAATATCTGGTGACTATCATAATCACACCATTTGACATTTGTATTTAAATCCTTTTGTCCTTGATATCTAGATTGAACACAAGTCATGGAAAAAGTCACACTTGTATTGTCCAATCTTTTAGTTTCTTGATTCGCGAGTAGACTAATCAAATGACATCAATATCATATACTGATTTATTTGTTCATGGCCATGAATTAGTCAGACTCCATCAAAGGGGCCCAAGATATCACTCCTGCTATATAGGAGGGACAAATCCTTTCTGCATCCCATTCATCCTGAGCAAGATTCGTGATATACCCAATAAATGCCTTTATTGCTCACCATGTTACGGATGGCGTTTAACATTATCAAAGCATAACACTAGCCATGCAAGAACTCTTGTGAGACCTCAAGTCGAAGGATCTCATATACAACCCAGTCAAAAATTGAGAAACACCGTTGACTATTATATAACAACCCATGGTGTGTTTCTCATGTCGGGTCTGTCCAGTATAATGATTCTCTAATCATATATACCCATGTGACGATCCGATATCTTATATCAATCACTGCACATACTAGTCTTACGCATTATTATTGTCCTCGAAGATTCCATAATAATGTTCGACTAGGGACGTTTCAGAATCATAACAATTATGAATACTATTCTAAGGACATATTATTTCATTATGTTTTTAAGAACGCAGAAACATATTGAAATAATACTGGAATTTATGCCTTTTTATTCATCAAATGAAAATTACATAAATACGATACAATAATCTCCCACTTGCACTAAAGACCCAAAATCATCTACTGATTGGTCTTTAAGGGCATACTAATGGCTGTCTCTAAAGATCAGCCCTCCAGATATCGGATACCCATGGAGCTAGTGTGACGATCATGCTGCTGCTGCGACAGTGTCTTCGTCAGTGGATCGGCGACATTATCTGCCGAATCTACTCTACATATATGCATATCACCTCTTTCTATAATCTCGCGGATTAGGTGAAAACGCCGTAGTACATGTTTGGACCTCTGGTGAGATCTGGGTTCCCTAGATTGTGAAATAGCCCCATTGTTGTCACAATAGAGGTCTATCGGGTTTGCAATACTAGGAACCACATTGAGGTCGGAAATAAATTTCCTGATCCAAACTATCTCCTTAGCTGCTTCACAAGCTGCTATGTACTCGGCCTCTGTCGTAGAATCTGCGATGGTCGATTGCTTTGAACTGCGCCAGCTCACAGCACCTCCATTCAAGTTAAACACATATCCCGATTGCGATCGGAAATCATCTCTATCGGTTTGGAAACTAGCATCGGTGTAACCACTTACAAAGAGCTCATCCGCCCTCCATAAATCAAGAATGGTTTTTAGTCCTTCGTAAGTACTTGAGGATATTCTTGAATGAGATCCAGTGACGTTCACCGTAATTAGACCGGTATCTGCTCGTAAGGCTTAAGGCAAACGAGACATCTGGGCGAGTACATAACATGGCATACATGATGGATCCTATGGCAGAAGCATAAGGGATCTCTTTCATGCGTTCTAATTCAGCAGGCGTTTTAGAACACTGTTTGTTCGACAGAACAATACCATGTGCCATAGGACAAAGGCCCTTCTTAGACTCTTGCATGCTAAACCGCTTTAGCACCTTGTCTATATATGTACTCTGACTTAGGCCAATGAGTCTCCTGGATCTATCTCTATAGATCTTGACTCCCAGAATATAGCTGGCATCACCTAAGTCTTTCATAGAGAAACACGTACTCAACCAAGCCTTGACAGACTTTAAGGTTGGTATGTCGTTTCCAATGAGTAGTATGTCATCTACATACAAAACCAGGAATACGATTGAGCTCCCACTAACCTTCTTGTAAACACAAGGCTCATCCTCATTTCTAATTAAGCCAAACTCACAGACGGCATCATTAAAAGCGGATGTTCCAACTTCGAGAAGCTTTGCTTGAGTCCATAAATGGATCTCCGAAGCTTACATGCTTTTCCGGCATTCTACGGGTGACAAAACCTTCGAGGTTGTGTCATATACACATCCTCTTCAAGTTTTCTATTAAGGAAAGCGGTTTTGACATCCATTTGCAGATTTCATAGTCATAGTAAGGCTGCGATAGCAAGCAAAATCCGAATGGACTTGAACATAACTACGGGGAAAAAGGTCTCGTCATAGTCAATACCATGAACTTGTTTGAAACCTTTCGCGACCGGTCGCCCCTTATGCGTTTGAACATTCCCTTCCATGTCGGTTTTAATCTTAAAAACCCATTTGCACCCTATGGGAGTTACCCCTTCAGGTGGATCAACCAAGATCCAGACTTGGTTTGTGTACATGGAGTCCATTTCAGATCTCATGTCTCAAGCACTTTCTCAGAAGCACTTTTCGTTAGGGATATAAAAGTAGTATCCTTTAGTTTCCTTAGGATAACCTACAAATATGCACTTTTCAGATTTTGGAGCCGGCTTATCGGAAAGGTGAGCGTTTTACAAAATCTTCACGACTCAAATCTTGAGGAAAGACAAAGCTGGGGACGCTTCCCGAGTCCATAACTCGTATGGCGTCTTTGCAAGCGATTTAGATGGAGCAGCGGTTAAGTGTTAAAGCTGCTGTCTCTAGTGCGTGTCCCCAAAAAGAATTGGGCAGGCTCGTGTGACTCATCATAGAACGAACCATATCTAATAAGGTTTTGTTCCTCCTTTCAGATACACCATTCCATTGTGGAGTAGCTGGAGGAGAAAGTTGTGAAACAATTCCACAATCCTTTAGATAGTCACAGAATTCTTGACTCAAATATTCTCCTCCTCGATCAGATCGAAGAACCTTAATACTCTTGCCAAGTTGGTTTTCTACTTCTAGTTTAAACTTTTTAAACTTAGCAAATGCTTCGGATTTGTGTTTCATCAAGAACACATATCCATACCTACTAAAGTCATCAGTAAAGGTAATGAAGTAGAGGTAACCACCCATTGCATGTATATTAAAAGGGCCACATACATCACTATGTATTAGTCCTAATAAAGCATCGGCTCTCTCACCTAGCTTAGTGAAAGGTGATGCTGTCATCTTACCCAACAAACAAGATTCGCATCGATCATAAGACATGAAGTCAAATGATTCCAACAGCCCATCTTTATGGAGCTTGGATATGCGGTCTTCGTTTATGTGGCCTAAGCGACAATGCCAGAGGTATGTCGGATTAGAATCATTAGTCTTAATCCTTTTTGTATTTATATTTAAAATTGGCATATCAAGGTCTAAAATATATAGACCATTAATCAAAGAGGCGCTTGCATAAAAAATATTATCCAAAACTAACGATAATCGTTGGTTTTTTATTGAAATCTCAAAACCTTTCTTGTCCAAACAAGAAACTGAAATAATATTCTTAGTTAAACTTGGTACATAGAAACAGTTTTCTAAACCCAAAACAAGCCACGAAGGCAAAGTAAAAGTACAAGTCCCTACGACTAGAGACTGCAACACGTGCTCCGTTGCCAACTCGTAGTTCCACTTCACCCTTTGCCAACTCTCTACTCCTTTGCAGTCCCTGCACATTAGTACAAATGTGAGAGCCACATCCGGTATCAAGTACCCAAGAAGTAGTTGTATTTAAATTGATATCAATCATATTAATATCAACAACATAAATACCTGAGCCCGAAGCAACATTTGCTTTCTCCTTTTCGACCTTTTTCTGCAAACATAGCTTTTGCGGTTCCTTTTCCAGTGACCCTTTTCACCATAGTGATGACAGATAGAGTCCTTGGCTACACCACCCTTAGATTTCAGTGCATTGTTGAAAGTGGTTTGCTTGCCCTTGGGCTTACCTTTCGGTTTGCCTTTGGATTTCACAAAACCTTTGTCTTTGCCCTTTTGCACCATCAGTATGGTGTTGGGCTTGGACTTGCCTATTTCCTTCTTGGCAGTCCTCAGCATGTTCAACAACTCAGGCAATGGCTTGCCAATTTCATTCATGTGATAATTCAGAATGAACTGACTGAATGACTCAGGCAACGATTGCAAGATCAAATTAGTCGATAGCTCTTGCCCCAAAGGAAATCCCAATTTTTCAAGGTTCTGAACATAACCTATCATCTTAAGAACGTGAGTTCCTACTGGCATTCCTTCAGACATTTTGCATTGAAAAAGAGATTTCGATACGTCGAATCTCTCCTGGCGTGCTTGTCCCTGATATAGTTGCTTCAGGTGAGCCAGCATCTCATAAGCCCCCATGTCCTCATGTTGCTTCTGAAGCTCAGAGTTCATGGTGACAAGCATGAGGCTAGACACATCTAAAGAATCACTACAATGCTTCTGATAAGCACTTCTTTCAGTGGCCGAAGCGCGAGCCTCTGGTGTATCAGGAATAGGCTGTTCTAGAACATACAGCTTTCTTTCATGCTTGAGAACGATTCTCAAGTTCCTCAACAAGTTAACTCCCTCTAATTTGTCCTTCTCAAGGACAGAACGCAGTGATAGTGTTTGGTTTGAATTTGCCATTTTTCTACAACAAAATACATATGCAAAGTAAGTACCGATAAAAATCATTATTAGGTCTTTTATCTTTTTAATGATTTCTCCCACTATTTTCTTCGAGTGAATAACCCTCATTATCAACTCGTAAAGTTCGTTAACTTTCTAGCGGGCCAAGATCCATATTTCACCTCGTTCTGAGTAAGCTTTGGCTGATCGCCCAAAACTTAGTTATTTAGGTAGGCAACGTTTGCCAATTACATCAAATTATGTAATTCTTGTTAGTTGAGTGAATAACATTTATTCAAGCGTATCATTATACACTTTTCTCAACTCTTTTGCCTCTAGATCCTCAATCCATTTATTGAGATAATCCAGTTAACTAGGACCCTAAGTTTTTGCCGGCGGATATCACAAATTATCCTTCGCGCCTCACCCGGATAGACACATATGTACAGCTTTGGCATGTCCCATACTAATGTCGATCTAGGCCTTGACGAGTGCCAAACTTAGGAAGGCACTAATTAATATTTAATTGAGGGGTTTTGTTTTTAACAATCTCACCAGAAAAGCATAAAATAAAACAATTTATGTTTATATACATATGCATCCAATACATAAAAGTAAAAATGCAATAGTAATCGCCATATCCTATTCGGTTTTTCCAAGCCAATGGAAAAACTGTGAAGTCAATCTAAGGGTGTGAAAAGAAAACATTCTATTTTACACCGTCTTGACCTTCAGGTGGTTGTCTCCAAATAATCATCACAGTTGTACCTTCTCCTAATCTAGAATTACATAATTCTAAGGAAACCTCGAGTTACATTCGAGGGGATTTGATGAGAAGAGAATTACAACTTTTGATAAAAAAAAGAGATGGGCACGATACGCAGATCGTATTTATAAAATAAACCAACATGGTAAAGGCGATTACTATGCATCATGCTCAACTAACATAACAATTTATGAAAAATGAGCAACCAGCAAAATGAACATTTCATATTCTGCTTCAGATTCGGTGGACCGGCCACCCCGCTCGGTCGACCGGGTAACCAATCGGTTGAACTGACCTATCTCCCAATCGTCCGAACAGAGATACTGAGAGTACTCGGTTGACCAAAACAGACATTGCGGTCGACTGAAGATCTCGACTCTCATACATACAAAATGATGCAAAAACATGTCATACATGATATACAACATTTCTAGCAATCCTAAGGCATGCAAAATATAGATTCATAATCCATATTAAATACTATAGCACATTAAGTCTATAGGGTACTCGTGAGTGGCTCTGATACCACTATTAGAGGAATAACCGGGTCTAAAACAAGTTATGCAGCGGAAATAAAATGACCCGCCTCTAATAGGATCTTTCACGAGTAAGAACCTTAGACTACGGGATAGCATTATACCTTTCGAAGTGCAGAATAAGGCTGAAACGGTTTCGGTTGTAGGTTTGTTGTCACGAACGGACGCCACCAACGCGAGCTCCGCCTCTCCCAATATCCACTCGATCTTAGGGGATGGTCCTCTACCGCTTAGCGCTAGCCAACGCCTCGTAGAAGTCTTGAAGACACTCTTCAAGATGGAGTATATATATATGGTGGATATAGGACCTAAAAGAAGAACAAGAAACAGTTTTCTTACTTCTTTTCTATTAGCCAAAGCTAGAAAACAAGTATATAGAAAAGCTGTCTTTTCTTTCTATTCAAGTTCTCTTGAATGCTCTCTCTTTTTCTCTCTTCTCTACCCTTTCAAAAGCTGGAGAATAATGACTTAGAATACTAAGAAAAATCAGCATTTTTCTTAGTCATTCAAGGAGAGTGGGGAGAGAGAAAGGGGAAGTGGGGAGATCATGGAGGAAACCACTCCTCCACATTCTCCACCACTTCAACCTCCTTCTAAGAGATAAGAGCTGAAAATATATCCAATTTTCCAGCCATAAGGTCGGTCCAAATGGGTTGGTCGGCCCAACCCGATTAAGGGCCCAATCCAATCCCGGCCCAGCCCGAAGCCCGGCCCAATCGAATTGTCGCACCTTAGATTAAATGTACTCCAACAGATACAATGTAGGATGAGTCCTTAAAGTGTGAACCCGTTCGTTGAGGGGGTGAAACTGAACCCGTGCGTATGAACTTCTTGTTCCTTCCTTACTAGGCTGGCTGTTAGGGTCGTTACGCTTATTGTCGTAGAGTCGTGACTAGATACTTGAGCTCGAATTGTGGGAAATCATCGTCAGCGGGTACCTTCGAGCGATATGCTTATGTGTTGTGGTTGACCGGAGGGACACAGTGAGGCTGGTTCTGTTCTAAACTGTTATGTTCCGAACTGTTTTGGTCCATTCTGAGTCTTATGGGACTTGTGCAGTGTCTTGTCACATATTATTTTCAAAAAGGGATATTTTGGGTAACGGGAATCTGTTGTGTCTTGTTGTTTATTTACTTCTGTAATTATATTGGTCCTTACTGAGCCCCGGAGCTCAGTCCATCCGCTTTCTACTCTGCAGGTGATGCAGATGTTGAACCTATCTTTGATGACAATGCTTGGGATGAGGATTACGAGGAGTGACTCCTAATCTGATATGAGATAGGAGAGTAATAGTTGAACCTTAGGTATTTCATTTAATTTGTTAGAACATTTATTTCATTCCCATTAATGTAATATTTAGAATTATTTGACTTGTAGCACATTAAGTCCGCTGTGTAACTCCTTTTTTGGATTAATACATAATTGAATTACCTTTTTAGTAACTCTGTTGTGGGCTTTGGTGTCTCATCTATCAATGATACACATCCATGTCATCACCCGGGTTACGGGGCGTGACAAAAATGGTATCAGAGCAGGTCGAACCTTCGAGATAAAGCATATAATGAACTTAGGAAAATAAGAACACTTAATGTGAAGTGTGAGATGGGTAGAGACCATGGACTAGGATGTACTTGTTTACTTATCGTTTTATATGCTATCGTTACATGTTATGTTGTGTTATTCTTATGCGTTATACCATACCATGCCATACTTGTCTTTGTTTCACATGTATAACTTGATTTAATTGCTTTATCGCTTACATGTATTTTATGTTATCTCTTTATATGTTATCATAGTGGCACAGCGGAAGCATGATGGTAACATGTATGTTGATGTCTATATGTATATTCATTTATATATATTCGCTATGTGGTACTTGCTTTCGTTTTATATGTGTTAGGTTGCATATAGTACCATACTTGTTATATGGATGCCTATAGAGCCTCTTCGTCTAGTGGGGGAAGTGTTAGTATCTATGCCATAGGGAGTGCAAGTTTCGAGGAAGAAACTTTTGTAAGTGAGGAAGTATGTGATACCCGTAACTTTTTTTTACGTGTTATTTTATGTGTAATTAATTTTGTGTGATTTACTGCGTTGGAGTGATTTATTATTTATATTTCTACAACATGTTACGTGTTATTTTTGGGTACAATTTGTTGATGGGCGTTTCGTACGTTTATCGTATTTGAGGGACCTAGTTGTAATTCACTTAGAGGAGTAGTTTAATTAGATGTTGAATTGGAATTGGAAGTACTTAGCAAAAAAAAAAAAATAAAAGAATTGGAATTGGAAATAAGAGCAAATAGCTTTTTCTGCCACAAAACTAGTTACGAGTGCTATATCTGCCACAAATCACATTTTCGTGCTATATCTGCCACAAAACTAGTTACAAGTGCTATATCTGCCACAAATCGTTTTTCCGTGCCTTTTTTGCCATGAAACATTTTATGAGTACTAAAAATGCCACAAAAAGATAGAGGGTGAAAGGAAAAATAGGTAAGAGATCAAATTAATTTCAAATAGACCCTAAAATCAAAATTTTATATTATATTGGGTACCTAATTTTATTTTATTTTTAATATTTGACCCTTCTTCCCAAATTTACCAAAACCCTCACCGCTACCTTCTTCTTTCTTCTCTTCCCACATCGAGCCACCACCACCTCCCATCCCGTTACCTAATCCCTGCCCCCACCCATACCAAAGAGTACCAAATATGCCAAAAAATAACTGCTTGAAGATTTGGAGAGGCGTGGTGAAGGTGATAGCCTAGCAAAAATGTCTAAGAACAATTAGATATTCTTAGGAAATTGGTCTTCATTTTGCTTTGCGAGAGTCCTTTTTGTTCAAGAATTCTGATGGTTTCATATGCAAAGCATCTCTGTTAGGTTAATTATGTACTGCAAACTAATCTACATTTTGTTTAGTACTTTGACTGGTATGTATTTTGTTTAAATTTTTTTGATGGTTTTAGCAGCAAAGCACTTGGTTAATCATGTAGTGCAAATTGATTAGCATTTTGCTTATTGCTTTGACTTATATGTATTTTGTAAAACAGTTTCTAAAAGTTAGAGCAGCAAAGCATTGTGAAATTTGTTATATGTGTCTGAAATATAGACCTAGAAGTGCTTTCATCATATGGATTGCTATTCTTGGTTAATTTTCAAGGGTTATGGGTGGGGGTTAGGGATTGGGATTGGGTGGCGGGATGGGTGGTGGCGGCGGCGGCTCGAGGTGGGAGGAGAAGGAAGAAGAAGGTGGTGGAGGCTTTGATAAATTTGGGAATAAGGGGTCAATTATTTAAAAAATAAATTGTGTACCCAATTAAATATAAAAATGTGATTTTAGGGTCTATTTGAAATTAATTTGATCTCTTACCTATTTTTCCTTTCACCCTCTATCTTTTTGTGGCATTTTTAGTACTCATAAAATGTTTCATGGCAAAAAAGGCACGGAAAAACGATTTGTGGCAGATATAGCACTTGTAACTAGTTTTGTGGCAGATATAGCACGAAAATGTGATTTGTGGCAGATATAGCACTCGTAACTAGTTTTGTGGCAGAAAAAGCTATTTGCTCGATATAAAAATATAGAAAATTGGCATGAATACAATTTATAGCTTTTTGCTCTTATAGTTTTCTTGTTATTACATGATATGTGTAATCCTTTTAAAATGATATGAAATGATTCTTAATTAAAAGTAGCTAGGAATGAGTTCTTATAGAGGATGTGTAACCTCGTGATTAAAGAACTCTAGGCTAAAGTCTTGGAAATATTAAATAGTTTTTATTAGACCATTTTAATTTAAGAAAAAATAAGAGAAGCCTTTTTAATAATAAAAAATATTATATGGGATATGGATTCAAAATGTCTCATGAGTCATGGCTTCCATCTAAACCTTATTTAATTGGTAAATGGATCTTGTCGCGCCACACTTGGAGTGGAACCATATAGGATGATTTTCCATTAACCATAAAATTATTAGATTGAGACATAACTGAGAACATGGATTAATGCAAAGGAGCTCGCTCGGCCTGCCTACCGTAGGAGTGTCTACATTTTGTGCAAGATATTTCACAATTTCTATTAAGAAGACGGCCTCCTATCGTATGAATGATGAGGACCAATATGTAGAGGCATCAAGGATATCCAAAGACGTAACCCTTAACAAATAAAGTGGATCCTTGGACAAGGTCTCGAAGGAAATCTATGAATCAGGATCTTACATCACATTACTCATTTTGGATAATTGCTCACCCTCAAATTTCCTCAAGTTTGGTGAAGAACTTCAACACTAAAAGGCTGAAATTGTAGCCGAAATTACACGAAAATAAGCCTGGAGTTTGGCAGCCCTAAACGACTCAAAAGGAAAAGAAAATAAATCTTAGACCTAGTTGGACAAGAAATAGAGAAATATAAAGAAATGTGTAACCTAGACCTATTTGAAAAGGAAAAGAAAGAATGTTTGACTAAGACAAGACTCTTGGTATCCTTTTTGGATTAGGAAAATGTGTGATCTCAATCTTTGACTTCTTTTTTAACTAGGAAATACAATATAGAAGTTCCCAAACAAGATTTGTTTTATTTTTGTTCTTGCAATTACTATTTTCTTTTCTTGGATTAGGCGTCTCAAAAAATCCATATTTTGTTTTTATGGCTGAAATTCTAAAAGTTTATAATTATTTTGGACGTTTAACAAGAAAGCAAGAAAAAGTACACCAAGAAAGAGATCAACAATTGCTCTGATACCAAACTGATGAAGAACCTTAGCAGGGAGATCGTAAAACTAATGAAGAACCTTAGCAGGGAGATCGTACTAAGACCCGACAAGTAGATTAGACACAAAAGAAATAATATTTCTCAAACTTGAAGATTAGATCACGCAGAGAGATTGAGGATGAGACCTCAAGGAACGAAAGGGCTCCAAGCAACAAACATATAACCTTTAAAAGATGGGGATGAAGACCTCAAGGAGCTCAAAGGCTCCAAGCAATCAATATATAACCTCTATGGATGAAGCGACACCACAACTAGGGATCTAGCTAGTTGATACAGTCAAGAATGAAAGAAACTTCTAAAGAAGTTCAATCACAAAACAACGAAGAAAATACCTCGCAATTATATTATCAAAAGTTGTCAAAGTGGCGAAATTCTCCTTTATATAGGAAGAATTTGGTAAAAACACCTAACCTAAGAAAGTCAGCAATTCGGCCAGCCCAACCTATTCAAATCTTAAGTGGGTTTGGACTGAAAACTAAGTAATTAACATAGTAAATACCAATACTAATAACTATGGATAAAACTAATAAACTAATGGACAACATGTCCCTATTTAGGCCCAAAAACAAGATTAATTAAATAATAAAAAATTAAACTTGGACAACAAGCTCATAATTCTCGCCTAAAAACTGGACAACATGTTGTAGCAACTTGAAAGACGATTTAGGACTCCAAAATGACAGAATCTAATCTTGTGATATTCATAAACGTTGTAGACCTATCTCTTATATTTCCAATACATCTTTAATCAACTCCATTGGATTTCTAGATCGAAATTTATGCACATTGCTACAAACGCTCTCAAAGCAGGAATTAGTGTTTACCCAAGTTGATGAAAGTTATCATCACATAGAGGCTTTTTTTTAAGTGTAAATGCGAGGATACATACAGTGTATCCTTCCCTTACTATCCAAATCAAGAGGCTGATTATCAAATTTCTAAAATGAGGATTCACTATGACTTTGTATGCAGGGACGAAACCAGGAATTTGGCGTTGGGGGGGGGGCAAAAAATGTATGATATGTTGAACTCATATAAAAACTGCAAATTGTTGGGGGTGATTTTTATCAAATATTCCGAACTACATATAAAATTTACTATATCTAGTAGTATTTTTAGAAATCTCGGGGGGACGGGGGCTTCCGACTGCCATCCCCCGCCCCCTTTGTCTTCGTCCCTGTTTGTATGGGTGAATGGATAATGGGGATTTACTTTGTAGGATGGATTCTTAGTTATAGATTGTAGTATTTGTTTTTCTTGTTCTTCTATTTTTCTATTGTTTCCAGGTTTATTGGTTAAAATGATTAATCTTGGAACACTTTGATCTTGTATTTTTGCTACTGGTTATTCTAGGGCTTTTAGCTGAGTAATTTGTTTAAGATTCATCTTTTATATATGCTACTGTTTTTTCCATTTTTTGGGATATGATTAATTTCTTGAACCTTGATCTTGTATTTTTCTACTATTTATTCCTTGCTCTTAGTAGTTTCGTACATGTGTAAAATGTGATGTTATACCTATTGGTTGTACCCTACATGTGTAAATTGTGATGCTACACCGGTTAGTTATTCCCCCCAAAGGGCTGAACATTGTTATGTTACAAATGTAGAGTATACACAACATGTGTAACATCATAGTCTACACCTGTAGGGTTTAGTCAATAGGTGTAACATCACAGTTTACACATGTATGGTACTACCAACAAGTGTAACATCACAGTTCACACCTGTAGTTGAACCATGAGCAGGTGTAACATAATAGTTTACACATACCAACTTGTGTAAACTGTGATGAAAAGAATATCACATCTATTGCTTTTGAGAAGGACTGGAATTTACACAGTTTTAGTTGCAATTGGAAAACAAATCCAAAGTAGTATATTCTACACCAAAGACAAAATTATTTATGCTCAAAATAAACATTAAACTAGTACATCAATTTCTTCAGCATAGAATCATGATCAAATTATTCAAACCAAGGACATAGATCAACAACACATATATGATATTATTTTAACGATAAATTCATCCATTGAGGAGGCCACTAGACTCTTCTTCCCTATTCGTGTCACCACCAGAACCAAGTTATTATCTACAAATAGTCCCGTTTATGTTAACACATGCACTAGAGGTATTATCTCCAAACAATCTCGCCGTTTGCAACACATGCAAAAGGAATTTTTTTTAGACATTGTTTACATAATACAAAGTGCACATAATAAAAAGTAAGATATCGTACTGGTGTTCCCGGGATATCAAAGTTCTTGTCTCCTCTAGCACCGAATATGCTCCTTCAGTTTCTAGGGTTTCAACTGCTGCCCCATCCCTTCCTCATGATCAGGAAATTTATCTATTTTCCCCTAATTTGATTATTTCGGGGGCGACTACCAATCCTTGTTACTCTAGGATTCTGAAAGGTTGCAGATTCAGAGTGCTGTGAATATGCACTGACGGTGTCATAAAAAATGAGATCTTAAAACGTTGGAGCAAATTTCAAAAGTTCTTCCAGAGTATACTCCAAATACATTTTCATAATCTCAAACTTTGACAAACTAGATAAAGCAAGTTCAACATTCTTGTTAGGCAGTGCCTCCAATTCCCAGTATCTTTTGTACTCCAGTGCCACCTGAGGATACCCGTCTTCGTTAAACATTAGAACATGCCTCCGGAATACATCTTTCCTCCACCTCCTAAACATGTATCTGTCGGGGGACTACATAAACCCTCTTTAATCGCAAAACTGCCAATATGTGCCCACACAAAATACCTTTCGAATCAAACTTTCTATAATTTCACTTCAAGAAACAATCTTCACATCGGTACATCACTGTGTAAATAAAATCTCTAACAGACCCAACATTCGTTACACACGTCTTTATTGCCATATATTTCTGATACTCACCTTCGCTTAAATCAAAATCCCGATCCCCATCATCCTCGATTACATTACTCTCCACAATGAGGTGATAGTGCAACATTTACTTGATCTCCCCAAACTGAAATACTCGAAGGGGAGAACCTTAGAGGAGGTTGAATAAGGTTCTCAAACCTTTTTGCTTTTCTACCAAATTCTTTTCCTAAGTGATCACCTTATCAACAAATATGTTCATTAAGCATATAAAAGTGATTTAAGGTAAAAACAACTTAGGTGACTTATGTATAAAATGCAACATATAGGAACTCAAGACAATGAATATGATTAAGGTATTATCTAAGTGAAGAGTCCTATATGCAAAGATTGAAAGAGAAAAAAACACAAGTCACATAGACTTGCACTTATGCAAGATATATAAAGTTTGTAAAATTACTAAATGCAAGTCCTATAGCCAAGCCAAGACCAGATATAACAAGCAAGTAATCTTACTCAAGATAAGTAATTAAAGTCATACAAACAAGTTATTAAGAGATAATAGCACAAATTATAATGTAAGAACTTCAAAGTAAAGAGGTATATTTAGAAGATCAAACACATGGATTTAGAGTGGTTCGATCACAAAGATCTACATCCACTACCTTTGGACACACCCAAGGATTTTGGTAAATTCCACTAGCTTGTCTTGAGAGAGTTTTACACGGAAGGACAAAACAAAGTCATTGGTCTTTTATGCACACAAGCAACCTTCCAAGGGAAATGCTAACAAATTGGTCATTTTATGCACACATATGACCCTTTTTCACCCTTGTGAATTCTTTCTCTAATCTAGTCTACCAAGTGAGGAGGTAAGAACACATCAACCGTACTTTACTTTCGGGTTCACCTTTCACTCTAGTTCCTACGATTGAAAGAAAGACCCACTCCAACACATTGGAGGCCCAAAACCACCACTCTCACAAACAAGCCTCACCACTCAAACCTTTACAAAGAAAGATAATCCCAACAAATGAGATTTTACATTTTAAGCTCAAGAATATAAATTCCTCAATGGATTGGATATTACAAATTAAAGCTTTAATTCATATTTGAGAATATAAGAATATGTATGTCTTCTCTTTCTCAAAATGAAATGTTTTGATGAATGATTGGAAGAATTTAGCTCATCAAAGTGTTTGATTTGCTTGTATAAAATGTGTATATGGAGGCCCCTCCATTGGCTTGAGGAAAGAACAAAAATCATCCTTAAAGGCTATTTGAAGGGTCTACACAAATGCATCACTTACTTTTATTCCTAATTTTTCCTTGGGATCGAGTTATAACGGCTATATATTTTCCTTAACAAAATAGCTTCGGTCGATCGAACCATAGGGTAGGTCGTCCGAAGTGCTTTCGAAGTTAAGATTAAATTCCTCTATCTTGATCTTAGTCAACCGCAAATGGTGGTCTAGTTGTCCGAATCAACTATTCGGTCGACCAACCTATAACAAGATCGTCCGAGAATTTATAGTCGTTGGAGTCTTGGAACATTCAAAAGTGACTAAGGACAAAAAGAAATTCGGTTGACCGGACAACACATGTCGGGACTTCATCCAGTCTTCCGAGGTCTAGGACGCGGTCGAACGGACTTCAGTCCAAAAGTGGGTTTTCCACTTGGTCACATTTCTAATGTTCTTAAACTCTTGCCTAAGTGTTTTTGAAAGATATTTAAAACATTTTAAAGATCTTAGACATTAACCAACACTTTAAAAAATGTTTTCAAAAACCTTTTCAAAGATTGAATCAAAGTAAATATGATGGTTTTGAAAACATGCAAGAGTATGAACTTCATCATACTATAAACTAACATTCATCAAATAATATTAGTCACAAGGATATACCTATGTAGCTTCTTGACTAATCTTATTGGTCTTCAAGTCTTCAAGATAAAATCTTCTTTGAGCTTTACTTGATACCTTGATCAACCTCTTCAAGTGATGAAGTCCATTGTAATATTCTAAGGTGTAGCACCATGAACTTCAACATTTCAAGGTAAGAGCATACCACTTGATACTTCAACTTTGGATTGAGTAGCTCTTAGCTCTTGTTCTTCCTTCTTGACTTTGCAATTACTTCCAAGGCTTTGTGGATGTGCTTCAAGCTTGTGCCATATAGTCTTGCAAAGTGTAGTTTCTTCTATGTTGTAGAATGATGTCTTTGATGTCCACAAGAAGCTATCTTAACATTTTCATAATGTAGGTGTGAGTGAAACATCCTATCAATAAAACACCAGCTCACACAAACATTAGAACTTCTCAATGGTTTGTTATATATCATCAAATATAGATTGATCACATTAACCCCTAGGGCTTACAATCTCCCCCCTTTTTTATGAACATTTATGCAAATGGGAATAAAATATAAAAAAGATAAAGCAAAAAGCACAAAATATCAAAGCATGAGATAAGGATGCAAATGATCAAGGCAAGTAGATGTTTTGAAAAATCATTCTAATTCCTCTATTTTAAAGAATCCATTCTCTCTCTCATTTTGCAAAGTTCTTATCTTTCTCCTTTTGTAAAATTAGTTTTCATGACACATTTTTAATGCTATTTTTCTCCCCCTTTTTCAAAATAAAAAGGTTCATCAGAGCGCCAATGTGAAAAATATTTTCTCCTTTTTTTTTTTGTTAAAAATAGAGATTCTAAGTATCAAAAGTGAAAATCTTAATGAGGGATTAAGTTTGAAGTCTTGGAGAAGCTTGATGGTCAAATAGATTTGGAAATAAAATAAGGAAAGCACAACTAAAAGACAAAAAGAAATAAAAACTAAAGAAGGAGAAACTTAAAAGCTAAGTAAGCATATCATTTGTAAAATGCCCCATTTAAATGCAATATGAGTAGCCAAGAGATGATACTTATCTTAAATGTGTAAGCTTGTAAAGATGTTTTGAAGCTTGGCTGATATAAAAAATAAAGAGAGCATAATAAATCAAGGATGGTCATATAGCTAAAAAATGAATTAACAACCAAAGCTAAAACACAAGGAGATACAAGAATAAAACATTTAAAGTATAATTTTCCCTTTTTGCAAAAACAATGTTAGCTATTTCAAGATGGAAACAAGTTAAAGCCATAGCTAACAAAGATGGATGTGAAAATATGCAAGTGATGTGAAGACATTATAATCACATGTTGCACAATCCAAAACAAAAGGAAGTGTAAGGTTAATACTTTAAAGCACATTCCTCTATAAATAATTGGTTAGCCAAAGAAGTATAACAACTAAGGCATTGAGCTAACCAAAATCATATGAGATAAAAAAAAAAAACATATTAGAGAGAATGCACATGATCTCAAATGATAAGGGAGGTAGATATAAAAGATGTACTTATAAAGATCGTACAACTCCCTTTACTTTCACAAGTTGGCTAATAAGTTGAAGACAATGCCAACTTGAGATGTGATGGTGTATATGATATGACAAATGTAAGCATAATCACATAAATGAGGGTACAAGATAAAAACATATAAATGCTCCCCCTAAAGTTATGCCCATGTAAAGAAATACAAAACTGAAAAATATAAATAGTACAGAGGTTACAGTTTTGCTGAAACATGGCACGTTGGTCGACTGGATCAGAAGTTGCGGTCGCTCGGACTTCTGGCAGAGAGCTACAAAGAAACTTTCATCTTCTTTCTTCACCCTTTGACACTTTCCATAGTGGTTTGTGAAGTGAGATTTCTCGTTTTCTTTGTGTTTGGCTCTACTTCCAATATTGTTGCGTCTTCTCTCAAATCCTGAAGAAATTAAGCACAAAGCAAATATAAGAAGCAACAAGTATATGCAATCACCTATAAAGAGGGGGAAGAGAGCTAAATATGACAAATGATCAAGTCTCTTCCTCAAGTAGTTGGTTAAGAATATAGTTCAAAAGTGAATTCAATCCAAACTACTACGGTGATGTTGAAAAGAAATATCACAACAAGGAAATCTTATATACCAAAACTAAAAGGAAGTTATGGATAAATTAAAAGTGAGCACAAACTTCCCTAGTGATGGATAATCAAAAGGGATGGAGACCTTGGATCATTAAAAACAAGCCATCAAAACTAGTGATATATGATAGATAACAACAAAGAAGGTTCATATCACTAGAGAAGGAGGATAGGTACACATGCAATTAAAAGCATATCCTTCCTTCAAAATATGATAGAATGTGAAAAGAATGTAGCATGGTATACAAGAAACCCCAAAGAGACATGAAAACCAAGATTATATGAAGCATATTTGTCATGTGAAAATCCTCCAATGAATATACTCACCAAGCACAAACTATCAACAAACTGATAAAAAAAGAGGAGCTATAACATGATATTTAAGAAGTTCCAAGGAAACATGACAACCAAGATTATATGTCATGTATAATATCCAAGAAAGCATTTTAATCAAGTATACTCTATCAACTAAGGCTTAAAGAGCATATAGCTCAAATAATCTCCATCATCTCTAAATATCCATATAAAAGATATGTCTTTGAATAGTGTATAAGGGAGATTTTAGTTTTACAAAGCTAAAAATATAAGAAAGCTCCCCCTTACAATGTGCTGATTTTGTTTAAGTTGTTTTGAAAATCATTGAATGGTTTTAAGAAAATATTTGAAATGGTTCCAACATCCAATAAGTTTGTAAATCAAAAGATTAGAAGTGAGATACACAGAAAAATACCATTTTAAACATGAAGCAGGGCTTCGGTCGACCAGGGTTAAGACCTCGGAAGACTTCTGCCCATGCCCTTCGGTCGATCGGAATCAAGTGCTCGGTCGACCGAGGTTATGGTAAATATGTATTTTTTGGTTTTTGAAATTTAGCCAAAAAGCTTTTAATTGATTTTAAATCACTTCCAAAACATCATGAGCAACTTTGAATAGGTAAAAAGAAGTAAGAACAAAGGTTAAACCTTATAAAAACATCAAAGTGCTCAAAATAATACCTTAGGATCTTTAAAGATAAAAACAATGAGAAACATCTAAGATGATCAAATTTTTAGAACCTTTTGAAATGGTCAAATAGTTTTAAAACAATGTAAAGAACATAAAAAAAAAGTTGTTGGCTCATATCATTGCCTAAAAACAACAACAAGAGATTATGACAAGCATCAAGAATATGCTAATAATAGCTAAAAACATGTCATAAATCTCAAAATAGGTGGCTCAAAGGGGTACACCATACTTAGAATGAACAAGTCAACCACATGACATAAGGTGCAATCCAAAGCAAGGTTGCTTGCATTCATAAGTATCAAAACAAAAAACGTAGGATAGAGGTATCAAGTCAAAATAAAACTTAGAAAACACAAGATTGCCATAAATCCATCAAAATAAAAGTTTTCCAAAAATAATCTGAGCAACTATATAAAGAGGATACACATAAGGATCAAGTTGCTTTAAAGAGGGAAAACCTTATTTAAGGAAGACACACCTTAGGTTCTTTGAAAAATATAAAACCCTTTTTAACTTAACTAAGGTGGTCATTTTGAAAATGCCTTTATACAATCAAGAAATTAAAACACATAGACATATCAAAAAAGATTAGTCAACCTCATATGATAAGAAAGGATAAGCACATGAGATATGGAAATAAGAAAAGTATAGCACCAAAGCAAGAGGAAACATATATATAATCATCAAAGATAAAAAGCTAAACCAAGAGAGATATGGTTATAGCTACAAATTTTCTTCCTAAGATGATTCTTTGACCTTCGGCTTCTTTTTCTCTTACTTGATCATCCTCAACATGATATCATCTTTGAAGTTCGTGATAATGTCTTTGGGGGTAACTCCAATCTTCTTTATCATCATGAAGTATTTGCTTCTAGGAGTGATTTATGGAGTTTCACTTGTCCTTGTAGACTCATCTTTTTATTGAAATGTCTCTTTTCGCCTTGTTCTTTCAATTTTTCCAATTTTGTTCTTCTTCCCAATTTTCTCTTCCAAGCTTGGCATAGCCACTTTTAATCACTTATTTGCTTAATTTGAAAGTGTGGCTAGTCTTCTTCTTATCATCTCCTTGCAGTGAGCTCCTTCTTTCTTCTAAGGCACTTTTCATCATTAATTTCCCTCTGTGTGCTAGTGCCTTGGTCATTTCATGATCGTCCAAAGATATTGAACATCCTCAAGAATTCATTGATTGTTCTTGAGGTTCTCTTGCAACATGAAGGCCTATGATCACTTTCTTCAAGGAGGAAGTGTCTTCTTCATATGATTGGATAAGGTGGATGTGATCTTATCTTCAAGAATCCACTCCTCTTCTCTTTGCCTTTGTCACCTACATAAGCAGACACTTTTGGTACCCATTTTTGCTTGAGTCCTAGAGAGTTATTGATAGGGCTTTTTACAATCCACTTGGTTTGTACACCTCTTTCAACATTTCTCTTTATGATGTAACAAATAACACGATGACCATAAATATCACAATACGAGCAAGTCATGTTAATTATAGATGAAGATGTGTAGTTCAAGCATCAAGAGAGATAAGATGTGTATTCTTGTGTTGTTTGTACTCTAAGCAATTAAGATCATGAGATACAAGTTGAGCACACAACACATTATCAAGATAATAACAAGAGAAAATGCACATATCTATAAGAGAGATTGAGATAAGCAAGTTTATGCTTTTAGAAATCATTCTTGACAAGTTTGGAATCAACAATTAACACATTGTCAAGCAAAACATGATTTTCATAAGATAAAGCATCAAAAGATAATCACATACTCTCTTTTACTTTTTCTATCATATAACAAGAGGAAAAAAGTCTATAGTACTATACTTTCAAACAAGATCTTTCAATTAGTGAGAAAGTAAGTTTATTACACATAATTATGTTCTTCTTTGCCATCTTTTACAACTCATCATATAACAAATATGATCACTATCTAGTGATGAGTTAGAACATTTTACCTCATTACTCTTGGAGTATGGACTTTGAACATTTTGGTTGATCTACTTCATCAATAAGTCCATTGAGGCCTTTTGTGTGTGATCTTTGTCATGATCATCACTGTCATTTGAAGCTCTTGGAGAGGTTGACATTTGATTGCTTCATTTTCTCTTTTGCTCATATATGGCTCATGCAATGGAAGCAATCTCCTCTTCTTTTTACGTGTGTAGAGTCATCCTTGGGATATGAAATTTATTTTCTTGATGAAACCTCTACAATCTTGCAGTTCTTGGCATGTGACTCTTTTCTTGGAGCCTTAGCTCACTTGTGTCATTCATTGTAGTTCATCTCTTCATTGTGCAACTTAGATCTTTTGAACCTATAAGGAAATCTTGAAAAAATACTAGGTACCTTTTGATAGGTCCTTCATGGTTAGCTCTATGTCTCAAGTGACAATTACATGCACAAGGATCAATCCAGTTAAAATCACAACACGAATGATTCTTAGATAAACTAGACATATAAGATCAAGAATCATACAAGTTGGATATGTTGCACCTCTTAGATAACTAAGCCAAAAAAAAATGTAACATGTGAAGATCATGCTTTAAGTTATCTATATGGATAAGGTAAACAAGAGGGGAGAGATGCAACATCAAAAAGAGCACAAGCATATACATCAAAAAACATTTTTCAATATATTAATCTCATCAAGTAAAGTACAATGAGAAAGTGAATTTGATACCCTAGCTTTCTTACCAAGTGATGAGGAGTATGGATTGACATTGAAGCCTTTGTCATTACTTGAAGCTTTTCTCTTTGACTTTAAGCATCTTGGTTCTGCAATTGATGTAGCCTTTGATCTGCGAGATTTCCAAGTGCTAAGGAGAGTTTTTGATAGTCTTCTTTTGACATCTCCTTTCAAGTTCTTCATTCCTTATGGAATGATCCACCCCAATGCCACTTTTTTTTACTCTTTATCTTTGAAGCTTTGTGGCTAATTCTTCTCTTCCTTGAACAAGATATATGATCTTCATTATCTCCATCATAATTTGTGTCTCTTTGAAGATCATCATCTTGTGATTCCAACACCTCTTCCAAACTTCCTCCTTATTGAATTTTCTTTTTTTTCTTAAGCAATTTGACACATTGTTCGTAGATTGAATGAACATATGGTCCTGTTTCTATAAAGCTCAACAAAGTGAAATCATTAGTAGACAAAAAAAGTTTAAACATTTAGCCAATTAGAGAAGATAAAGTCATCACATAATGGTGGTCTAGATGAGGGAATATTCTTCTATAGAATTGGTAGAAAGTGATATGATCATAGATCCTCCTAGGGTGTAAATCCTAACAAAAATGAGACTAGTCTCTGATACCAATTGAAATACCCCGAAGGTGAGAACCTTTGAGGGTGGTGACTAAGGTACTCAAACATTTTCGCTTTTCTACCAAATTCTTTCCCTAAGTGATCACCTTATTAACAAATATGTTCATTAAGCATATAAATGTGATTTAAGCTAAAAACAACTTAGGTGACTAATGTATAAAATGCAACATATAGGAACTCAAGACAATGAATATGATTAAGGTATTGTCTACATCAATAGTCATATATGCAAAGCTTGAAAGAGAAAACAACACAAGTCAATAGACTAGCACTTATGCAAGATATATAAAGCTTGTAAGATTACTAAATGCAAGTCCTATAGCCAAACCAAGGCAAGATATAACAAGTAAGTCATCTAACACCAGATAAATAATTAAAGCTCATACAAACAAGTTCTTAAGAGATAATAGCGCAATTTATAATGTAAGAAATTGAAAGTAAAGAGGTAGAGTTATAAAATCAAACACGAGGATTTAGAGTGGTTCGATCACAAATATCTACATCCACTACCTTAAGACAGAACTAATGATTTTGGCAAATTCCACTAGCTTGTCTTGAGAGAGTTTTACATGGAAGGACAAAACCAACCCATTGGTCTTTTAAGCACACATGCAACCTTCATAGGGAAAGGCCAACGCATTGATCCTTTTATGCACACATGCAACCCTTCTTCACCCTTGGGAACTCTTTCTCTAACCTAGTCTACTAAGTGAGAAGGTTTTACGAACACATCAACCGTACTTCACTTTTGGGTTCACCTTTCCACTCTAGTTCCTACGATTACAAGAAATATCCACTCCAGCACATTGGAGGCCCAAAACCACCACACTCATAAACAAGCCTCACCACTCAACCCTTTACAAAAAAAACATAATCTCAACAAATGAAATTTTACATTTTAAGCTCAAGAATATTAATCCTTTAATGGATTGGATATTACAAATGAAAGCTCTAATTCATATTTGAGAACAAAAGAATATGTATGTGAAACTCTTTCTCAAAATTAAATGTTTCGATGAATGATTAAAAGAATTTAACTCATCAAAGTGTTTGATTTGCTTGTATAAAATGTTTATATGAAGGCTCCTATATTGGCTTGAGCAAATAACAAAAATCAGCCTTAAAAGCTATTTAAAGGGTCCAAAAAATACAAACAAATTGAGTTACAATGATTATGTTTTTGCCTTGACATGACCGGCGCATGCCAGACCTTCCCCATCCACACATCAGGACAAGGCATATATTAGTACATCCTTGATCTGCGCCCTTACCATGTGAAGCTTGCATTAAATTTCTCCAACAATCTTCTTCTCTCTCAGATTTTCACGGGCTTTCCCTGTGGACTGTGGAAATACATCTTCCTCTTAAAATTACTGCCAAATTTCATTGAATTTACAGCACAGTATTTTTAAGTACAATGGAAGCAAACAGTAATAAATTACTGTATTAATTTATAGCAACTAGAACAATGAGAAGAAAAAAAGAAATCCCTTGAATAAATAATTAATATCCCAAATCTTTCATTGTCTCCAGTCATCTCTCTCTCTCTCTCTCTCTCTCTCTCTTATATATCATCATCAGATCACATCACATCTCCCCTAATTAGCTTTCTTTCGTGCAAGGAAGAAGCACCCATTTCCATTTCCCCCCTCATTATTATAATCATTGGGTGAAATCTCCTTTCACTTTTTCTGTGTTTTCCTACAGACTGAGGAAATGAGCCAAAGCTTTTGTTAGCTTGTGCCAGATCTGCTTCAGAAGCAGTGAGAATCACAAATATAAGAGGAAAAGAAGGTACTTGAAAGTTACAATTCCAAAATTGTGATGAAAGCTCAATTGGATTCCCTTTAGATCCGTTTCTATTTTTTATTTTATTTTTTAAATTTTCATGGGAATTTAATGAAATGGCAGTTTATTTGTCAAAATTCTGATTATTGATTGTAATATTTAATGCAGATCTGTTTATATTTCTTACTTAAAATTGCGGGTTAATATGATTATCCTATTTTACTGTCTGGAAGATTTGAAGGATTGCTTTCTTGCATCTTTTATGATTTTTTTTTAACAGATCTGAGCTACCGACTTGAACTTCTGTTTCTTACTTTGTTATTTGTTAGTGGTTGTATTCTTTGTTTCCTTTTTCTTGGATTAGAGATTTAGAGTTCATAAATGGGTCACCTTGTTATGTCTTATGACTAAAAAAAATGGTGCTATATTGATTTATGGAATCTCTGTTTTGGTGTTATAAGATCCCAATTAAGTTTCCTTTTGTTGTCCTAATACTTTTCTAGATGTGGCCCAGCTTTTCAAATTGGTATTGATCTAAGTATCCGATGCCTATTTGATTTAGAATTATGATTTCGTTTCAGAAGTTTGACCTAGCGATTTTTACTTTTTCAGGTTAACAAATTTTGATCCGAGTGATTCAAGTAGTGCAGTAAGTGAATCATGGCTTTAGGGAAGTACTCTAGAGTTGATGGTAGAAAATCATCGTCTAATTATTGTTCCACTGTAACCATAGTTGTATTTGTAGCCCTTTGTTTAGTTGGAGTATGGATGATGACATCGTCATCCGTGGTCCCTGTTCCGAATTCAGATGTTCCACAGCAGGAGGCCAAGAATGATGTGAATGAGAAGGCCCAAGTCGTTGAGACCAATGCCAATGAAAATATTATTGAAAATGCTAGCAATGAAAATAAAGATGACAATGGTGAGACCAACTCCAATGATAATGAGGGAAAATCAAAGCAGTTCGAGGATACTCCTGGTGATTTACCTGATGATGCCACAAAAGGGGACACTATCGTGTCTTTGAATCCAGAAGAGAAGAACACTAATCCCCAGGTGGAGGAAAATAAAAAAGACAAGAAGTCTGGGGAAGAGGATAAGAAGGAAGGTGGCAAACCTAAGTTGGAAGGGGAGTCTAAGACTGAAACTACAAATGAGGAGGAAAAAAAAGACGATGGAGAATTGAAGAGTGATGAGAAGGATTCTGAAGCTGGGGAGACTAACGAAGGTAATGCATCCGGGGACTCTGGAGATGGGAACAAATCTGATGAAAAATCTGATGAAACAAAAGAAAGCAATGATAGTGAGAAGAAAGTAAAAGAAAAATCAAAAGATGGGGATATGGGAGAGGGTCAAATGCAGGAAAATGTTCAGGAAAAAGATAAGTCCTCAAGTGAGGTGTTTCCTTCGGGTGCTCAGTCAGAACTTTTGAACGAAACTTCAACTCAGAATGGAGCATTTTCAACTCAGGCTACTCTGTCAACGAATGAAAAGGAAAAACAATCTTCTGAATCTGTGAAGCAAAATGGATACAGTTGGAAAGTTTGCAATGTTACAGCTGGGCCAGATTACATCCCATGTCTAGATAATATGGAAGCTATAAAAAAACTTCGTACTACTAAACATTATGAACATAGGGAGAGGCACTGCCCAGACAATCCTCCAACATGCCTTGTTGCTCTGCCGGAAGGATACCAGCGTCCTATTGCTTGGCCCACTAGCAGGGAGAAGGTAGGATGCAATTTTTAATTGGTTGCATGTGTTTCCTTTTCATGTTTGTTTTGGTTTTCCTTGAAAGTTGTTAATAGTCTTTTTATTGTAGATATGGTACCATAATGTCCCCCATAGCAAGCTTGCGGAAGTTAAGGGTCATCAAAACTGGGTTAAGGTTAGTGGTGAGTACCTGACTTTTCCTGGAGGTGGGACCCAGTTCAAGCATGGTGCTCTTCATTATATAGATTTCATACAGCAGGTGATCTTTCCTACTTGTTTCATTGTGTTTCTTTTCTGCATGTTCCTGATCTTTCCCCATGTGTTTGATCTTAAGTTTCAAGAATTGAGATATAGAAGTGATGTTTGACACGTTTTACCCGGGAAGATACAATCTTTCCATCCTTTCTAGAGTTGCTGCTAATTCAAATATTTTAATAACATCGTCTACAATACCTCCTCGCAGATCACACCTGATATTGCATGGGGAAAACGTTCACGTGTTGTGTTAGATGTTGGGTGTGGGGTAGCTAGCTTGGGAGGTTTTCTGTTTGATAGAGACGTCCTAACCATGTCACTAGCTCCAAAAGATGAACATGAAGCACAAGTTCAATTTGCACTTGAGAGGGGCATCCCTGCAATATCTGCTGTGATGGGTACAAAGAGACTTCCATTTCCAGGGAGAGTTTTTGATATAGTTCATTGTGCAAGATGTAGAGTGCCTTGGCATATTGAAGGTATGCCTTTTTGATCTCAAACACTGGCATTTGCAAGCATATTAAGGACTCGGATAATTTCATTGACACGGCATCTTTAACCTGGGAAATTCTGTTGTTTTCTTTCTCTTCCTTTTATGCATTTCTAAGTGCGAGAATATGGTGTCCTTTATCCTTTATCCTTTATCGATTGACTATCAAATAATTTATGTGTGCAGGTGGTAAACTTCTCTTGGAGCTCAACCGTTTACTCCGTCCTGGAGGTTACTTTGTGTGGTCTGCCACTCCAGTCTACCAAAAGCTTCCTGAAGATGTTGAGATCTGGGAAGGTATATCTTTCTTATTCATATTGTAAATCTATGGTCCTTTTGTTTAATTGACTGGTGGCAATAAATCGTTGTGCACATTTGTGGGTGGGCCTTTGCAGAAATGAAAAAACTAACCAAGTCGATTTGCTGGGAACTTGTGACAATTAACAAGGATAAAATAAATGGAGTAGGTGTAGCTATATATCAGAAACCCGATACCAATGAGTGCTATGAGCAAAGATCAGCTAATGATCCTCCAGTGTGTTCAGAATCTGATGATCCAAATGCAGCCTGGTAAATTTTCTTTATGAGACTGACATTCCATTTAAGCATTGGGTAGGGGAAAGAAAAATAAAGGCAGGAAAAGAACTTTCGAGATGAAAAGTTGGTAAATTTTTTGCTAAAACCAAATTAGTTGAGGAAATTTATCTCATTTTCGAACAAAGAATTTCATTTTGGATTTTAATTACTATGATTATGATATAAGGCGCTTTGCATTTTTTTTTTTTTGTAGGAATGTGCCTTTACAATCATGCTTGCACAAACTGCCAATTGATAAATCAGAGCGAGGGTCTCGATGGCCAGAATTGTGGCCAACCAGGTTGGAAACACCACCTTATTGGCTGTCAAGTTCGGAGGTTGGAGTTTATGGAAAACCCCAACCAGAGGATTTTACTGCAGATTATAAACATTGGAAGCGTGTGGTGTCCAACTCCTACGTAAATGGCTTGGGAATAAACTGGTCTACGGTTAGGAATGCAATGGACATGCGATCAGTCTATGGAGGGTACGTCAAATAGTTTTTTCCTTCATAACTGCTATTAGACAAATATTTCTGTTTCTGTTACATTTATCTTTCTAGTAATAATGTTGTTAACTTGTGGAGGGTACGTCGAATAATGTGTTGCTTTTCCTTATATCTGCCACTGGACAAATATAGAAACATTATTTTTCTTGTGATAATGTTGTTAGCTTATGGAGGTAGGGGTGTCAACGGGTTCGGGACATAGCTCGAAAAAGTATGAGCGTGAGCTGAGGTAATGTGAGTGTGAGGTTAATATTCAAGCTCGCTTTTTATGTGAGCTGAGCGTGAACTTGACTCCGCTCATCCCGAAAAAAGATCGAAACCGAATAAGATTAATATAATTAAAATATAATAATAATAATAATAATAATAATAATAATTAAAAAAGACTTAGCTGAGCGTGAGCTTGACCCCATTTCTTTTGTTATCTTTTTATTAGTTTATTTTGCTAAAAGAATCAAGTATCATTGATTGTATTATGTATATTTGTATTCTTGTTCAAATTTACTTTAAGGCTCATTGTATTATACTATTATTGAGACAGGATTTTCTTTTTTTTCGCTAATATAAATGAGCTCGGGAAGCTCGTGTTAAAATGTGAGCTGAGCGTGAGCTCAAGGTTTATGAGTTTTTCCGGGAGCTTTTCAAATTTTATGTGAGCTATGCCATGCCAAGCTCAGCTCACATAGCTCGATTGACACCCTAAATAGAGGGTATGTCGAATTCTGTTCCTTATATCTGCCACTGGACAAATATAGAAACATTATCTTTCTAGTGATAATGTTGTTAGCTAATGGAGGGTACGTCGAATAATGTGTTCCTTATATCTGCCACTGGACAAATATCTGTTTCTATTATATTTTCTTTGTAGTGATAATGTTGTTAGCTTATGGTATTAGGTATGTAGCGTTAAATATTTATTGTTTATGGTATTTGGCATCCACTCTCGCTTCGTAAAACTTTAATTTTTTATTTTCAATAAAGTTGGGGAACTCTTTCCTCTTTTATTAAAAAAAAGAAAAAAAAAACTATTTATTCTTCTTTATAGTATTCTATTAACAACCATAGAGGCAAGTTGCTTAATTGCCGTAAGGCTCCCCCAGCTACTTTCAAACTGTCTTCATCTGATCAGATTCTTTTAAGGTATCAACTTCACTTTCTATTGAAAGCTGTATCATTAAGAGTTGATGATTGCAAGAAACTAGATTTCAAATGCCTAAATATTTCAGTAACAAAATTTTTCGAAACATGTCGTTATTTGTGTAACTAAATATTTACTAATTTGTAAAAGAAACTTCATACCAACACTAATGAGAATTATTGTTGATTATAGGTTAAAAATAATAAGCACTTTTTAGTATTTGATCAAGTAATTGAACTGCAAAAGTAGTTATATTGTTTACTAGTAGTTGGAACAAACTGGAGTTTCCTTTTCGAGTGGAAAAGAATTGCATATCACCAGAAACTTTTTGTCAAGACAAGTTTTATTTGTTCAAGAGTTCAAGATGACACTATTTTGCATCTACTAATACTTTAAGGATACATTTACCTGGAACACATTGCTTTTCCGCCATTGCTGGGAGTATATAGAAAGATGTGATGTTTGTGATCATAATTCCCAACTTCTCTGATCAAGCATTTTAAGAGTTTTAACATCTGTTATGGTTTTTGGTAATTGTTTTCTGCTTTCCCGCAGGTTTGCTGCTGCTTTAAGAGATATGAATGTGTGGGTAATGAACATAGTCTCTATTGACGCGCCTGACACACTACCTGTTATTTACGAACGAGGTCTATTCGGAACGTACCATGACTGGTGTGAGTCCTTCAGTACTTACCCAAGATCTTATGATCTTCTCCATGCAGATCATCTCTTCTCCAAGATTAAAAAGAAGTGAGTACCATTAGTCCAGTACTTTGGTTTTTTTTATTTTTTTTATTTTTTTGGTCGATCAATTCTGTCATGGACCAGGCCTACCAAGTGGACATGGACCACTTGGTCCACATTCAGCCACATCACAGTTTTGATTAAAATAATAAAAATATTCCCCCTTTTGGTGCATTGTTTGAGGCGTTTTTATTGTTTTTTAATCAAAAGAGGGGATGTGGTTGATTGTGGACCAAGTGATCTATGACCCCACTTGTAGGCCAGGTCTATATCAGAATTTTTCTTTTTGGTCTAATACTTTATGTAGGCTTCAATGTGGATAATGGTTCCTCATTTTCCCCTAATATTATCAAATTTGCATAATTTCTTCATCTTCAGGTGCATTTTGCCTGCATTTGTTGCGGAGGTGGATCGTATTCTAAGACCAGAAGGAAAGCTCATTGTTCGTGACAATGTTGAAGTGATTACTGAACTGGAGGGCATGTTGAAGTCTATGCAGTGGGAGATTCGCATGACCTATTCAAAAGACAAGGAAGGATTACTTTGCGCCCAAAAATCCACGTGGCGTCCCAAAGAGATGGAGACGGTTACTTATGCCATTGCTTAAAGCATTTGAATTGTGCAGCTCAGATTCCGGTAAGATTAGATATATACATTTTGTACGAGTAATCTCTAAAATTGATTCTGGTTTAATTGTATTCTTCATGCATTTTTGGTCTTAGTCTATTAGTGCTTTGTCTTAATCTATTTAGCAGAGGTACCGTTTATGGTTACGCCTTGTATTGTATTGTATTGTATTGTAATAGTTCTGGTGGAATGCCAACGAATTTGTTGTAAGCCAATTGGTTCAATTGATGCTAAACTATTCTGAACTTAGTTTATAAAATTGATCACAGTAAAATTTGTTGTCCCTGTCCGCTGTTGGATTCATTTTGGGGGAATCTAAATCCCCACCCCTATATCTATTTGTTAACACCCTCTCTCCATTTCCCTTAAATATTTCTCTCTTCTCCCATAAATTCTCCCTCCCTAAAATATTCCCACTACCCCAGCCACACTGGAAACCCGTCAAAATCCCCAAAACCTACCGTATTGTTGAGTTTCCTGACACATGGAACTCCAAAAACTAAAAAATTGCAAGTATTTAATCTCCTATTGTAATTTAAATTGAACATTATTTGAAAAATTAATTTCCGGCCAGAACCGATTGACGCGTTATGTCTTTAATTAAACAGTGTTATGTTAAATAATTTATTATTACTAATTATTGTTTCGTTTATATTAGTTAACTAACAATGTAATATATAATTTATTTTAAACGTGTTGGATTAAAATTGATTTTTTATTATTATTTTAAATGACAAATCGCAGAAAGACAATTTGGTGAGTTAGTCACAATTAACATGCGCGAGGGTAGAGTGGTCGATATGCCGGTGACTTAGTCTACTAGGTCAAGTCATCAAGAGTTGCCGAAGTCTAGACTGGGCACTCCCTTATAATGTTACTCTCATTTTTTGTAGTCCCCACCCTTGGATATTGTTCCCCCAATTCCCCCAACCCGGTATGACATTACGTCACTCACCCCATACATTTTCCAACGGGTTCGACCCACACACAGGATGGGTTGCTAGTGGTAGCTCATACTGTTAGTAGTGCGCCCTAGGACCATTAGCATATGTTGTATGTTTTATATCTTTTGAGCATGTAATTGAATAGCTAATTTTGCTTATGAACCTCAAATGCGTGATTTGACAGTAAAACTCATTAGTTTATATAATTACTATTCTAGTTGTCCCTAGTTTTATGTAAGCTTCTTTACAATGTAATAAAACTAGTATGATGTTTGATTGATGATTATGTTTTACTAATCATGTGTAATGAATACAAATCATATCATTGATGCAATGTATTGAGATATTTTGTATCGGGCGTGATCCGTTAGAAGTAATACTTCATGGTCCTTAGTCATAAGTATTACTTCCTCAATACTATTTTAGAATCCTTAGACCTTATGTCTCCATTGATTCTAGCATGAATGGAGCCACGTTTTGACTCAGTCGGACGTTACTTTTAATCGAGTAATCATTACGACTGATGATCGGATGTAGTGTCCTATCATGGCTTGAATGTGAGAGGCATTGTAAGGAATTTGTCCCTCTCTTATTAGAGAGAGATATCCATGGGCCCCTCGATAGGGAAAAACTGTTTAAATGCATGGCCGTGCTCAAATGTATTTGATAAAGTGGTTATCAAATACTATTTGTTGGAACAGTTTACCTGGAGATCGAGCATAAATACAATTAAGCTTAATAAGGGTGATGACTACCATGTTTTATGCTTAATTAGGATACCGCGAGACAAAGGGATTAAATAGTGGATTGATATTAGGTTCCACCGTAAATTCATTCACTTTGGGTAGTCACAATGTACTACTACTAAGTATGCTTTCATTGCCATTGTGATATGAACCTACAGGGTCACACGCATAGACGAGCTAACGAGCTTCATGTCCAGATTCAATGAATCCAGAATGTGTCTAGGTTCATTGTAACTGACATTTATTTTTCTGAGAATAATAAAGTGTTATTATTCGAATTAGAGATACGGGCATTTTCGGTATAGCTGGGATTACGTGGGAGTTATTATCCGATAAAGACTCCCACTACCAGCAGAAGTCTAGAGGACGTGGGAGTTATAGACTCCCACTGCCCAAAGAGGTGGATAGGGCGTGTGAGTTCTCCTTGGAACAAGCTCACACTCCCTATATAAACCTCTCTTGGCCGAAACCCTTGAGACTTATGCTTGAGCCGCAATAATACCATAACCTAGAAATCTGATTTCTTGATTTCGGACTCCTTTTCTCTCTAGACAATTCGTAACCCAGAAAAACCGAAGAGCTAGTACTCGCTGCTTGTTTCGTCGCGTGGATACTGGTAGGGAGCAATTCCGCAAGGGAGGACTCAAGGTGGTTGCTGCTGAGAGCCAAAATATACCATCTTTAGCCAAAAAATGTAAGTCCTTTTCAGGTTTTTCGATCCGTTTTTGTATGAGCGGATCCTTCAGGGGGAGGACTCATGGGTGTTTAGAACGAGTTTCTGCCCATGAATCCCTTCACATACCAACCTCGCTATTCTATTGAGGATATTTCAGTTAACCCACATAGAAGGATGGTTCAGTTCAAGAAGGATTATGTTGAGGGGTCTGATAGTAGGGAGGAGTATGTTGAGGAATCTGGTGGAGAGCTTCCTGTTGATGACAATGTGTCACACCCCGTAACCTATAGGTGACCGGACAGTGACTCAACTACCAAGGAGACACCGAACCCTCACAAAGAAAGGCCTAAATCCAAAATAAACTTCATTACAATCTTAAAGGACTTCAAAGTAATACATAGGTTCTTACATCATAAAACATAAAGGTTAAACCAAAAGGGAAAGTAATCTAGCTAAGTTCAATAATCTTCCTTAACCCATTCCACACCATAGCTACCATCATCCTGAGCATCTGCAAAAGAAATATATGGAAAGGACTGAGCCACTAAACTAGCTCAGTAAGGATCAAAACCTTTGAGATGAAAACATCAAATAAGACACAAAACGGTTTCCCGACTTTCCCAAAACTTTGAAAACATAACTCTACTTGACTTAGAACAACCTTAAAGCACTTGAAAACACTTGCAAAACATGACGAGGGACCATCTAAGGGTATGCCCTACTCAAATGATCCCTTAATAAACATTCAAGGTCCTATATGACAGGAGCAAGGTTGAAGAAGACTCATCAAGGAATATCTACATTCATCATTGAAGTCAAAGATAAAGAGGAAGTCAAGCTAAGCTTACAAGATGATATTCAAGCCAACCTTATTACTTTACAAAGTGGCTAAAAGGGAATTTTAGGAACTTTGTACATTAAAGTCTATTATAGACTTTAATTAGATTTTCAGCTTTTATATTTACTATAGTTAGTCTTATTAGCCGAGTAATGTTAGTGGTGCTAGAATAAAGGACATGTTGTCCATGTGTTCAGTTAGTGTTTCTTTTATAACAAGTTTGTTATGCTATAAATTGAAGATCCCTAATTAGAATAGGACTCTTCCTTTGTGGGTTCTTTTCAACCGAATTGTTCCTCTACATAAAGGATAATTCGGCCAACTTTATAATTACGTTAGATATATGATAATTGGTAAGGTTATTCCTTAGAAACTTGTGAATTGAACTTCTATTTAGATTTTCATTCATTCTTGAGTTACTTTAGCAACAAGTTAGTTTCACTTGTTGTGGTATTTTAGCCCCCATTGATAAATAGCCTACTTAGTGTTGCGTTGATTATATTCCCCTTTGAAACTATTTCAAGAAGAGAAAGATCCGTTTCAACCTTTTGTTGTTGGATCTTGATACAAGTTATCAAGGTTCTTCATCAGTTGGTATTAGAGCTCAAGGTTGATCTCTTTCTTGGTTTGCCTTTACTACTTTCTTGAGAATTTTCTTGTTTGCTTGGATAAAAAAAGAAAGATCAAAAGATCAAAAAATAATACAAGGTTCTTCATCAAAACACTTTACTAAACTTATAAAAGACTTGGCTTGAAACGAAATAGAACAGAAAATAAAACAAAAGTTTCGGGTATTACATACTCTGCCCCCTCACATAAGTTTTGTCCTCGAAACTTGCACTCTCTACAACATAGATACTAGCACTCTCCCACTTGAGGAAAAAAGCTCTATAGGCATCCATATAACAAGTATGATAATAGATACCAATATATGCAATAGAAATGATAGGAAGCACCACATAACAAATAACATATAACAAATATATATAAACAAAAACGTACATGTTACCACCACACGTCCACTGCGCTACTATGATAAAGCAGTAATAACCAACTAGCATTCTAATACAATCATATATGCATCGTATCTCAATTAAGCACGCAACACAAATGTAGATACATGAATACATAAAACAGTAAAAGACATGCCTTCAACTAACATACTTAAACCAACAAAACAGGTTATCATGGTGATACAGTTAAAGCAATTAAGGTTATGTTATCATGTTAATACAGTTCATAATACACAAAACAGGTTAAACATGTTATAACATATGAGTTAAACAAAGCATATCAAGCAACATAGCATGACATATCAAGTAACATAACATGGCATATCATAACAAATAACATATCATCAATGCTATATAAAGCGGTAAATAAACATATATGTCCAATTTCCAGAGTCTCTATCTAGAGATCAAATCTTAAGTCATTTACCAAGTCCTTCATATGTTCATTCCATACTTAATTTCTAACCACAAATTTAAGCCTAAGTGTCACACCCCGTTTCCGGAATGATGACATGGCAGTGCCCCATTGGTTAATGAAGCACCAAAGCCGCAGTCAGAGATTTACTAAATAAAGGAGTTCATTATTCAAAGCCCATAAATAGTAATAAGAGAACTAGAGGAAGCGTTATTCTAAAAATGTAATTATTTGGAAATATGTCTAAGTAATTACATCTGATAAATGAACTACAAGTTCCAATAACTATAAAATGAAATAACACGTGTGAACTAATCTAATTAGGATCACTCTTCGTAGCCCCCTTCCCAAGCATCAACAACATCATCATATTGCTCATCATCACCTGCACAATAAGCGGATGGACTGAGCTCCGGGGCTCAGTAGGGACCTATAACAGTAATAACAATAGAAATATATATAGACAGAACAAAACTGATACAACAAAAATCAGATACAGATAATACAGATGCCCGTTTCCCAAAATACCCCTATGGAAGTATATGCAAACGACTCAATCCAAGCCTCGTAAGACTCAGAACTCAATGCAGAACAGTGCAGTACAATACAGAACAGATCAGAACATAGGGTTCAGAACAGAACAGAACAGTGGACTGCACAACTGCGGTTTTCAGAAAAATGAATTTTAAACTTGTGCAAAAGTGCACCAAAACATTACCCAACATTCCCAACTCATATGATACCAAATAGACTCCAAGCAAACATCATATAATGACCAAAATAAGAACGAACACATAGAATGCAACAATTAAGCAAAAATAACCACCTTCTTCGCACCTAAACGATTCCATAACAGAGTATATGACTAGCACCACGCGTTGCCCATCCGGTACACCCAATCACATACTCGTCTTAGATACTTAGAACGTAGCTACCTACTATGACACGACTCCCACCACATGAGCTCACTCGCCTATTCACTACTACTTAGCAATAACGGTAGTGATCCCAGTTATCAACCAAACTAGGACAGTTCAGTAAATCTGCGTGGGTTCGGATTGCCCCCCAAACGAAGGAGCCAGATTTTAAGGTTCAACCCTATACATTGTCTCATTATCCCCAATCAGGGACTCCACAAAACCACTACCGTAACTAGTGATTGACCCCACTAGATGCGGGCCCAGTACAGAACAGAGCAGAAAGACCACTTTGGGTCGCAGAGCAGATCAGAAGCATTTGTCCGCGGTTTAGTCCGTGACCCGCGGACGAAGCTGAGGACAAAGCATTAGTCCAAGTCTTCGTCCGCGGTTGGGCAGTAGCTACCAGAAGTTGTGTGGACGAAGCTGAGGACGAATGGAAGGAAGATCTATTAGTTAGTAACCCCCATAAAAGTGATTTTTCAGTACAAAACACGTGTAAAAGTCACATTTATGAAATCAAATAAGACCCAAATAAGAATAGAAAATGCAATGAACCAATCTCTTTATATCTAACACTTATACATCATAAATGTACTACGAGTACCATGAGTTACTGATGTGAAACAAATGGACGTAAATAACATCAGATACTACGAGTGATACGGTACCAACCTCGGGGCTTCCCAATTCGAAGGATCGCATACATAGACCAATAACGAGAATTAGAACAAGGGACGTGAAGTAACTATCTACATCATTGACTCGAGTTTTAAAGTATAAAGAGGATGCTAAGTTACAGCTAGGAATGTTGTACAAGTCAACCTCTTAAGTTTCGCTAGTGTACAATTAGACCCTATCAAGCAAAGAGGCTAAGAAGGGCATTTTAGTAATCTTACAAGCTGATGGACAACTTTGCGACAGTTTGGTATAATTATCATAACGTTCGATATATGTATCCAATGTACATGATTCTAGTTGCATATTAAATTTAAGAGGCAGATCTACAACTTCTATGAAGACCACAAGATAAGATTCTGCTAGCTTGGTGTCCGAAAACGTCGCGCAACCTGATCCAACAGCCTTCCAGAATTGGGACGAAATTAAAGGGCATTTTAGTCTTTTGTACATTAAAGTCTATTCTAGACTTTAATTATTTTCCAGTTTTGTTATTTACTTTATTTAGAGTATTTAGGTGTGTATAGCAAGTAGTTGCTATAATAAAGGACATGTGGTCCATAGTTGGTTATCTAGTTGTTAAGAGTCCCACATCTATTAGGACTCTTCACCTAGTTAGTTATTTTTCAACTTTGTTAGTTGTTATTGCCGCCTATAACCAAGAGAATAGGACACGTTGTCTATTAACTTGTTTATGTAGTTTACTTGATAGCAAGTTGTTTTCCAAGAGTCCTACTTCTTCAAGGACTCTTCTTTTATTGGTTCATTGTAACCGAAATCTCTCTATTTAAGAGTGATTTTGGCTCCTTTAATATTCACGTTAGATATATTGATATTTTGGTAAGGTTGTTCCTTAGCTTCTCGTGTTTGAACTTCTATGTAGAATTCATTCATTCTTGAGTTACTATATCAACATGTTTAGTTTCTCTTGTTGTGGTGTTTCAGCCTCCATCGATAATTAGGCTTCCTTAGCGTTGTGTTGATTATATTCCCTAGAAACTAGTTCAAGAATTAGAGAAAGATCGGGCTCAACTAAAAGTCGAACTCTTTGGTACCTAGTGCCATTCGGTTCTTCATCAACGAGTATGGTTCATACAAGACACCTAATTCCACACAATCGAGCTCAATTATCCAATCCCGACACTAAAGCAACTACTAGCAGCCCCTTAACGATTAGTCCCAGTTAAGGAAGGGTAGTGATATATTCACTAGCATCCTTAAAATCACTAACCCTTCGTTCAGGGGGCCAGTGATATATTCATGGTCCAGTATACCCCCTGAACGAAGGGTTAGTGATTTTAAGGATGCACCCCATTTTAGACCGCTAGTAGCTCTAACACGACAAACCCCGTTAGAGAGGGGCTCAGTGATTTGGTTAGTACAATAATCATTAACCAATGATCAGTAAACAATGATCAGTGATCAATATTAGGGATGGATCATGCTATAGAGTTTTCCTAGACAAGAGCTCTAAATTGAGGGACTCTCAAATAGCAAATATGGAAATTACAACACAACAACAACAAGGAGTATCATACACAATTAGACTAAATGATAAACCACACAAATGAAATTACAATTCGACGCTTAATCCATTTTAAATGTAGTAAAAAATGTATAAAACCATTTCATCAATAACATAACTTTAAAATACCGATTTCATGCTTTTAGGACAGAAAATACAAAGGTGAAGATCCTTACCTCTTACAAAACCAAATTACACAACTAGAAAGCAGACATCCGAAATCAGCAACACCCACTCCTCTCCCAGTGCTATAACTTCTCGCTCAAAACTCCAATTCATGATCAGTTTACGTTCACGCGTAGATTATTTGAATACCTTTGAAACGATATAAAGATCGTTCTAAACGGATGTCGTTTACCCTCTTAATTGGTCTCTCAAAGTCTGCCCATATTTTTCTTCTCTCTTCTTCTTCATTCTTTTCTTTTGTTAACTCCCCATAAACCCAAAAAATAATTATGTCACACCCTGTAACCCGTGTGATGGCATGATAATGTCTCATTGGTCGATAAGACACCAAAGCCTACAAACAAAGTTACTAAAAGGAAATTCATTATGATGATATAATCCAAAATAACGTTTAACAGCGGAAGAAAGTTACTATAATTGAAATAGTTCTACAATACATAAATGAGAATGAAATAAATGTTCTAAAAAACTAAATAAAATAAACAAAAGTTCGACAATTGCTCCTCTATCTCATATCCAATTAGGAGTCACTCATCGTATCCCCCATCCCAAGCATCGTCATCATAGATAGGATCAACATCTACATCACCTGCACAGTAGAAAGTGAATGGACTGAGCTCCGGGGCTCAGTAAGGACCAATATAATCACAGAAATATATACCAGATAGACACAACAGTTTTTCGTTTCCCAACATACCCCTTCTTGAAAACACGCTATAAAACATACGCAAATCACGATACGACAATCTCATAACACTACACGGAATCCACATCACACTATTCCTGAAGACCGTGCGAAACGGATCACAACCCAACTCAAAGTGACCCTTCGGTCGAACTAGATGGGAGTCCATTCGACCTACGATAATCCGAAATCAGGACAAAAAATTGCCCAAGGGTCCGACTGATTGGGGCTGCGCTTTGTCGACCGCAGTAACTTGGGTCGAGGGGGTTTCAACTCGATCGACCAAAATCCTCTGCTTGTCGCCCGAGATCGGTCATAGTAGTTTGTTCGGACGATAGACTGAAGGGTCAGGTCGACCACATCGGTTTTCCAGGATTTAGTCAGACCCAAAAAAGAGTAAATTAACAAGGGAAAAGTGCATTTCTGCATAATTCCAATCCCTTCCTCAAAATACTGTAATTTGACTCTAAACAGATAACAAGTAGTACCAAAACAAGAACAACAAGTAAGGGAAACAATTAAGCTAGATAGTCACATTCTTCACATCTAAAAGATTACACAACCGAATGTACGACAAGCACCAGACATTACCCGTACGATATACACGACCACAACATCATTTAGATATTACGAACACTACTACTGATATGACACGACATCCCACAATAAGAGCTAAATTGTCTAATCACTTCTAATCAACAATAACGGTAATGGTCCCAGCTATATTCAAAATTGACGGGGGACCATCTAGAGGGCTACCTCATATAAGGCATCCCTTATCAAACATCATAGGACCAATGACTAGATCAAGAACCAAGCAAGTCAATCAACAATTATCTACATTGATCCGAGTACTAAAGCACAAAGAGGAATCAAAGCTACATCTAGAAGATGAAGTTCAAGTTCAACTAATAACTCTTGAAGACATTCAATTCGGCCCAAACAAGCAAAGTGGTTAAAAAAGGGCATTTTAGTCTTTTTACTCATTAAAGTCTATTCTAGCCTATTCTAGACTATTCTGGACTTTAATTATATTCAGCAAGTTATTCTTAGGCGTGTGTAGCCTAATTTCTTTAATAAAGGACATGTTGTCCAAGTGTTTGTTAGTTAGTTAATAAAGAGTCCTCATACTTCAAGGACTCTTCATTTGTTTGTTATTCTAGCCGCCTAGAATGCAAGATAATAGGACATGTTGTCTATTATCTTGTTTACGTGTTTTACTTGATATCAAGTTGTTGTCCAAGAGTCCTACTTCTTCAAGGACTCTTCCTTTTTGTTGGAACCGAAATCTCCCTCTATTAAAGAGTGATTTCGGCCACCTTTAAACTTAGACTTGATATATGGATATTTTGATTAAGGTTATTCCTTAGATACTTGTTTATGAATTTCCGGTAGAACTTCATATTCTTTGAGTTACTGTATCAACTAGCTTGTTTCTCTAGTTGTGGTGTTTCAGCCTTCATTGATACTTAGCCTGCTTGAAGTTGTGTTGAGTATATTCCCATAGAAACTATTTCGAGATAGAGAAAGATCTGCTAAAAATCCGAACCTTGATATAAAACATCACGGTTTCGCATCAAGTGGTATCAGAGCAAAATGTTGATCTCTATCTTGGTGTACCTTATGTTTTCAAATTTTTTTTCTTGTTTGCTTGGATTAGACCGAGAAAGATAACAAAAAATATATTACTACCATACGCAAAAGCCACCCGGAAGTAAAGAAATTGGCAGCCGGGTTATCCTAGTTAGACACGGATCAAACCAAAAGCAAACTTCCTTGTCCGCTTGGACACAAAGGAATTGGCTCTTGTTCCCTCTTGTTCTTGAATTAGTCTCCATCAAACTCATCAATTCAAGGTAATATCTTCCTGACACAGAGTTCTTGATAAAGGCGGCCAAGAAAAGAGTAAGTTTAAAGGTATAAGGTAAAGAAAGAAAACAAGAAAACAAGATTTTCAAGATTTTAAATTTTCGGTTACTGTTCACACACTATTCATCCGAGTATTAAAAGTAAATTTTCAAGAAATCAAGAAGCGTAAAGGTTACATCTTTTTAACGATTACTCTTATTCTTTCTTTCTTAAACTATTCGTGTAGGTCAAGATAGAAATTCTTTCCACTATTTTTCAGCGTTTCATCAACAGAACATTAGGAACCTTTAAATTCATCTAGAGTTGGAAGTTCTTGACAAGTATTGTTGGAATATTGAGATCAATTTTCTTTCCTACCTAACGATTTGTGTGATTCTTTTTTTTTGCAAAGATAATGTCTTTTGATGAAGGTACTTCGCAGCGAGGTGCCATTGACGGTGATAAGCTCTTTAAAGAATCAATGCAACAATCAATGAAAACTTTGATGCAATCCATCAAAGATCTTCAATATCGGATGGAGAATCTTGAAATCAAGAACCATTCGGATAAGGGCAAAGCCGCGACAAAACATGATCAAGAAGATCAAGATTCTCAAGAATCCTTTGAGCAAAACTTAAGGGACAACTTTCGTCACAATAGGGACTTTCAGCCGAGAGTCATTCCAAGAATGATGGACAATTTGGCCTATGAACTGAGACCAAATCGTCAAGAACAAAGGTATGAGCCGAGAGAAAATCTTCAAGATCAAAGGTATGATAATAATCTTGGTGCAATAAAGACCAAGATCCCTTCTTTCCAAGGTATCAATGATCCTCAATTATTTTTAGATTGGACTAGAAAAGTTAACCATGTTTTTTATGTTCATAATTATTCGGAGGAGAAAAAGGTTAAATTGGCAGCCATGGAGTTTGAAGATTATGCATCAATTTGGTGGGACAATGAGATCAATGAACGAAGAAGATCGGGGCAACGACTAATTGATTCATGGGAGGATATGAAAGCGGTCATGACACGGCGATTTGTACCTCAAAGTTATAATCCTGATTTGTACAATCAACTACAAAGATTGAGGCAAGGGACAAAGACCGTTGATGAATACTACAAAGAAATGGAGATGGCAATGATTATATCAAGCATCCGGGAAGATAATGAGGCTACTTTGGCGCGTTTCTTGGCTGGTCTAAATGACAAAATTAGACCCAAGGTAGAACGTGCTAACCTTCATAATCTTATTGATATGGTTTATTATGCTGAACATATTGAGCGGCAACAAAAAGAGAAGAGTTCAAGGACTTATTCGGCAAATTTCCAACCTTGGAAACGGCCAAATCAGCCCCTATACAATTCTACTGTTTTGTCGAGCCCAAATCATGCAAAGGGCGGTTTGGGAATTGCAAAAACAGCCACGGTTCCTAGTGGGGCAGCAAGGGTACCAACTACTTCAAAACCGACCGATTTGAGGACTACAAATGATCGGGAATGTTTTAAGTGTAAAGGTAAGGGTCACTTTGCTCGGGATTGTCCAAATAAAAGTACAATGATCATGATGGAAAATGGAACGTGGGTGAGTGATGAGGAAGAAACTGAGGAGACGGTTTTTGTTGAAGAAGCCGAGGGCAATCAACAATGTCCATTCGATGATAATGATGGTCTTCTTTTGGTAAGTATGAACCTTTTACATTCTAAACCATTAGATGAATTGCATCAACATAGAAGTAATCTATTTCATACAATGTGCAAAGTCAAGGATAAAGGTTGTTTAGTCATTATTGATAATGGAAGTTGCACTAATGTTTGTTCATTTGAGATGGTCACCACTTTAGCTTTACCGGTAAAAACTCATCCGATGCCATACAAGCTTTCTTGGTTTAATAATAGTGGTGATATCAAAGTAGACAAACAAGTGGAGATAGATTTCAGCATTGGGACATTTAATGACACGGTTATATGTGATGTGGTACCTATGACCGCAAGTCACATTATTCTGGGAAGACCATGGCAATATGATAGGTTTGCAAATCATATTGGGAGAAAGAATGAGTACATAATTACAAAGGATAACATACGTCATACTTTACTTCCAATGACACCTCAAAGAGTAAGTGAGATACAACAAAAGTTAGCCGAGAATAGAGAGAAAAAAAGGAAAGAGCGGGAGTTGCAAAAAACGAGTGATCCTTCTAAAGAGGTAACAACCGAGGTAAAAAGAGTGGAAAAAGACGCAAGCATTGTGAGAAAAAAGGCGTGCTTACCAACGGTAAGGAAAGAGTGTTTATTTGTCAATTTTGGAAAGGTATATAGGGCTTTAAGAGCAAACAAACCACTTGTTTCACTGATTTTTAGAGAAACCGAAAGGTTTACTCTCACTAACAACTTTTCCTTTGATAATTTAACTTCTTCTCTACCTAGTCTATGTGTTGATGTTTTGCAGGAATTCAAGGATATTTTTCCTAAAGGAGTTGCCGAGAGGTTTACCCCCAATCCGAGGCATAGAACATCAAATCGACTTCATCCCGGGATCAAATCTTCCAAATAGGGCAGCCTATAGAGCAAATCCGGATGAGACCCGCGAAATACAAAGGCAAGTCAATTTACTTTTAGAGAAAGAGCAGGTACGTGAATCTTTAAGTCCTTGTATTAGTCCGGTTATTTTGGTACCTAAGAAAGAAGGCACTTTTAGATTATGTACGGATTGTCGCGATATTAATAAGATAACTATTAAATATAGACATCCTATACCTCGCTTAGATGATATGCTAGATGAGTTAAGTTGCTAGATGAGTTAAGTGGTTCTTTATTCTTTTCTAAAATTGATTTAACTCAAGGCTATCACCAAATTAGAATGAAAGAAGGTGATGAATGGAAAACTGCGCGTTTAAGACTAAATATGGTTTATATGAATGGATTGTTATGCCTTTTGGTCTAAGTAATGCACCTAGTACTTTCATGAGATTAATGAACTACATATTTAGACATTGTTCTGGAAAATTTGTGGTAGTTTATTTTGATGATATTCTTGTTTATAGTAAAACCTTAGAAGAGCATATTCAACATCTTAAGGCTGTTTTTACTATATTAAGAGAGCAAACATTGTATGCCAAGCTTGAAAAATGCGTTTTTTGCACTAATTCTATTAACTTTCTTGGATACATTATTATTTCAAGTGGAATTCAGGTTGATCCGGCCGAAATTGAGTCAATTATGAGCCGGCCGAGACCAGCAACCGCAACACAAGTCCGTTCATTCTATGGTTTAGGAAGCTTTTATAGGCGATTTGTTCATGATTTTAGCTCAATTGCCGCGCCATTGAATCAAGTTGAAAAGAAAGATGTATCATTTTTTTGGGATAAGCCGCAAGAAGAGTGCTTCATTAAGCTTAAGCAATTACTAACTTCTTCCCCTATTTTATCTTTACCTCAATTTAATTTAACTTTTGAAGTTGAATGTGATGCTTCAAGTATAGGTATTGGGGCTGTTTTGCAACAACAAGGCAAACTTTGGCTAAGTGGTGCTTCACTTAATTATCCTACATATGATAAAGAGTTGTACACTATTGTTAGAGCTTTGGAAACATGGTAGAATTACTTGATTGCAAAAAAATTTGTCATCCACACGGATCATGAATCAATCAAGTATCTCAAAGGACAAAGCAAGTTAAACAAGAGACATGCAAGGTGAGTTTCCTTTATTGATAGCTTTCCTTATATAATCAAATACAAGAAAGGTAAGGAAAACATTGTTGCAGATGCTTTATCCAGAACAATGTTTTGAAACCCGGACCGGACCTCCTGGCGGTCCGATTATGTGCCAAAACCCGTTTTCGTCAAAAACCGCTCTAATTTCACTGACCCGGTTGACCCGGCCGGTCAGATCGTCCGAACCGTAAACCGGAACGATTTTGGGAAAATCGGCCGGGTCACAAAATTCATTTTTTTTAATTTTTTCTGTATAAATAGTGGGAAGAAGAAGAAAAAAAATAGAGAGAGGTGGCGGGGCGGTGGCGCTTCACGGCAGAGGGGAACGGAAAGGAGAAGAAAAAGAGAGAGGGGGCGGTGGCGGTTCGCGGCAGAGAGAAGGAGAGGAGAAGAAAAAAAAAAGAGGGTGGTGGCGGAGAGAGAAGGAGCTGCGACAGAGAGAAGGAGAGGAAGAGAAGAGAAGGAGAAGAGGGGAAAGGGGCGCCGGAGAATGAGAAGAGGGGAGAAGGAAATGATAGGGGAAATAGGCGCCAGAGAGGGAAGAAGGGAAAGGGGCGCCGGAGAAGGAGAGGGAGAGAGTGGCGGTGGTGGTGAGAGGCAGCGGAAGACGAGGAGGAAGGGGAGGTGGCGGAAGAAGAGAAGGAGAAGAAATGAAGGAATTTTAGGGTTTTGTCTCTTAGGGTTGGGTTAAGAGGATATATATACTCAGGACTAAGAGTGCAATTAAAATATTAGCATATAAAATCCTATAAGATAATTATATTACAAATTAGTCCTAAACTATTTACTTTGTAATTATATCACTTTTATATTTGTAATATTTTTAAATTTTACATTAATATTAATATCAATGTTTATATCAACGAGATGTTTATTTGGAAAATTTTACATTAAATTTATTTTTTATTAATAAGTATATATTATATATTTTTTTAATATTTATGACGTCACCGGGTTGATGAACGGGTCGATGACGGACCGACCACCGGTCCGACCAGTGACCCGTGACCCAGTAATTTTTCCGGGTCGATGCCCGGTCTGGGTTTCAAAACCTTGATCTAGAAGGTACACTTTACTTTCAATTATGCATGCTAAATTACTTGGTTTTGAACATTTAAAAGCATTGTATAAAGATGATAAAGATTTTTCTGATTTATATTCAACATGTAATGTCTCGGCTAAAAAGGATTTTTACAAATTTGAAGATTTATTGTTTAAAGGCAATAGATTATGTGTGCCATCTTGTTCTATGAGAGAATTAATTGTTAGAGAGGCACATAGTGGCGGCTTAATGAGACATTTTGGTGTTTTTAAAACTTTAGATATTTTACAAGAACACTTTCATTGGCCTAAAATGAAAAGAGATGCGAGGAAAATTTGTGATCGTTGTTTTAAGTGCAAACAGGCAAAAAGTACATCAAGGGCTCACGGATTGCTCATGCCTTTACCAATTCCCTCTTCACCATGGATTGATCTTTCCATGGATTTTATTCTTGGTTTACCAACATCCAAAAGAGGTAATGATAGTATAATGGTTGTTGTTGATAGATTTTCTAAAATGGCTCATTTTATCCCTTGTAGGAAAACTAATGATGCAAGCCATGTTTCGGATCTATTCTTCAAAGAAGTCATTTGGTTGCATGGTATTCCAAAAACAATCGTAAGTGATAGGGACGTAAAGTTCCTAAGTTACTTTTGGAAAACCTTATGGAGTAAGTTGGGGACTAAGTTACTATTTTCTACTTCAAGTCATCCCCAAACCGATGGACAAACCGAGGTAACCAATAGAACTCTAGGGGTTTTACTTAGAGCACTCATTCAAAAGAATTTAAAACGATGGGAAGAATGTTTACCTATTGCTGAATTTGCATATAATCGTACTTTACATTCAACTACTAATAATTCACCTTTTGAAGTTGTTTACGGTTTTAACCCCCTAACCCCTCTTCCTATTGATGAGTACTATAATATAAAAGGTGATTCAAGGGCTGATTTTGTCCAAAGAATACATCATGAAGTTGACGCCAACATCAAAGAGAAGAATAAGAGTATTGCAATGCAAGCCAACAAAGACCGCAAGGCAATCACTTTTGAAGCTTGTGATTGGGTTTGGATACATTTTAGGAAGGATAGATTTCCAAAAGAAAGAAAATCTAAACTTCATCCCCGAGGTGGTGGACCTTTTCAAGTCGTGGCCAAGATTAATGACAACACATACAAAATCAACTTGGAATGTAAGTATGGAGTCCATTCCACTTTTAATGTTGTTGATTTATCTCCTTTTGATTTTGATTCAGATTATGTTGATCACGATGATGATTCGAGGTCGAATCCTTTTCAAGAAGGAGGGGATGATGCGGGACCATCTAGAGGGCTGCCTCATATAAGGCATCCCTTATCAAACATCATAGGACCAATGACTAGATCAAGAACCAAGCAAGTCAATCAACAATTATCTACATTGATCCGAGAACTAAAGCACAAAGAGGAATCAAAGCTACATCTAGAAGATGAAGTTCAAGTTCAACTAATAACTCTTGAAGACATTCAATTCGGCCCAAACAAGCAAAGTGGCTAAAAAAGGGCATTTTAGTCTTTTTACACATTAAAGTCTATTCTAGCCTATTCTAGACTTTAATTATATTCAACAACTTATTCTTGGGCGTGTGTAGCCTAATTGCTTTAATAAAGGACATGTTGTCCAAGTGTTTGTTAGTTAGTTAATAAAGAGTCCTCAAACTTCAAGGACCCTTCTTTTGTTTGTTATTCTAGCCGCCTAGAATGCAAGATAATAGGACATGTTGTCTATTATCTTGTTTAAGTGTTTTACTTGATATCAAGTTGTTGTCCGAGAGTCCTACTTCTTCAAGGACTCTTCCTTTTGGTTGGAACCGAAATCTCCCTCTATTAAAGAGTGATTTCGGCCACCTTTAAACTTAGACTTGATATATTGATATTTTGATTAAGGTTATTCCTTAGATACTTGTTTATGAATTTCCGGTAGAACTTCATATTCTTTGAGTTACTGTATCAACTAGCTTGTTTCTCTAGTTGTGGTGTTTCAGCCTTCATTGATACTTAGCCTGCTTGAAGTTGTGTTGAGTATATTCCTATAGAAACTATTTCGAGATAGAGAAAGATCTGCTAAAAAGCCGAACCTTGATATAAAACATCACGGTTTCGCATAAAAAATTAGGACGACCCACAAAGTCTAACACGTGAGTTTTTTACGGGCCCATTATTTAAGGACCCATTCATTAAATTGTATCATCATCTACCACCGTTGACTCCACAAAACCATTACTGTCCCAATAATATCCTCATCATGTTAAGTCCCACAAAGTCCACATAACAAGATCTCTCAGGATCTACACAGTCACATTTCACGTTTATTTAATCGAACGAATCCTGCTAACAAGAGCTCAATAGGGGGCGACGACTCGGTCGACCAAAACCACATATGCTTGAGATAACAACAACAAAATAAGACGACCCAAATATAAACAATAACCAATTAGGCAAGTTCAACAGTAAACCCCCAACGATCCACAATTCATAAAAATGATATATATATATATATATATATATATATATATAGCAATTGGATAACAGTAATTGAAAGCCAGATTATATCAACAGGTAAACATAATCAATTCCAAGGCAGAAATTCAATTAACACAACGAAAAAACGCAATACATGCAATTGATTCGTAAACCCAACAGTTTATGCACTAATTCACGTATAATAAATCCCTAAACAATCACGAATCAGTAAATAATAGAAGATTGGGTCCTTACCTTTTACGAAAGCGATAAACAACAAATACCCAAAATCTGCACTACCAGTCCCGCTCTCGATGCGATAACTTTCTTTCCCGAACTCCGATTCATGATCCGTCTGCGCTCACTCGAAGGTCTTTCCAAGAAGAACGTTTTGATCTACTGTGCGTCGAAATCGGACGCCGTTAGCCTACTCAATTATTTCCTCGAAGCTGCTAGAACTTCTAATCTCACAGTTTTCTTTTTCCATATTCTGTTTCTCACACGGCTCAACCGTTTCTTTTTCTTTCTGTAAGTTTAATCCCATGCTTCTCGCACCCCCTATATTCCCACGATCCCTTTCCCTTTTTATTTTATTTTATTTCCCTTATTAACTTATTCATTTCCCTATTTATTTTATTATTATAGTAAATTTCCTAATCCCAATAAAATTCCTAATTAATTCCAATTCCAATTCCAATTAAACTACACCTCTAAGTGAATTAAAACTAGGTCACTCAAATACGATACTCGTACCAAACACCCCTTAACAAAACGTACTTAGATGTAACACGTAACATTTTGTAAAAATTAAATAAACACGTAATCACGTAATGACACGAAATAAATTACGCATGCGCAATTAATCACAAAAAAATTAATTACACGTCAAATAACACATAGGCAAAAAGTTACGAATATTACATTCTTCCCCCTTACAAAAGTTTCGTCCCCGAAACTTGCACTCCCTATAACATAAATGCTAACATTCCCCCCCTAAAGAAAAGGCTCTATAGGAATTCAAATAGAAATGTACGGTACAATATGCACCTAACAATACAAGGAATATAATAATCACATAAATGTACATGTCGGTGTACTAGTATCATTTTTCGCCCTTAACTGAGGAAGAGCAAAGACCCGGGCATTAGGCTTGGCCCCGGTGCCTCCAACCTTTGGTAGTGTCCCTGAAGCCTGACTCGTAACTGGTAACGGTGCCGTACACTCGTTTGCCCGATGTCCCGTCTTGCCACACCTGAAACAAGCCCGAGTTACCATCTGCAAATCCTAGTGTGCGCCCTTCCACATCTATCAAATACCCCCGAAGTCCAGGTAGCATTTGGTGTCTTTGTTGGTCCCCCAATCCTAGTCAAATTTTATCCCGTCCCATTCCCTAGCCTAAAAGTGTTGGTTGGTCCCGAGGTGGGAGTAAACCTCTTATGAGCCAAATGATTAAATGAGTTAGGACGAGAATCTTGGCCTTGTGACATAGCTGAATAAGGCCTCTTCCTATCCGCCTCGGTACTCCTAAACTCCTCTACATCCAAACTCCTTTGATACACGTACATAACGGTAGTAGCATAATACTCTAACAATCTACCCCTAATACGAGACAGTAATCCTCGCACATACCTGTGGGTCCTCATATCCCCATCCTGGATAATTGCAGTTGCATACTTACCCAAGTTGTTGAATTTACTAGCATAGGAAGAGACAGACATACCCTTAGTTTCCCTAAGGTCGAAAAACTCGTTCTTCCTAGCCATCTTGAAAGTCTTGGGAAAGTACTTGTCCAAGAAAGCCTTCCTGAATATCTCCCAAGTATAGGCCCATATTGTGTATATATCGGTCCCACGACCTTCCACCATTCCGATGCCTCAGAAGTCAGGGAAGGTACAACCACATCGACTTTCATGTTATCAAACATAATATGGAAGTGTTGTTATGTCTTCCAACCAAGTTTTTGCCTGATCTGGACCCATGTCCCCATCAAAGGAAACCCTACGCATCTTCTTCGTACGCTCACAATACATTCCCGGATCTGCCTCAACCATATGAACCTGTGGACCCCCAACATTCTGATTTTGTAGCTGCTATTGTTGTTGTTGCTGGGTTTGGAACATTTGGGCTAACATAACAAAGACAATTGCTAAGTCAGGAGCCTCCCTTCCATTGGCTGGTGGGGGTGGTTGTGGTGCATTATATTGAGGTGAGGGTACATTATATGGTGGTGGTGGTGGTGGTGGCGGATGTACATTATATTGCGGTTGTGGTGGGTTGTTTAGTGGTAGTAGATTTGTGTTATACTCAGCCCCATGTCTTGTTTCACTTCCCCTAACCGGTGCCCGTGGAGGAGTTGGATCTCGTCGTGGTTGTTGGCTGGATGACCCCACATACTGTCTACGCGGAGTATCAATACATCAAGCGGTGTACTAGAGTCGCAGCTTTTGACGTTGTCTCTTTCTTGACGATCCATCTTACTCAAATAATAGTGTATACATGAAGCAGATAGCTAAACAACTAATCCACATAGCCACTTAAGGTACGTATTATATCATGAAGCAAATATGGAAAACACATGAAATAATACGGCACAACACAGCATATAAGTAAAATAACATATAAGAACAACATAATATACATGTAAACAATAACATATAAGGCGATAAAGCAATTAATCAAGTTGTACATGTGAAGCAAAGACAAGTATGACATGGTATGGTATAACACATAAGAATAATACAACATAACATGAACGATAGCATATAAAGAGATCATTATCGACCTCAGGAAATTGTTAAGTATGAGGCAAATTATGCGTGGGTTCAAGCATGCTAGGATCAGACACATGTTTATTCTTATTCCAATTCATCCATGGGAGATAGAGCTAACCCTTCTTATGCAGTAGAGGCGGGTTACCATGACTGGTTCTGCCTCTGCACTCACATTAGGATTCAACAGCTAATTGACTGGGTTCCTCGGAGAGTGAGAGATATTGTCACACCCCGTAACCCGGGTGATGACATGACATTGTTTTATCAGCCAATGAGACACCAAAACCCACATACAGAGTTATTAAAAGGGAATACATCATTATATAATAATCCAAAAGGTTCCAAAAGTATTACAACAGAAATGAAAGTACTGAAATAGAAGTAAGTTCTACATAACATAAGGAAGTAAGAACTAAGTGTTCAACTACTACGTGTTCAGTTATTACGTACATTAATTATGATTTTACTCTTCATAGTTCCCCTCCCAAGCATCATCCTCATTGTATGGCTAAACACTATTATCATTTGCAATATAAGAAAAGGAAATGACTGAGTTGCGAAGCCCAGTAAGGATCAAACGACCCTCGGGATGAAGCATCAAATAAAACTCAAAAGCTTTCCCGTTTCCCAAAACCCATTTGAAAACACTTGACACAAACGGACTTCACACCATAGTTAATGCACCAAAATTCCGGACGTAGCATATCGTCCGCACTGATCGACCGTAGAGCCCGCGGACGAATCATCAGGTAAACCATTCATCCGCATGTATCGTCTGTAGGAAGACAGTATGATGAGGACACATTTAAGAGGCTGCCCTACAGAAAGGACCCTTTAATCAATATTCAAGGGCTAATGACAAGAGGAAGAACAAAGACATTAAGTCAAGCTTTGTCTACATTCATTCGTGAAGTTAAAGCTAAGGAGGTGGCCAAGTTAATCCTACTAGATGATATTCAAGTCCATCTCATTACTTTGGAAAGTATCATTCACGGACCAAAGCAACAAAGTGGCTAGAGTACAACTTTAGCAAGTCTGTCAATTAAACTTTAATTGTATTTTCAACTTTATATTTTGTTATTTTAATTCTAACAGATCACGACCGATACAATGTTTCCCAATATATTGCATGTATTATATGATTTGTATCCATTACACATGATCAGTAAAACATAATCATCAATCATACATCATACTAGTTTTATTTCATTGTGAATAATATTACATAAAACTAGGGATAGTTAGAATAGTAATTTCATAAGCTAATGAATTTTACTATCAAATCACACATTTGATGTTCAAAAGCAAAATTAACTATTCAAAGACATGCTCAAAAAGATATTAAACGTACAACATATGCTAATGGTCATAGGGCACTACTAACATATTCGTACCTTGAAAAGAGGGAATCTAGGTCTTAATTGCACCAAGATTGTTGTCAAATCTTTGAAAATTTCCAACCATTCTCGACCTCCTTGGTTCAAAAGAAAGATTGTCATCAACCATTTGATATTGCTCTCTTTCTCTCGGCTGAGGTGGTACAAACTCCAATCTTGGCCGAATGTTGTCAAACCTTTGGGTACCGTCTAGCAATGTGTTTTTTCATTGTGTCTTGTGATTAGAACATGGTGCTCGAAGCACATTCTGATGTGTAAGTGTTAAGGCGTGAAAAGTTTGGTTATTAGCTTGTTCGTTCTTGTTTTGGTCTTATTTTCTTTTTGGTTTGAGTTAAAATCAGTCGTTTGGGTTGGGAATGTTAAGTTTCATAAATGAACGTTTACATGTGATTTTGCACTTAAAATTATGTTTTCTGCAGGTTGCGGATGAATGGATCGTCATACCCTTCGTCCGCTGCTTCGTTCGGTAAAGTACTGGGAGCTATTGTGATGAAGAACCTTGATAACTTATATTAAGATTCAACACAAATGTTGAATTCAGATCTTTCTCTTCTTGAATTTAGTTTACGAGGGGAATAAAATCAACGCAACACTAAGTAGTTTGATTTTTTATGAGGTATGAAACACCACAATAAGCGAAACTAGACTTATTGATTAGTAGCTCAATAATGAATGAAAATCTAACAAGAAGTTCAATTCACAAGTATCTAAGGAATAACCTTAACAAAAAAAATCATATATCTACTTAAAGAATAAGGTGGCCGAATTCTCCTTTATATAGAGGAGTAATTCGGCTATAAGCCTTACAATGAGAGAGTCCTATTTGAATTAGGATTCTACAATCTCTAGAATAGTAAACTTTCTATAAAAGAAACAACTACCTAAATAAATGGACCACATGTCCTTTATATAGCACCACTCGGCTATGGTCCTTAGTCATATGTATTACTTCCTCAATACTATTTTGGAATACTTAGACCTTATGTCTCCATTTATTCTAGCATGAATGGAGCCACGTTTTGACTCAGTCGGACGTTACTTTTAATCGAGTAATCAATACGACTGATGATCGGATGTAGTGTCCTATCATGGCTTGAATGTGAGAGGCATTGTAAGGAATTTGTCCCTCTCTTATTAGAGAGAGATATCCATGGGCCCCTCGATAGGGAAAGACTGTTTAAATGCATGGCTGTGCTCAAATGTATTTAATAAAGTGGTTATTAAATATTGTTTGTTGGAACAATCTACCTGGAGATTGAGCATAAATATAATTAGAGCTTTATATGGGTGACGCCTACCATGCCTTATGCTTAATTAGGATATCGCGAGACAAAGGGATTAAATAGTTGATTGATATTAGGTTTCACCGTAAATTCATTCACTTTGGGTAGTCACAATGTCCTGCTTGGGACCGCTTGTGATTTATGAACACATACTACTACTAAGTGTGTTTTCATTGCCACTGCGATATGAACCTACAGGGTCACACGCATAGACGAGTTAACGAGCTTCATGTCCAGATTCAATGAATCTAGAATGTGTCTAGGTTCGTTGTATTTGACATTTATTTTTCTAAGAATAATAAAACTTTGTTATTCGAATTTGAGATGAATAAGGGGCATTTTCGGTATTTAGTTATAGCTGGGATTACGTGGGAGTTATTATCCGATAAAGACTCCCACTACCAGCAGAAGTCTAGAGGACGTGGGAGTTAAAGACTCTCACTGCCAGAAGAGGTGGAAATGACGTGGGAGTTAAACTTCTCTTGGACGAAACCCTAGAGACTAATGTTTGAGCCGCAAAAATACCCAATAAAAAAAACCTGGAATTCAGATTTCTTGTTTTCGACCTCCTTTCCTCTCTAGATTCCCAAACTCAGAAAAACGAAGAGCTAGCACTCGCTGGTCGTTTCGTCGCATGGATACCGGTAGGGAGTAATTCTGCAAGGGAGGACTCTGGTGGCAGCAGCTCACATCCGAAAGACAGAATCTTTATCCAAAAAATTAATTAATTTTTTGCTGGTTTTCGATTCCTATGGTATGAGCGGATCCTTTAGGGGAGGACTCATGGGTGTTTAGAACGAGTTTCTGCCCATTAATCCCTTAAGTGGTATCAGAGCCTTGCTCATACTATTCGAATTCGATAGTGTTAATCACATCATAACACGTATCAATTTCGATTTTGTATGGGTATGTGTGAAAAACAGAAAAAGTTTGTTTCTTTGATTATGATATATGTGATATATGCATAAACTGTTTTTAATTCGATTATATTGCATGAATTGCCGTCTTATGTTATTAATTCGATTAATTATGCATAAACTGCAATTGTATGCTTTCTGTCATTAATCCGATTAACTACCGCATAAATTGTTTAGGTGATTATGTATGTTAGGCGGTTGAGGGTAAATCGAGGCAGAAAAACTCATTCGACTGCTCTGCGTAGTGGCAACGCTTAAGACTTTGTATTTGTACTCATTACCGTATTTCATTATGATTTATGTGAGTTTTAGCATGGTGAATAGTATGGCCTACTATACCCCCTCTTGTTTTACATTTATTGGGCTGTAATTTTATAATACGACTTGCGAGTTGTTTTTCAAATATTGTAAAATTGTAATTGCTTTCTTAAATTAGTTCTTTATCTTGAAGGCTAGGGATGCCCATGCATTTATGTAACAAGACTGGAGGACGATGAATCGAAGACACTATCCATGAGATGGGTATTGACTTAGATTGACCATTGGCTCCCACAAGGCTCGTGAGAGTCATCATATGATTAGGACATGCTATATCACGTTTACTTTTATGCTTTATATATTGCATGAGATGCTTATATTCTTGTCTTATGGGGCTTAACATATTATACAAACTAAATTGTTTTAATTAAGTCTTAAAATGCCTACCATATCCTAAGCATTCCTTCAGCTTGGATCATCATTTTGTCTGCTTGCCAAAGCAACAGATAAGTGGTTATCTAGGAAAAAAGATATGGGAAAATAGTGATTTCCTAAGCCTAGACATGGTTCGACTTAACTAGGCTACCAAAATAGTTTTGAGTCTAGGGCATAAAATGGGAAATAGCCGGGACATATAGATGTCATTCCCATGGGTTGATTTCACTTTAATTATGGGGATAAGCCAAAGCTTACTTATAACTATCGTAAAATGATATTCCCCACTATTTATCAAGTGTTGAAATTGTGGAAAGGTTTTTGCTAAAAAACTAATAACTTTGCAAATAATTTAATATAGATAATGACAACCAATACTTCACACAATTCATTGCGATCTGTTCTTGAAAAAGAAAAACTAAGCGTGGACCAATTTCCTTGATTGGGCCCGCAACTTAAGGATTGTCCTTGAGCAGGAAAGAAAGTTATACGTTCTTGATACGGATATTCCTGAACAGCCTGCAAACAACGCCCCTAGAGCTGAAAAAGATGCTTGGAAGAAGCATTGTGATGATTCTATCGATGTGACTTGTCTCATGTTAGCCACAATGAGCACTGACCTTCAAAAACTGTTTGAAGGGGTTGAGGCTTTCCAAAGGATTGGCCAACTCAAGGAAATGTTCCAAGAGCAAGCCCGTCAAGAAAGATTCCTCACCACTAAGGCGTTGAATAGTTGCAAGATAGCCCCTGACATATCTAAAAGTGCACATGTTCTTAAGATGAAAGGCTATCTTGACCAACTTGAGAAACTTAGGGCTCCCGTAGGTCATGACATGGCCACATATATGATCTTAGGCTCACTCCCACCGTAGTATGACCAATTTGTGATGAACTTCAACATGCATTCTATGGAGAAGTCCATACATGAGATACACGGGATGCTCAAGCAGGCTGAACTGAACATTAAGAAGACCCCTGAAGTCTTAATGGTTTAAAAAGGGAATTTCAAGAAAAAAGGAAAGGGAAATCCCATGGCCAAGAAGGGCAAAGGAAATAACAAGCCCAAACCCAAGGCCAAGGCACCAAAGGAAGGAGTTTCCTTCCATTGCAATGAACCAGGTCATTGGAAACGGAACTACGAGCTCTACATGGAAGAGAAGAAAAATGGGAAAGCCAGTTTTTATTTTATTTACTTATTTATTTATTTTTAAAATATATATATTTTTTCTATTACAATTATTTATTGGACCTCACCAGAGGAGGAACCCATGTAGGGCGGATAGAAGACCGGCTGAGCGGGTGCCCCATGAGGGAGAGTAGTAGAAGCCCGTTGAGCGGGTGTCGTAGAAGCCTGTTGAGCGGGTGCCCCATGAGGGGAGTAGTAAAAACCCGGCTAGCGGGTGCCCATGAAGGGGGAGTATAAGACCTACACAAGGGAACCCAAAGAAATTGCAATTAAATCATTCCCCTTGTGTGAGGAGGGTATCGAACCCACAACCTCAAGGTTGTGGGCAGGCCCTTGCCCCACTGGGCTAAGGAACCTTTGATGGGAAAGCTAGTTTGACTGTCTCTCCAGGTATTTATGTTATTGAAATTAACATGTCTGCTCCTACTTCATGGGTATTAGATACCGGTTGTGGATCTCACATTTGTGCAAATGTGCAGGGGTTCAAAAGGAGTAGATCACTAGCAAAAAGAGAAGTGGACCTGAGAGTAGCGAACGGAGCAAGAGTTGTTGTTGTAGCTACCAGTACATTTAATTTAGTTTTTCCAAGTGGCCTTATTATAGAACTGAATAATTGCCTTTATGTTCAAACTTTGAGTAGGAATATTATTTCAGTTTCTTGTTTGGATATTGATGGGTTTGAAATAAATATTATGAATAAAATATGCACCATTCATAAAGATAATATCTTCTATGGAGATGCCTCTTTGATGAATAGGGGTTTATATTCTTAACCTCGATGAATCCATTAAAAGACCCATCTATAACATTGATACAAAGAGGTTTAAATCAAATGACTTAAACCAAACCTACTTTTGCCATTGTCATTTGGGCCACATCAACGAGAAACGCATATCAATACTCCATCAAGATGGAATTTTGACACCATTAAACTTAGAGTCTTATGAGATATGTGATTCTTTCTTGTTAGGCAAAATGACTAAAGCTCCCTTCACTGGACAAAGTGAGAGAGCTTCCGATTTATTGGGCCTCATACATTCAGATGTATGTGGACCAATAAATACAAGTGCTAGAAGAGGTTTTCAGTACTTCATCACATTCACAAATGATTTCAGTAGATATGGCTACGTCTATCTAATGAAACATAAATCAGAAACTTTTGGAATATTCAAGGAATTTCAAAATAAAGTACAAAATCAACTTGGTAAAAGTATTAAGATACTTCAATCAGATCGAAGTGGTGAATACCTTAACCAAGAGTTTGACGAACATCTTAGGGGTTGTGGAATTGTTTCACAATTAACTCCTCCTGGCACACGACAATGGAATGTTGTATTAGAACGAAGGAATCACCTTACTAGATAAGGATCGATCTATGATGAGTCAAACAAGTCTTCCAATTTCCTTTTGGGGCTACGCCCTAGAAACTGCTGCATTTATATTGAATATAGTTCATTCTAAAGCGGTTCAGAAAACTTAAGATGAGATATGGACAGGGAAGCGACCTAGTTTGTCATTTCTCAAAATTTGGGAGATGCGAGGCGTATGCAAAACGCTTGTTATCTGATAAACTTACCCCTAAATCCGACAAGTGTTTGTTTGTGGGATATCCTAAAGAAACTAAAGGATATTACTTCTATCTTCCTTCAGAGAACAAAGTGTTTGTTGCTCGAAATGGTTTATTCTTTGAAAGGGAATTTATTTCCAAAGAGGATAGTGGGAGTAAGATCCATTTGTGGAAATTCAAGATCCCCAAACAACATCTGAACCAGCTTTGGAACTTCAAGCAAGCTCATGTGCTGATACTGAGCTTCAATCTTTCATCAAAGAGGATAGTGGGAGTAAGATCCATCTTGAGGAAATTCAAGATCCCCAAATAACATTTGAACATGCTTTGGAACTTTAAGCAAGCTCACGTGCTGATACTGAGCTTCAATCTTTGACACAAGGCCCAAGGAGGTCAAGTCGGGGTACATCAACAGCATAAGAGATATGGATTTCTCGTGATTGATGATCATCACATTGAACTGATTGATCAAGAGAACCCACTACCTACAAATAGGCAATTCATAGTTCTGAGTCAGATAAGTGGCTAGAAGCTATAAAGTCTGAGATGCAATCCATGTAGGATAACCAAGTGTGGACATTGGTTGACCCACCCGAAGGGTGTAAGGTCATTGATAATAAATGGTGTTTCAAAAAGAAAAACCGACATGGATGGTAATGTACACACTTTTAAATCTCGACTAGTAGCTAAAGGTTATAGACAAATTCGTGGTATTGACTATGATGAAACCTTTTCTCCTGTCGTTATGATGAAGTCTATTAGGATTTTACTTGCCATAGCTGCATATTACGATTATGAGATATGGCAAATGGATGTTAAGACTGCGTTTCTTAATGGAAACCTTCTCGAGGATGTGTATATGACACAACCTGAGGAAGCGTAATGATCATGCAAGATGATGGAACATGGGTGAGTGATGAGGAAGCCGAAGAAGAGGATTTTGATTAAGAAGTCGAGAACCTAGATTCACAACCCAAGGAAGGGGGTCAACTTTTGGTGTCTATGAAGCTTCTGTTAGTAGTGCCCTAGGACCATTAGCATATGTTGTATGTTTTATATCTATTTGAGCATTTCATACGAATAGTTAATTTTGCTTATGAACATCAAATGCGTGATTTGATAGTAAAACTCATTTGCTTATGTAATTACTATTCTAGTTGTCCCTAGTTTTATGAAATCTATTTTACAATGAAATAAAACTAGTATGATGTTTGATTGATGATTACGTTTTACTAATCATGTGTAATGAGTACAAATCATATCATAGATGCAATGTATTGAGATATATCGTATCGGACGTGATCCGTTAGAGAAGTAATACTTCATGGTCCTTAGTCATAAGTATTACTTCCTTAATACTATTTTAGAATCCTTAGACCTTATGTCTCCATTTGATTCTAGCATGAATGGTGCCACGTTTTGACTCGGTCGTACGTTGCTTTTAATCGAGTAATCAATAAGACTGATGATCGGATGTAGTGTCCTATCATGGCTTGAATGTGAGAGGCATTGTAAGGAATTTGTCCTTCTCTTATTAGAGAGAGATATCCATGGGCCCCTCGATAGGGAAAGACTGTTTAAATGCATGGCCGTGCTCAAATGTATTTAATAAAGTGGTTGTTAAATATTGTTTGTTGGAACAGTCTACCTAAAGATCGAGCATAAATATAATTAAGCTTAATAAGGGTGACGACTACCATGCCTTATGATTAATTAGGATATCGCGAGACAAAGAGATTAAATTGTGGATTGATATTAGGTTTCGTTGTATAATCATTCACTTTGGGTAGTCACAATGTCCTGCTAGGGACCGCTTGTGATTTATGAACTCACACTACTACTAAGTGTGTTTTCATTGCCATTGTGATATGAACCTACAGGGTCACACGCATAGACGAGCTAACGAGCTTCATGTCCAGATTCAATGAATCTAGAATGTGTCTAGGTTCATTGTATCTGACATTCACTTTTTTGAGAATAATAAAGCGTTATTATTCGAATTAGAGATAAGGGGCATTTTCGGTATAGCTGGGATTACGTGGGAGTTATTATCCGATAAAGACTCCCACTACCAGCAGAAGTCTAGGGGACGTGGGAGTTAAAGACTCCCACTGCAGGGAGAGTTGGTAGGGACGTGGGATTTGTTTTTGAAACAACCTCTCACACCCTATATAAACCTCTCCTGACCGAAACCCTAGGGTTAAATTCACTTCAGCCGCAATTAACAAAACACACCCGAAATTATATTTCGGATTCTGCCTCTCCCTTTTCTCTATAATTCCCGAAATTCAGAAAAACGAAGAGCTAGCAATCCCTGTTCGTTTCGTTGCGTGGATACCGGTAAAGGGACATTCCGCAAAGGGAAATCAATCGGTGGCAGCAACGCATCCAAGAAACAGCATCTTCCATTCAAGAATAAGATTCTTGAACCGAAAACGTAAGTCTTTTTCCTGTATTTTTCGATTCGTTTTGTATGAGCGGATTCTTCAGGGGAGGACTCATGGGTGTTTGGAACGAGTTTCTGCCCATGAATCCCTTCAGCTTCTACATATTCAAGCATTAGATGAGCAATATCTTCCAAGGAGCAATCTATCCCAAACAAAGTGCAACATCAAAGGCAAGCTTTGTCGACTTATTATTGATACTGGTAGTTGTGCTAATGTTTGCTCTCTTGATATGGTCACCGCTCTTGATTTACCTTGGAAAGCACATCCACATCCTTATAAGCTTTCTTGATTAAACAATAGTGGTCAAATACGAGTGGATAAACAGGTTGAGATTGAATTTTTTGCAATTGGGAAGTTTAAGGACAAAGTTTCGTGTGATGTGGTCCCTATGACTGCTAGCCACTTTATTTTGGGAAGACCATGGCAATATGATAGAGGTACAGATCGTCTTGGAAGAAGGAATGTTTATCAAGTTACCATGGATAACATAAGGTTTACTTTACATCCTTTGATCCCAAAAGCAGCTAGTGAGGTTTATAAAACAATGACCGAGAATAGAGAGAAAAGAATGAGAGATGAGATGCAAAAAAAGAGTGATCTCACCTTGCAACAAAAAAAGAGGTAAAATTATTGAAGAAGCCGAGCCTAATGTGAGAAAAATGCAAGTGCTAAAAAAGTGAGGAATGCATGTTTATTTATAACACCAGGAAAGGCAGATAGGGCTATTCGAGCAAAACAAGCAATTGTTTTGCTTATTTTCAAAGGAGCCGAAACTCCTTGTCTTACTAACACTTTTGAGCTAACTTCTTCTTCTCTACCTAGTTTTGTTTTTTTATCTATTGCAGCAATTCAAAGGTGTTTTTCCCAAGGAGTTGCTGAAAGGTCTCCCTCCAATTAGGGGAATTGAACATCAAATCGACTACTAAATATAGACATCATATACCACATTTAGATGCTATGCTTGAAGAGTTAAATGGTGCCAAGATATTTTCTAAAATTGATCTAAATCAAGGATGTTATCAAATTAGAATGAAAGAAGGTGATGAATGGAAAACTGCATTTGCGACTAAATATGGTTTATATGAATGGATTGTCATGGCTTTTGGTCTTACTAACGCACCAGGTACTTTCATGAGGTTAATGAACTACATCCTTAGACATTGTTTTGGTAAATTTGTGGTAGTTTACTTTGATGATATACTTGTTTATAGTAAAAACTTGGAAGAGCATGTTGAACATCTTAGAACTGTTTTTACTATCTTAAAGGAGAAAACTTTGTATGCTAAGCTCAAAAAGTGTGTCTTTTGCATTACTTCTATAAACTTTCTTGGATATACTGTGAGTTCTCAAGGAATTAGTGTTGATCCGACAAAAATCAAAGCTATCATGGAAGGGCAAACACCAACAAATGCAAGCCAAGTAAGATCTTTTAATGGGTTAACTAGTTTCTATACGTGATTTTAGTACTATTGTTTCCCCTTTAAATGAAGTTGTAAAGAAGGACACTCCTTTTACTTGGAATGAGCCGCAACAAGAAAGCTTTGACAAATTCAAAGCTTTACTTACTTCTTCTCATATACTTGCTTTGCCTAATTTTGATTTAACTTTTGAAGTTGAATGTGATGCTTCAGGAATAGGTATTGGAGCTATTTTGCAACAACAAAACAAACCCCTTACATACTTTTGTGAGAAATTTGGTGCACCTACACTTATTTATCCAACCTATGATAAGGAGTTGTATGCAATTGTTAGAGCTTTGGAGACATGTAAACATTATTTAATTCCAAAGGAGTTTGTTATACAACGGACCATGAATCCATTAAGTACCTAAAAGGACAAAGTAAGTTGAACAAAAGGCATGCTAAATGGGTTTCCTTTATTAATACTTTCCCCTACATAATCAAGTACAAAAAAGGTAAGGAAAACATTGTAGTTGATGCTCTATCTAGAAGGTACACTTTACTTTCGGTCATGCATGCTAAATTGCTAGGTTTTGAACATCTTAAAGCTTTATATGAACATGATAATGATCTTTCTGCCTTGTATCTAGCATGTGAGCTCTCAGCTCAAAAAGACTTTTATAGGTTAAATGGCTTTTTGTTCAAAGTGAATAAATTGTGTATTCCATCTTGTTCAATTCAAGAATTACTTGTTAGGGAAGCACATTGTGGTGGTTTAATGGGACATTTTGGAGTTATTAAAACTTTAGACATATTGCAAGAACACTTCTTTTGGCCCAAGATGAAAAGAGATGTTAGAAATGTATGTGAACATTGTTTTAAGTGTAAACAGACTACAAGTACAAGCAATGCTCACAGATTATACATGTCTTTACCTATTCCATCCTCACCTTGGATTGATGTTTCTATGGATTTTATACTTGAATTACCAAGATCACAAAGGGGTATGAATAGTATTATGGTTGTTGTGGATAGATTTTCTAAAATGGCTCATTTTATTCCTTGCAGGAAAACAAGTGATGCAAGTCATGTAGCAGATTTATTCATGAAGGAAATCATTCGGCTACATAGAGTTCCAAGAACCATTTTGAGTGATAGAGATGTAAAATTCCTAAGTTAGTTTTGGAAGACCTTATGGAGTAAGTTGGGAACCAAATTGTTAATTTCCACATCAAGTCACCCACAAACCGAGGTAACAAATAGAACTTTAGGGGTTCTTCTTCGAGCACTTATACAAAACAACTTAAAAAGGTGGGAAGATTGTTTACCTATTGCTGAATTTGCATATAATATGACTTTACATTCTACTACTAATAACTCTCCTTTTGAAGTTGTTTATGGATTTAACCCCTTAATCCCTTTAGATCTAAATCATTTACTAGATGAGTATTTTAATGTAGTAGGTGATTCTAGGGCAGAATTTATACAAAAACTACATCAACAAGTTCAAGCTAAAATTGCAAAGAAGAATGCTTCTTATGCAAAGAATGCCAACAAAGGCCGCAAGCATATATCCTTTGAAGTAGGAGATTGGGTTTTCTTACATCTTAGGAAAGAAATATTTCCTAATGAACGAAAGTCTAAGTTACACCCAAGAGGAGATGGACCCTTTCAAGTAGTTGCCAAAATCAATGACAATGCTTACAAACTAGATTTGAAAGGTGAGTATGGTGTAAGTTCTACATTCAATGTTTCTGTCTTATCCCGTTTTGATTTTGATACAGATCATGATGATGTTGATGATTCGAGGAAGAATCCTTTAAAAGGGGGAGGGAATGATGAGGACACATCTAAGAAGCTGCCCTACACAAAGGACCCTTTAATCAATATTCAAGGGTCAATGACAAGAGGAAGAACAAAAACATTGAGACGAGCTTTCTCTACATTCGTTCGTGAAGTTAAAGCTGATGAGGAAGCCAAGTTAATCTTAAGAGATGATATTCAAGTCCATCTCATTACTTTGGAAAGTGTCATTCACGGACCAAAGCAACAAAGTGGCTAGAGTACAACTGTAGCAAGTGTGTCAATTAAAGTCTACCTTAGACTTTAATTGTATTTTCAGCTTTATATTTTGTTATTTTAATTCCTTTAATTAGTTTAGCCGAGTGGTTCTATAATAAAGGACATGTGGTCCATTTGTTTAGGTAGTTGTTTCTTTATAGCAAGTTTACTATTCTAGAGATTGTAGAATCCTAGTTCAAATAGGACTCTTGCATTGTAAGGCTTATAGCCGAATTACTCCTCTATTAAATAAAGGAGAATTCGTCCACCTTATTCTTTAAGTTAGATATATGATATTTTGTTAAGGTTATTCCTTAGATACTTGCGAATTGAACTTCTTATTAGATTTTCATTCATTCTTGAACTACTAATAAATAAGTCTAGTTTCACTTATTGTGGTGTTTCATCTATATTGAAAATCAAACTACTTAGTGTTGCGTTGATTTTATTCCCCTGTAAACTAAATTCAAGAAGAGAAAGATATGAATTCAACATTTGTGTTGAATCTTGATACAAGTTATCAAGTTCTTCATCACAGTAGCTCTCATTACTTTGTCGGACGAAGCAGCGGACGAAGGGTAGAACGATCCCTTCATCCGCAACCTGTAGAAAACACAATTTGAAGTGCAAAAGCACATGCAAAAGTTCCATTTCTGAAACTTAACATTCCCAACCCAAATGTCTGATTTTAACTCAAACCAAAAAGTAAATAATAAAAAAACAAGAACAAACAATTTAATAACCAAACTCTTCACGCCTTAATACTTACACATTAGAATGTGCTTCTAGCACCATGTTCTACTTACAAGGCACAATGAAAATACACATTGCTAGACAGTACAAGTTTGGTTATTGTTATGACCCCCCCCCCCACACACACACACACACTTCCCACGATTGAGCTCAATTATCTTTTCACGAGTCCACAACAATAACTGTAACAGCCCTAACAGACGACCAAGTTAGGATGCCCCAAGAATTTCGTACACATGGGTTCCGTTTCACCCCCTGAACGAACGGGTCCAAGATTTTAATGATCCATTCTACATTGCGTCATCGTTGATCACCATGAACTCCACAAAACCGTTACAGTCCCAATGATTCCCACATCGGGTGAAGGTCCAAGAATTTCTTATCACAAGACATGAACTCCCGGGTTCAACACATTCACATTATAATTCGAATGAATCCTGTTGTATAGAAGTTCCTAAACAAGAACTCAAAACCTGGGCGACGACGTGGTCTACCAAAACCAAATAGACGACAACGACAATTAGACAACAACCATATAACAACAAGTACAAAAACCAGAAATTAACAAGGCAAATATGGTAGCAAGATACATCAATTATATATGCAATCCCACAACACAATAAATACACGACGATCAACCATATAGAATGCAATTAAATCCGACCCTTCATCCAGTTTTTGCAATAAAAAATGAATAATCAATTCATACTCAATTTTATTGTTTAAAATACTCATTTCATGCTTTTTATAACTGAAAATACAAAGGTGAATGATCCTTAGTTGTGATGATATCAAATAAAGCAAGCATTAGAAGAATTCCCGAAATTAGAAATCCAATCCCCATCTCGGTACAATAACTTCCTGATCCGAACTCTGAATCATGATCCGTCGCGCTCACGCATAGTTCTTTCGATTACCTTCGAACCGCACTAAAGATCGTCCCAATCCTATAGAGTTAGCCCCTTCAATTGTTCTCTCAAAGTTATAGCACTCAATTTCATCAACCCAGAAAATAGCGAACTTCAAACTTATATTACTCTCTACTGATCCGTCAACTTCCAGACGTAGCTTTTCCAACCCTCTTTTTAACGCAACAAGAATCACTCAATTCCGACACTGATTACTCTATGTCAAATTTCAGAAAAACTACTTAACTCTTAATCTGCCAGTTTTTCTCTTTTCTCTATTTTCTTTCCTTTCTACCGTTTCCCCATTTTCTAACATAACTTCCCCCTTCAATCACTCCCTCATCCCAGCCATCACTCCTACAAAAAGGCTTTTGAAATTCCTAACAAACAAGTCCCTCCATCTTCCAATTCTCACGCTTAAGTCTCTAAATTTACAGACAAGTAAAATACGCCCTTCAACAAAATGTGCCCCAATATGTAACACATAACCATGTCATAACAATTAAGCAGGCATGTAATCACATAATCACACAAAATAAATTCATGCCAAAGAAATTAGTCAAGCAAAATTAATTACGAGTAAATTAACACGTAAGCAAAAGTTTCGGGTATCACAGATAGAGAGGTATGAAATTTTATTTATTTAAGTGAATATTAACATGATTTAATTTCACAACTAGCTTTTTCTTAATTTTTATACATTTTGTGGAATCCATGTCTGCAATTTTTAATTTTGTAGATGACCCTGGACAGTTGTCACGTAGACGGGTGGTTGAGCTTTGGGGCAAATAAAAGCCCATGTTGATCTAGTCGAGCTGGCTGGACCGAGAGGAGATCATATGCATTTGATTAAATACATTTATTCCCTACTTTGTATTTACATTTTATATTACATTTGATGTTGTTCTTTAATAATTATTCATTTGATATTTAATATGTTCCTATTGGATGAATACTTCTGTGATAACCGAAACTTTTTGAACTTTTATGAATTGCATGTTATGTTTAATTTTGTGTGTTATATGTTTAATGTGTGTTATATATTGTTATTTAACTGTTTAAGGAGTGTTTTGATGTAGTTTGGAAGATAAAAGACTTAAGTGATGAAGTTAGAAACATGTGGAGCTTCTTTGTAAGAGTTTGAATAGTTTAGAGGGGGGTTATTGCTGGAAAAATTAAAGGCATAGCAGTATAAGAAGAGGGAAAAAGAAAAGAGGGAGAAAATAGATGAAATGGAAAATCTGGGAAAAAGAGTGTTGTGACTTTGAGTGAGAAATTTAAGTAGCAAACAGAGTCTGATTGGAGCCATTTTTTTTTTGAGTTAGTTAGAGGACTGATAAGGCTACAATATGGATGGTGGAGATCGTTTTCCAATAGCCGAGTCGAGAGGAATTAACTTCGCGAAAGATAGGCTGGTTTTTTTTGCATTTCGGTGAATTGTGTTCTTTGTGGAATTTGACTTTAAGTTTGTGAGGTAAGGATTTTATACCTTTGTAATTCTGTCCGAAAAGCATGAATTGAGTATTTTACATTCATGGAATTATGATGAAATGTTTTACACATGTTTTATTGCATTGAAAAATTGGATGAAGTGTTAAATTGAGCATTCTTGCGTGGTTGACCGTCGAGTCTAATTACGCGTGTAATTGTATATGAAATACCCGATAGGGATGAACCTAAGAGGGGAGGAAGGCGAATTAGGTTCTAAATTTTTTAGCGTTTCTAAAACTTCTTTGCCTAACTGATCACCTTAACAACAAGTATGTTCATTAAGCATATAAGGTGAGTTAAATGTTAAGGCAACTTAGATGAGTTAAGTGTTTAAATACAACGCATATGAATACAAGACTATGAATATGATCTTGGAAGTAGTAAGTCAAGTATCTTATTTGCAAAGCTTGTAATATAAAACACCATAAGTAATACAACCAAAGCCATGTATTATGCCAAGCAATATATAAAGCTAGGAAGCATGTGTAAGTTTTACAACCAACTCTTATACAAATAGGTTCATTTAATCATGTGAACAAGATAAAGCAATTCATGAACTACAAAGTAAAGGAGTAAGGGTTAGAGAAAACGAACACGGCGATTTAGAGTGGTTCCATCACAAAGATCCACATCCACAACCTTAGGACACACCTAAGGATTTTGGCAACTTCACTAATGATTCCTTCCCTTCACTACAAATGCAAGGTAGGATCAACCTTTACATAAGTGGACAACTCACAAAGATTTTTACCCTCAACCACTTTTCTAGCCCACAAAGAGCCTTGCTCACACAGAGCTACGACTTTCCTCACAAAGAGGACTCCACTCACATAGAACATTTTTCTAGTTCACAAAAGAACTAAACTCACACATAGCCAATCTCACAAAGAGGACAAACAAGCACAAACAGCGTTTTCCTAGCTCACAAAGAACTAGTTCTCATAAAGAGAAAGGAAATAGCCTCAACAATGAGACTTTACAATTTAAGCTCTCTAATCCCTCAATGGATTGGATATACAATTGATAGCTATAATCACTTTTGAGAATAGAAGATAGTGTGTATGTTTATGCTCAACTCAAAATACTCTATTTTAATAAAGATGAAGATTTAAACCTCTCAAAGTGTTTGGATTCTTCTTTAGAAAATGTATATCAAATGCCCTCTTATGGCTTGGTTAGTTATGAAAAATCAACTTTATAAGTTTTATATAGGGGCCAAAATACAAAGGCAATTTAAGTTACAACGACAATATTTTTGCCTTGAAATGACATCTCTAGTCGACCGCATTAGGTTGCAGGTCGTCTGGAGGGCTTCCGAAGTAAAAATTAAAAAGTTTTTGGACACATCTCGGTCAACCTCATGATGTGGTCTGGTCGTCCAGAGCAAAGCTCGATCGACCGAACTTCATCAGGTCGTTCAAACCAAAAGCAAGGTTGTCCGGGGGAATATAGACATTGGAGTCTTGGAACATTCAAAATATGACGGACAAAAACCAACCTCGGTCGACCGAACTTCATCAGGTTGCCCGAACCAAGATCAGGTCGACCGGACATCAGTTCAAAAGTGGTTTTTCCACTTGGTCATATTTCTAATGTTCTCAAACTCATGCCTAAGTGTTTTGCAAAGATATTTAAAACATTTTAAAGATCTTAGGCATTAACCAACACTTAAATAAGTTTTTAAAAACCTTTTAAAAGATAAAATCAATGTAAACATGTGGTTTTGAAAACATGCAATACTATGAGCTTTAAACATATTTAAACCTAGTATTCTCAAAGGAAGATTAGTGACAAAGATATGTACCTATGTAGACTAGACTAATCTTCTTGGTCTTGAAGTCTTCATGATGAATTCTTCTTTGAGCTTTTGACTTGAAGCCTTTATCAACCTCTTCATAGTTGTGAAGCCCTATATCAATCTTCATGTTGTAATGTATTGGACTTCATCACTTCTTCGGTTAAGAGCCTACTTGTTGACACTCCAATGTTCGATTGATTAGCTCTTAACTTGATCTTCCTTCTTTGACATTGCAACTAACTTCCAAGGCTTTCAGAATTCACTTCAAACTTGTGCCATTGAGTCTTGCAAAGTGTAGCTTCTTCTATGTTGTATGATGATACATTTTTGGTCCACAAGAAGCTATCTTACCCTTTTTATCAATGTTGGTTTGAGTATAAATATCCTATCAATAAACACGTGCTCACACAAACATTAGAACTAACCAATGGTTTGTAATAATCGAAACAAGATTGATCACATTAGCCCTTGGACTTACAATCCATCCCTTTTGATTATGACAAAACATCTATGCAAATTGGAATAAAATATTAAAAGGATTAAGACAATTAAGCACGTATAAATCAAAGCATGAGATAAGGATGCAAAAGATCAAGGCAAGTAGATGTTTTGAAAAATAATTCTACTCCCCCTATTTTAAAGAATCCCCCATCTCTCTCATTTTGATAAGTTCTTAGCTTTCTCCTTTTGTAAAATTATTTTTCATGGCACATTTTCAATGCTAATCCCCCCCCCCTTGTATCAAAATCAAAAAGGTTCATCAAAGCGCCAATACGAAAAGCATTTTCTGCTATTTTTTGTTAAAATAGAGATCCAAATGATCAAGGATAAAAATCTATTATGAGGGATTAAGTTTGAACTCTTGGAGAAGCTTTTTGGTTAAATATATTGAGTAAAAATATGAGTCAAATAAAGCATATCTAAAGACAAAAAGAAAGAAATCTTTAAAGTTATGTAAGCACATAATTTGTAAAAGGCCATTTGAAAATGAATATGTGTGGCCAAGACATGGTGCTTAATTGAAAATGAGTATTAGATTTTAAAGAAGGTCTATGAAGAGGTTTTAAGTTTGGTTGATATAAAAATAAAGAGAGCACACAATGACTCATAAAATCAAAGATGGTCATATGACTAAAAGATGAATTAACAGCCAAAGTTAAAACATAAGGAGATAAAGGAATATAACCTTTAAAACACAATCTCCCATTTTTAAAAAAACAATGTTAGCTACTCCCTCCATTCCTAAATATAAGACTTTCATTACATATTGCGAAAATTAAGGAAGCAAAAATTAAGATGTTTTTGTAATTAAAATATCAATATTACTCTCTTAAATATGACTGGTATACCACTAATTCTATTTTGTTTCATTAATTTGCGCAACATGTAATGAAAGTCTTATATTTAGGAATGGTTGCAGTATAACAAAATGAAGTCACGTTGAAAACCATAGCTAACAAAGATGGATGTGACAATATGTAAGCGATGTGATGACATGATGATCACATATGTCACAATCCAAAAAAAAAAAAAACAAGAGGAAATGTAAGGTTAACACTTTAAAGCACATTCCTCTTTAAATAATGGTTAGCCAAAGAAGTATAACAACTAAGGCATCAAGCTAACCAAAAACTAAATTAGATCAAAAGATATTGATATAATAAATCACATAATCTCAAAGTTATAAAGGGAGGTAGATACAAAAGATTCACTTATTAAGATCATACAACTCCCATATAACTCATACAAGTTGGCTAAAATATATGAAAATATGAAAACAAAACCAACTTGAGATGTGATTGTGATCATCTGAACTTTTGGCATTAATAATAATGAGCATAATTGAATTTGTATGTTAATTGTTTATTATGTGCTTAATTGATGTACATATGTTAGGGTGGACTTTTAAAATTGAACATAACTTAGGGGACTAGATTGTAGACTAGTTAGAACTTATGGAATAAATTAACACTTGTGAAAAGTTGTGTCTCTTGGGGTGGTTAGTGCAACAAAAATCTGAAGTTAGAAGTTAGGGAGGTTAGAAAGGAAAGGAAAGAAAGAAAAATGAGAGAAAAGAAATAAAGGAAGTTCTAGAAAAAAAAGTGTTGGTGAGAGATTTCATAATTGAAGTAGCAATTGGCCACCAAAATTAGTAATTATTGTATCTAATTGAAGCTAACACATAAGGTTACGCATGAGAAGAAACGGGGATTGATTTCGAGTTCTCAGCAAACGGATTTTCACGTTTGAAGTTACTGCTTGTGCGTAGATTTTCTGGTTTGTGTAATTGCTTGCTTGCTTCCAAGTAAGACTCTTCACCCTTGCGTTTTCAGTTCTAAAACTCATGAAATGTATACTTTATACTCCTGTAATTGTGTATTGGAAGTATTTTAAACTCATGATTTCCTGCATAGGATGAAGCATTGAATTTCCATATGTGTGTTGATCATTGTACTTGATTGTGCATGCTAATTTGTCATCATCATCCTTCATGATCATTTGAGTCTTCTTGTTACTGCTTTGGAATCTTAAATGCTATATGTTCTATAGAGTCGTCTCTGGTCGAACTCTTGTTAAGAAATGACTTCATTGTAGGATTCTTTCAAATTTGCATATATGATGTTTTGTCATTGAACCCGTGAGTTCTTGACATGAGTGAATTGAGTGATGGTGAGAGCCCGTTCCTAACCGGGAGAGATGTTAGAGACTACAAATGGTCTTTGTGGAGTCACACAGTGGTGGGCAATGACACAATACGAAGGAATCCTTAAAGTGTGAGCCCTTCATTCGGAGAAAAACTGAACCCGTGCTTTTGCATTGAAAGCTTCCCCTTCTAGGCTGAAAAGTTGGGGGCCATTGTAGTAATTGCTTTAGAGTTGTGTCTTTACAATTGAGCTCTTCCATGTGAATGTTGTGTCATAGCATGAGTCATAATCGAAGGATCCAATGTTGGGTATGTCCGTATGTTTCATGAGTGAATGCATGGAGCTTGTGCCACATTTCCGATGTACTAATGTTGGATTTAACGAGTACGGTTTATGTCTTATGTGTTAAATGTTCATAGTTGTCATTTATATGTTCATATGCATCAAAATTGGTAATTTTGGGGTTGGGCTTTGGATTGTGGAGAAATGCACATTTCCTTCACAAATTTGAACTGAAAAATGGACTGACTAGATCTCAGACAACCGGTTCGGTCTACCGGGGCATTATTTTGTCGTCCGGTCAAACTACGGAGAGCAAACGGACAATGTGGAAGTCTAAGTAGGTCGATCGGGTTAGTGAACCTCTCGACCGAAGCCCATGTTGATCTACCAGTTGGTGGTACCGGTCTACCGAACTTTGGACAGTGTTTTTGTTCTATTTTCTAAGACCATTTAGGTCGACCGGTGGGAGAGCCAGGTCGACCGGAGTAATGGTGTTTTGAATTTTTATGTTTTCTAATATCTTGGTTCCTTCTAGTGATTTCTAAATGGTTATTGGTGAGGTTTGTGGTGTAAAATGAGTCTAGTGAAGGGACTTAAACTTGCATGGTTTCAAATAGGATTTGAGAACTGGGAAAAGTGTTTGAGTCTCATTTTATGTTTCATCCCGATGGTGTTGATTCTTACTGGGCTTTATAGCTCATGTCTTTACTTTTCTTATTTGCATATGATGACGTGCCGAATGATGGTGCTTATGTAGAATCCTGGGATGGGGAGGACTGTGAGTGATTCATAATGAAACTTGTAATAGAATATTTCCCTTCAGATACTTGAACTTGTTATGTAATAGTGTAGTACAACACTTTACTTGTTGATCGATTGTATAATTCTGATAATTAATGTAGTATTTACGCTTCCGCTAATAATAGTAACGAACTCTGTTATTCTGCTTGGTTCTGTGCTTAATTGGAATATGAAGTACTGCTAGGTCATCACCTGGTTTTGGGGTGTGACAGTGATGTTGTACATGATATGAAATATGTAAGCATACATCTAGGGGTATAAGATAGAAAACACATAAAAACTCCCTCTAAGGTTGTGCCATATAAAAATAACAGCAAAACTTACAGAATTCTGAAGATGAAGTTCAATTTTTGCTGAAATTGAGCTGCTCCGGTCGACCGCTATGAATCCTCAAGTTGACCGAGCTACTTCGTTCGACCGAGGTCCTTAATCAGGTTGATCAGACTTATGACAAAAACATCAACAACATGTAATTTACAGTTTAAACCAAGTCAAAGCAGCCATAGGCACATTCCAAGGCATATATCCATGCCACAAACGCAGTTTATACTTCAACACAAGCTATAGACGATCAACCACATAGGGAATATGCTTGACACTTGAAGATATAAACATAAAATTACCCATGCTATTTTATCCAAAATAGATAAAGTTAAACACACGGCATAGCATCAAATACTCTCCCTAAGGCATATAACAATAAGAGTATGGGGAGGATGAGCTTTCATCACAAGGATAAAATCATTAAGCTCTCTTAACACATTCTTAATAAAATCATCAAAATAAACAAATGCATGTTATTAAAAATTACTTTTAAAGCAATTTATACTAGTATATGAAAGATTAAGACTAACAATTTCCACTACAACAAAACACCATATCACGACGTTTTTGTACCAACGTTTTTTCAAATGTCGATTAAAATCGAACAAAGTAAGTTAAAGCAACACTTTTTTGCAAATGTCGCTATGTCTTGATTTTATACGACGTTGCATAAAGACGGTTATAAAGACCTTTTGATACTGTAACACCCCACATCGGAGTATTGCATTCCGGATCTTTAAAAATTTGACGTATTAAGATTGATTGTAAAGTAGTCTTGCGTGTAGTCCGATTACATTCCTAGTTAAATATGTAGCTTTGGCAAACATTATGTCTAGGCTAATAAAACTAAGTTTTGTACCTAAATGAACTAAGGAGAAAAATTTGGTGGATGCATCTACTTGGACTCATTTATGAGTATGAGAACTTAATGAACTCACCTAAACTTTTAAGGAAACCCTAAGGACCTTTGACGCTAATTCGAAATCTACAATGTCTATAAATAAGACCCATGGGGTTAGAAATGAACCATTTTTCTTCTTCTTTCTTCGTGTTCTCCACGCCTAAAGCACACACTACACCTTAGACACACACTAAAGCCCATGTTCATCTCTCTCTTGTTCAAGCTATGATCACTACCTTTCCTTCTTGATTCTTGACAAAATCAACAAGGCACTTCGCTCCCTAGGTAATGAAACTACCTCTAGAGCTGTTTTTATTTTCCAATTTTGGATGTTGGAGATGAATTGGGTCTTGATTACGGTTTGGGCAGCCCATGTTCTTTTTTTTTTCCTTTTTTGCCGCCATCGAAACCATCGTCAATGATGGGATTCTCTTTTGAATTCAACAAGAAATTCTTGTCTTTGAGGTTAGTTGGCTCACCTTATTCTTTTATTATTATGTTAACTATAAATTTTGGGTGAGGAAATTAGGGTGCTTGTGCTTTTTAGTATTATAAACTGAGTTTTGGTTTTTTATTATGAATGTGCTAGTTTAGACTTCTGAATTTCTGTTGGAGATGTTGGAAACCATATGCCATTTAGTACACTATTTCTTATATCCTTAATGGCTTTCTTGCCCTTCCTGTTGTTGATTTTTGCTTCTAATGATTTGCTCATTATGATTCTTCATTTCTTCTGGTAGTAGTAAGAATTTGATCAAGATATGAAGTTCTATATTAGATTGCTTGTGACCCTGCTTTTGTACACTCCGGGAATTAATTGTTGAGGAAAATGCCTCACGGCTATTACATTCTTTATCATCCAACATAAAATTATCCCCATAACTCAAGCTTTTAATATATTATTGTTGGGTTAGAAATCATTCAATGAGGCTGATATGATGTTTGAGAATTAAAGCAGACAGTGTTTCGTATAATTGTTTAATGCTAAATAATAGGTGAATATGTTCATTGGAGGGTATGAATTTAAATTCTAGTTAGGACAGTAGATGTAATTGTAAACATGAGAGTTAAAGTAAGGATATTACTTTGAAGACCAAGAGTATGGTTTTATTGGATGAGTCTTTGATAAGAGTTTTATTTGATTGTTGAAGTTATGATGTGATACTTTTGTGGAATCAAAAGACTCTTAGAGTATCTCAATTCTACATTCTACATGATTCAGGCGAGTCCCCTAACTTTTTCTACAAATGAAATATTTTGTGATAAGAGTTATATAAATTGTCGTATTACACTTTGGATACAAATTATAAATCCTGTTTCATAAACTTTGGCAATTTGTGAATCACATTTTAATTCTTCGATATTGAAGAAACTTGAGTTCACTACTAAAAAAATCAACCTGACGCAAAAAGTACCTTTGCCGACAAGAAAACCCTTTTGCGTCGGTCATGCAACAGCAATTGAAGGGTCGCAAGTAAATGCGCCGCAAAAACTTCGCGACGGAAAGCGTCTGACGCAATTAGTTTTTGCAACGGGAATTTGTCTATTTGCGACGTGCTTTTTTCGACATGAAAACTTAGCAAAAACGACTACTTTTTGTCGTTTATAATATCCGACGCAACAACCGACACAAAAAAAAAATAATTTTTGCAACACCTGATATACTGTAGAAAATAGTTTTTCAGCGTCGCAAGTATTATAATAAAATTTGTTTATTAATTTTTTGCAATGGCACAATCTGACAAAAATACTTTTTTAACCGCCGCAAATGATATAATAGTATTATATTTATTATTTTTTGCAATGGGACAATCTGTCGCATATAACATTTATCTCGACGCATAACAAAACTCAAATTATTTTTACACTGGCGAGATAAAATATTTCCGTTGCAAAAATAAGAATAATTTTAATTTTCCCATCCAATGAAAATTGTCGAAAATAATAGTTAGCTTTCATATTTTCTTTGCTCCAACTTTACATGAAATTTTCTTCTAACATATACAAGAAAGTATATCCTATAAATGGAAAATCTGCACATTCTTGCAAGTGCTTAAACCAACAATGTGACTAATTACAGTAATGTCTCGGAGTAAACGTGCCAATAACCGTGAAGATAACCGGCTGAGCACTTCAGGCACAACTTTGATGGAGAGACCGGGTAAAATGGGAAGCAGTTCTTCAAAGACTTGAGCAACATTTACACCCTGTAAAGGCAAACAAGAATAATTACTGTAATGTTCAAGCGGAAGGCTATACAACTTAAAACTGTTTGGCTTTTCTGTCGCAGTGTATGACTTAATGATCTCATTGCAAATTACTCCATAAGATAGAAAAATAATATGACAATATCTTGACTAATAGTATAAGAGGGTAGTCTCATTCATAGGAACAAAATTTGGACATTTGTATTTGCTTATATATAAGGCTTTGAAAGTGAGAAAGTGTTGTTTGGATGAAGTTTGGAAAAGAAAGTGGTTTATGGTCACTCGAACAAACAGAGAAAACAAAAAAATATTTCAATATAAACAAATTCCATATGTGCTGAGAGATTTAGGATTACAAAGATGTTGGTTACATCAGAACGGAAACTGAAAAACAAGTGTCAAGAACCTATGTGATAGTCATTTTCAAGATAGTGTCCTCAGCTGTCGAGTAATGAAAATGTATATGCAAAGACGATTTGTTGGAGACACACGAAGTTGTTGGGTATGAGGTGAACAACTAGGAGCGACCTATCGAAAAATTCACCCATCAGGACAAGTTCTGAATTCTACTCTCAAAATAAGAAATCAAGAGTGTTAATCAAGATTTCAAGTATTCACAAGCAGATTCCCAGCTAATCCAATTCTATTAATAAAACAAAATATTATCATATGATGTTTATGTATTCAAAAATTTCTAACATCATTCACCGACAAAGAAAAATATATCAGAATCCTCTATCTAAAGAATCACTTTTTCAGTTTTCAAGCAAAGAGTTTGAAGTACCTGATTTGATGAGGCTACAGTTCCAGAAGTTAAGAACTCGATAATTTTCTGAACATTATTCAATATGACTTTATCCTCCAGTTATTGTTGGTAGAAGTGTTGCAGTCCTTAGGGGTTCCAGGATAAGAACCATATTGAACATAGGTGCCGGATTTCAAATCCCATGGAATGACATTATTTGCACCAACTGTTCCCTCGTAACAGCATCTATGCCCTTTCACAATCTGAGAAGAGCTCGTGCAAAAAATCAAAGTTGTTAGACATCTTTATATGATATTATAAATCACCAATCAAAATTGACTTCTAAAGGCTTATGGAAAACTGAACCCACAAGGTGGCTGAACTTCAGATGGTGGCTCTCCCTGAATAATGCATAATGCCAGCCCACTGAAAAATACCAGAGAGATATAGACAAATATACAAAAATTTCTTAAAGCTTCCGATACAAACATAGAAAGGCTATAGGTTTGTAGATAATGAACCAAAGTAGGGAGTAAAAGAATACAATGAACCTCTTCGTGAATTTTTTGTAGCAAAAACGACTGCAAAATAAGTAAAAACTGCTTGGAGTGAAAAGATATAGGCTTCCGAAAGAATTAAGACGAATAAAAATAAGGAAGCTTGTAACTAGATTATCTGGTCATGGAATGTAGCAGCCCGTGGGTGACACTGTGGAACAAGAGCAAAAGAGATAAAAACCAGGTGATGCACTAAAAACCACCATAATAGTGCAGCAGACTTTCTTTTGCATCCCATACTGATGGCTGCTAAAACATTAACAAACAAATGAAAACATTGAATTTTTTGTTTCAAGTATAATTGTATTTCTTATAGAATGTGTAGACAAAGAACAACACCATCATTGATATAGAAAAAAAACAACAATAGCATCCCTCTAATTATGGTACAACCAAGAAAAATACAAGATGAGACATCTAAACATTGCCACTCAAATTCAATGCGCTTAAATGTAAACGACGATATGTAGTAAACTTCGCGATAAGTACATGTACTAGAAATCTAACAATACTTTTTTTTTAGTGTAAAATTTCTAATCTTATTATAAATTAATAATCGATGATTTCACCATACTCAAAAGTTCTCAAGAACAGAGGCATGAAGACTTAGCTGAGTGTTTAGTCACAGCAGAATGAGCAGGACAAGAACATCCAATTGCCACCAACAATGAGAATAATATAAAAAAAAATAAGGACATGTTTTAAAGTTTACAAGTACAGATTCTAGTTGAGTTCCTAACTAAAAAAGGACAAACGAAGTCATGTAAACATTTGAGAAAATTCCAATCTCTAACAAACTTCATGAACTGATTTTCACCAAAACAAATTAGTTAGGGTGAAAAAGAGCCCTGCTGATGATGCTAGGAATCTCTAAACCTTTTTCCAAACAACTTAATACCATTTTGAGCAACTTTTATAAGATAAAAACCAATTCAAAACATCACACAACTCACTCAAATCACCCCTTTGGTTATTAAAATGAAAAACATTGAGAAACATCTAAGGATGACATCATTTTTTCTTTTTTCTTTAAAAAAACAGAGTTCAACCAAGCTACCATAGGATAACTAGGAAAGAATATGAGGTTGTCGGTTAATATATAACTTTTTTCAAAACTCATCACAAAAGGGATATAAACATATACACAGGATATCAAACCTTAAGAGCACATATGCCATGAACTCACATAATACCAAGACAAACAAAGCAAGTATATAAAGATAAGCCCAGGATCTTCCAAGATACAACCCAACAACGATTTTTTCAAGATAGAACACATTATCGCAAATTCATTCTTCAAGAGAGAATTACAACACAAGTCCGTTATACCAATTCACAATACCAAACAAAAATTATGCAAGTTGCATAGCAATAACTACAACAAAACTAATGGATAAACTAAGTAAATTGAAGAATTAAAGGAATAACATACCTTTTTGGGCAAAACAAATAGAGCAAATCGTCTATTTTAGACCTCAACAATTTGTGCTTTTCGCAAATTAAACATAAGGTTTTATTTGTTTCTGGTATGGACACAATTTACGATTAGCGCGATATACATTTTTTTTCCAAAATTCCGACAAAAAAGGGTACATAATCTAAAACGTCAACGTTTTGCTTAAGGGCAAAATTGTCAAAACACATCTGATAATGATATAACCATATATTGAGCAATTCTTCATCATTTCTTCTCCCCCATTAACCCGGCTCCTTCCATCTTTTCTCCCTGTTTCTTAACATTTTGTAGCTCCCATGTTCTTCTTTTCTATCCAAGCCCAACAACTTCATCAAAAGATCAATTAAATCAAAAAAAAAAAAAAAAAAAAAAAAAATGAGGAACATAACTAGTAAAACCAAATTCTTAACCACTTGATCCATACAAGCAAATTGAGACACTACTAAAGGTTATCACTAACGCGTCTAGAAATTGAATTCAATTACATAATTGAGCGCATATTCATAAAATAAAAATTAAATTCCAACTGTTACACTACCAATTTCCAAGCAAATATGAAGCAAAATAAGGAATTTGAAATACAAAGCAGTGATTTCATTAGTATCATCATCTTCTAACGAAGCAGAGGATTTAGCAGTAGATTCTGAACCAATGCTCGATTTGCAAAACTCTTGAGAGAACTTGAGGAACAGTTGAAACGTCGGCGAAGGACTCTTATTAGAATTTTTGGAGAATTGGCTGATGCCGGAATCAGACCAAATGGATGGGGTATAGTCGTCAGTGTCAAAATCAGATTTTTGAATCATTGCCAGAAACTTTTTGCTCCGATTTTTGAATCATCGCCGGAAACTTCAACGGAAATTTCTGATTGATTCACAGTTTCTGAAGCTTATTCAGTTCCTTCTACATTAACTTTGTTTTGATCAAAATTCACTAAATTTTCATATTTTTTCACCTTTTCACTAATAATTTTTCCAATAAATCTCTCAACACAATCAAATTCCTTACCAATTTCAACTCCTCTATTTAACTTCGACTCTCTACTAATTGAAACTGCTCCAGATCATGATTCAACATACGAACTCTCTGTTAGGGTTTTGTGAGAGGAGGCTGATGAGTATAGATTTGGGTTTTTTTTGTTGTTGTTAAAAGCGTGTTTAGAATGTAGTGATACCCGTTTCATATTCGAGTTGGAATATGGATGGTCGGGTTTAACTTTCGGGTAGGGTTGAGTCCTAATGTGTTAGTACAATTTTGAAATTAATCGATATCGGACTAATCATAAATATTTAGAGTCCATGCCAGAGACAAATAAAACTTTATGTGTAAATAGCAGAAAGTATAAATTGTTGAGGTTTAAAAAAGGCAATTTGCTCAAAAAAATCTAGCTTAAATTAATAATTTCAAAGACTAAGAGAGTGGAAGAGGGAGAATATATACTTATTGAAATCTTGAGACCACGAAGGAGAATCTCCAAATCTTGAGACCATGATTTCCGAACATGGGAAGATTTTTCATCAAATTTTGCGGGAAGAATTTTTGGGAACATCGCGGGAAGATAAATTCCTTCTCCTGAAAAGTTTCTGGTCTTCAAGAACAAAAGACATAATTAACTATAATCATGTTTATTGTTTCAAGGGTACTAATTACTTACGACCGTCGGATTGCTTGATCTGTTGTCTATAATAAAAGTGATCTCACATAACTTTCTAACTTATTAATGAATAGTTTTGTGAATTTACCTTTAATCCGAGTCATCGAAACAACAATCTAGCAATTCCCCTTCTTTACATATCAACTTATAAATAATCCTAAAGCATTATAGCCAGACTAATATTTTTGTTCCCAACTGTAAAAAAACAAAAATAACACTTCAAAAACTTTTATTCTAAGTAAATATAAATAAATAAAGATTGTATTCATTGAACATTTATAAAAAATAAAAGTAACTTTAATTTGATATTTGTAGACTAAATAATTATTTTACGGGATGCGACAAGAAAATCCACCACCAAAACTAATAATGCAATTTTGATCATTTGCATCAACTTTATATGTGACGGGAGAATTCCATCGCAATTTTTGGTTATTTGGGGCAAAACCTTTTGCATCGAACGAAACTTGTTGCAAATTTGGTCATTTGCATCAACTTCATATGTGACGGGAGAATCCCGTCGCAAATTTTGATTATTTGTGGCGAAACTTCTTGCGTCGACTGAAGCCCATCGCATATAATCCCCTTTTCACGACTAATTGATTTGCTGACACAAATATTAATTAGCTGTCGTAAATGCATATCACGAAACGACGTCGTATCGTTATTTGTGTTGGTGTGTCATTCTTGACCAAATGACAGTTATTTGTAACGGTAAACGCCCGACGCAAAAAGTCTTGTCGCAACAAGCTATATTTCTAGTAGTGGTTGTTGCATGGAAATAATTCTTTTGGATTATATGAAATGTTGTGTTACTCTTGACTCACCCTTTGAACACTTCATTCTTTTTCACCTATATATTGCTTCTTCTCTCGACCAGACTATATCACTTGCTTTATCATTTGCTTATCCCATCAATTTCATCCAAATTAATACATGTTTATGTTTTTATTCCACTTGAGTCGAGGGCATAGATTTCTCATAGCCCTTTCATTCCTTCATATTTCTTGTATAAAATGACTCATTCTACCATTTCATTTTGTTGAGTTGTTATATGTAAATGATTCTTTTCCGATAAATTTTGGGAATGTATATCAGCATTGAGATATTGAAATTCTCATAGTCTGGAAGTTTACTGTTCTTGAAAACTCGTAAAAATAAGAGGTACTATTTCAGGAAACTTTTGTCTTAACAAAGTTTCCTTCCGAAGCAAAGTTTTCGTTCTTCTAATCGTTTTCCCTAGTAACCCTTCCAAGGAGAGAAACTTACTATTTTGATAAGTTCGCGTTACGAAAAGCTTTCTATTTATAGAAATGTATTTGAACTTCAATTAGTCATTTGAAAATCATGGTCTGTTTTGGATACATGTGTTTTTCACACAAAATCTGATATGAAAAAGATTTGTTGGATTTGTTGGGAAGAACAGGTTCTTTTGAGCATGAACAAAACTGTACTCCATCATTTCATTCAAACGCTCGCTACTCAAGTCATGAAAACCCCGTTCGACCCCTGAGCGTCCCTCGGGATGACGTCCGCTCTTCGAGATTCGCATGGGTACGAGGCTAGTCACCCGTACTTGGGCTTCTTTCTCGACTGAGTTAGGACTTAAGCTTTGACGGATTCGAATCTGGGCATGTGTGGTAACTACGGGACGAGGAAAGCTTTGGGCTGACCGGGATCTGGCCGCAAGTGCCCACAGTGCTCTTTCTTCTGATATAGGATGAAATGCCTGGGTTGGAAGTTCAACTTATGGCGATCGTTCTGGGACCCTAGGCTGGGCGGGTACCCCCAGTCTTTGGATGTCTCCTTTGAACCCGGTGGATAAGGTTGAAAAGAATATGATCAGTTGTACAGCAGGTATGACAAAAGGGTTTCTGGGTTTTCGCCTGATGTACCCTTTACTTTAAAATCTGATGTACTCGACGGGGTTTTCGGACGGCATCTGATATACCCTTGACCAATCTGGTTTTGTTTAAAATAAATATATGAAAAATGTTTTACTTTTACTTTATTGAACTATTTTGAAACTAAATATGTCATTTGCATATTTGTCCTGTAAAAGAGGAATCTCATTCAAAAGATTATTCACTGAAATTTTTCTATGTTTCTCCAGAACTTCGTGAGCTAATCAAAAGAAAATTCTCACACGATCGCACACACGGGGTAACTCACTGAGCTCTTTTGAGCTCACACCTTTTTGTTTTCAATATTTTTCAGGTTGGAACAAGTCAAGAGAGTCGGATGATGATTGCTTTTGTGGATGACTTGTTATACTACTTATTCTTAAGAAGACTTTGATCCTTGATGTAACTGTTCGTTCAAATAAGGATTTATTTCCGCTGCAATGAATTCAAGTTTACATTGATGTTTAAGATACCAAATACTTAGATTTGCTAGATAAGAGTGCCAAGTGGTACAATGGGTTAACATGAAAGGAAAAATAATAAAGAGGAAAGGTTTAGAAATATCACATTGATTTTGAAAGGCTTCTTGCACATTGAGTCAACAATGAGATTCTTGATCTTCTTCAATCTTATTGAGCATCTTCTTCCTTGGTTGAGTCTTCTTCAATACCATGCTCTTCTTCTTTATCTTCATCATTTTCCTTGTTTTCTCTATTTTCATCATCAATCTCCATATCAACCTCTTTTTGCTCAGTATTCTCATTTCCACCATCATCACTCTCTTCATCATCAATCTCAACAACATCTTTAGCTTCATCCACCTTCTCTTCTTCGTTTTCTTCATCCTTTTCACTTTCATCCCCAATATCATTGCTAGATTCATCATCACTAGCCTCTTCTTCTTTCTCCCCTTCTTCTTCACTCTCCACTACAACAGTTGATTTCTTGGTTCTTGTATAGCTAATGACATTTTCAACCTTGTACTCTATTTCCTCCAACCTTGTCTCTACATCTCCCAGCTTATTCTCCATATTCAACATCCTTTCATTGAAATTCTCTTGGAAGATATTAAAGTTACCTTGTAATGCATCCAACCTTGATAGGATTTGAAGAAGTAGGACATTACTTGGATAATTTCTTGGTGGAGGAATCTCTCATTCAACATTGACACTTGGAATATCAATATTTTCCATTTTTTCTCCTTGTACACCAATATCATCTCCAAGACTAATATGTATATCATCATTACCTTGACCCTCTTGCACATCATCTTGCCCTTGCACTCCTTCCTCTCTTGATTGGAGCTCATTTGGTCGTTAAGTCCTTCTTGATTCAATAAGTTGTTTCCTTATTGTTTCACTTGCCTTTGGGCTAATACCTTGGGAAATTGCCGCCGCCAATAGCTCATCATCGGTGCAATTCTTGTGGCATTTTCATTTTCCACCAGCTATAATCATATGGATTTGGTGGAAGAGGCCTTCGTTGTAGATGTTGTGCCTTTTGCTTCTTTGATTGGATTGGTGATTTTGAGTTTAAACTTCTTGAAGATCAAGGTAAGCATGCTCCCATATGGTAGGAATTTTCTCGTCCCTTTGACACACTCAATGAAATATTTCAAGGCTAAATATCCAAAGATGGCTTTCTTTCTTTCTACAAGTCATTGCATTACCGTCATTTGTAAATACGAGATAGAACTCTTGTGACCATTGACGGGGATTACCACATTTGACACAATGTGGTGGAGAATTTGACCATATTCGTCCAATTTGTTGCTCTCTCTCTCTCTCTCTCTCTCTCTCTCTTTGCACTTATTGAAAGATCCTTTGATATTGAAGTACGTTTTGAACCTTCCAATTCCAAGACATCCTCACTAGACACTCCCGGAGTTGTCAAAGTAGCGGGGGTGCATCATCTTCAAGTCCAATTATAAGGATATCACAAAACATAGCTTCCGTGAAGCTAAATTCTAAGCCATCTACCCTAGATGACCACCAATATTGTCCATCATATCTTTTTCCTTCCTCTCTAAGGTTAGCTCCGAATTCATAGATTGTGAGGGGATATATTTCACACTTGTGAACAGGAAGGTTAACCCACCCCATATCATTAAAGTACTCATCAATCTCCTCTAATCCCTTATCAAATAAGTCTATATCTCTCACGTAACCTGGGAGTATACTTCTCATCTCCCTCACTAAGGTCTCATATTGTCACACCCCGTGCCCGAGTGATGACATGGCAGTGCCTCATCACCCAATTAGACACCGAACCCAAAACATAAAAGTCTAAATCCAAAATAACTTCATTACAATACTTAAATATCTCAAAGACCTTACATAAAGTTAAAGGATCTCAAAGGTAAATATATGTGCTTACAACATGATAACAAAATGTTAAACCGAAAGGGAAATAAATCTATCCATTACATCAATTCAATAATCTTCCTCAATCCAATCCTCACCATAGCTACCACCACCATGAACATCTGCAAAAAGAGAAGTAAATGACTGAGCTACTAAACTAGCCCAGTAAGGATTAAAAACCATTGGGATGAAGTATCAAATATGACACAAAACCGTTTCCCGACTTTCTAAAAACCATTGAAAATATAACACAACTTTACATAGCTTTAAATAACCTTTAAAACACTTAAAATACACCTCACATAACTTACAAAAGGCTTAGTTTGAAAACAGAAGTCAAAACGAATCAAAACAGAAATATGTCAAAATTGGGCTGAGGAGGTCATCCAAACCACTCTTCCGAGATTTGGTACGGTCGACCGGAGATGGTGTCCGGTCCACCGAAGCTCTGGTCCGGACGACCGAAGCTCTTCTGAACCCCTTCCGAGATCGGGCAGAAGCCCCAATAGTTGGTCCAGACGATGTAAAAACACTACGGTCGACCGGATTAGTGAAACCCGGACCCTCTTTTGGGACTAAATTAATTAAGTTGATAACTTTTGGAACTAGAGTGAATAAATCCTTTAACATTTGGATAAGGTGATATTAGTTACTAGTTGGGGACTAATCTTGCAATTTCGTTTACTATATAATATCTTTTCTTCTACAAATGTAGACAAAACTTTTGAGACAGAAGTTGAGCACACTCCGGAGTCATAAAACTCATATCGAAGGTAACTTTAATTGATAGAACTTTACTTTCTCTTTTGTTAGTATTTGTGTTAGAGGATTTGGTGATTCTAGACGTTTAAGAATCGATCGCGGTAAGTATAGAATCCCTTTGTTTTATTAAAAAATTATATTTTTCCTATAAAATTTGGGATTGATACAGATTTATTTTCTGAATTCGCATACTGTAATCAACTAATTTTTTCACTGAATGATATGTTTTCATCTGGATTGTTACTATGGTATTAAAGGGATTGAAAAATAGATTGCATGTTCTCTTTAGTCGGTTCTATCGCGCATTGCGACTGATCCATAGCACAAGTTCTTTTACTATTAGAACCCACACGCAATAGAAGATGGACATGTTATTTTATTATTATTATTATTATTATTATTATTATTATTGTTTCTCTTGAGTTCCACGGTTATTCTATTATCCAAATTAAGAATGAATTCATTGATCTCTTATCTATTTTCTGTATATCTCTGATGAACATGTTATTTTGTCCTTTCTGCCATTTTTTTCTTCTCTTCCTTATATACATGTGAGCTACGAGGAGTCTTTGGAATAAATAGAGTTGCAATATTTTCTTCTCATTCTCTGCCAATTCTATTGTTATGGAAGGATTACAGGGGAATTCTTTGACCCTGTTTGTTTTCATCTTTTTGTCATTGGTGTCACACCCCGTAACCAGAAGGTGACCTAGCAATGCCTCATCTACCAATGAGACAAAGAACCCAGAATATACTCTTACAAGCCAAACTTAACAAAATAATCTTAAACTTTAACTCTATTATAAGTCATCAATACTTAAAGGTAGATTACATAAACTTAGAACTAAAGTTATTCAACTTAATAAAGGTTCATCAACTATACTATTACATGATCATTACTTCTTTAATTTCTACTTGTCGTGCTCTCCGTCCCAAGTCTCCTCATCAGCATCATCTACAAAACATAAGAATATAATAGGGTAAGCCACACTAACTTAGTAAGAGCCGATCGGCCTTGGGATGAAGGACCAAAGAGACTTCAACACATTCCCTGTTTCCCAAAACATTTGAAAATATATCTTAACTTGTCTTAACCTGAAACATCTTGAAAACCTTTGTAAAATACTTGTAAACATAACATAATACTTCAGAGCTTGCATAACTTACAATCTGAAATCCCAACCCAAAACATTATTTTTAGACTCTTTATAACACTTAGAAATAATACCAAATCATACAAATAACGTCATAACAATACTCAACCAAATCGATCACATACATATCAGAAATTGTACTCCGAGTACTTAACATAAACTTGACATACTTGTAGCCTTCCAATACATATAAACTTGACATGATTAGTACCAAAATGACATGCAACAAGTAATTCTACAACCGAGCTCAATTATCCAACCATAACTCTATCCAACTGTTAACAGCCCAAACTATAATGCCGTTTAGGAAGGCCCTTACATTTTTTAACTTATAACATATCATATCGTAACTGGTAAGGCACTTATAAGTTGTTTAAGGATATATTCCTGTCAATATCCATCCTCGTGGACTAAATGACTCTGTTAACAACCCTTTCTTTTTAAACCTACAAGGGACCAGACATCATTGGGGACAAAAAGCGCTCCCGGGCACTTGTATCATAAATTCGAAATATATCCTGGTCTAGGGTCATCATTAGACAAGAGCGCCAAATTGAGAATATGCATATGCTGACTCTCTTGTAATGCATCCAGCAATTTAATCAACAACATGCACAAGAATCAACATGTATAAGCATGCAACGATGCAAACATCATTCGGTTCTTCATCCAGATTTTTATGCAATAAAACATGTGAAAACTACATACATATCATATATTTAATAAAAGAATACTTCATGCATTTTTAGGACTGAAAAACAAGGACGAAGGGTTCTTACCTTATCAATCTTAAAGCAAAACCTCAAAATACACCAAAAGCAGAAAATCCAGATTCAAAGTACTAACTTCCCAATCCTATAACTCGAAATACAGAATTCCAAATGCTACTCCGTTGAATTCCAAATGTAGCTCTACCAGTCCTCTTCGAAACGCACTAAGAATCGCTGAAAACCGACACCTTTTGCTATCTCAAAAGTGCATTCTTCCACAGCCTACCCAATCTGCCAGGACCTTCAACTCTGATGATGATATCTTTTAATACAAAACTTAGAATGATAATTCCTTTGGTAAGAATTTATTTTAGGGAGTCTAGTATCTATGGTTAAAATATGGGAGGAATCCGAGATGATTTACTATGTCTGTCAAAGTATTCTTACTTGATGTCTAGATTTTCCAGCACTCTTATTTTCTCTCTTTTTCTCTCTTATTCTTTCCTTTCCTTCTCTACTTTCCTCCTCTATTTATAGGCTATCTAAACTCTAGATTTTTGGAAGATTATAACTCCAAATTAGGCAACCAATCATTAGGTACATCCCTCTTCTTGACTTTATCTTAAATGGCACCCCTTCATACATTAACCTCCCTCCAAAATTAACCAATTTAAACTAACCAAAAAATTCATCTCGTCAATTAGGTCCTCTAACATCTTATCCTAGCTAGTACGCCCCTAATAATAATTAGAATAAAAAGTACATATAGCACATAGAATACATAAACACATAAAACATGCTATCGAAAGGTCCTGGGTATCATAATTGGACCACCATATTTTGGGTCTGATTGAATTGAGTCTCACTTTGAGATTTCTAGTCTTAGTTTCGACTAGTCTCAAACCCAAACTAAATACTCCATGATTTAACGCTGGAGAATTCATTCCAGACTCGATCCAAATAAAATTTGTGCCTCGATTTAAGTTTTAAACCCAAAACAGACCCAATCAAATGCACTCTTCAATTTATGTCAGATTACTTGGTCTTCATTGGCTTGACACAGTTGAAGCTCCAACTAGATGGGGTTAAGAGAGCATATTACGTTTTTATAGTCACAAATTGTGAGTGGAAAAGAAAATTTGTGAATTTCCTTCGGAACATGAGTACATCACTGATTTTAGTTAGGGTTCCCGGGGTTTCAATTGAAAAATAAATGTTTTCTTACGGTATGGAACTTTAGTAAATATATTCGGTTTGAAAAAAAAAAAGAAAGTATGCTTCATTTGTTTATTTAATATTTTGATAAATGTTTCTGATACATTTTGATACTTTGCGGGTCTGCTTAGGAATACTGGCTGTTTTGAACCAACCGATAACAGTTTATGTCCCCACTTTGGTGGATAACTGATATTTTATACCGACCCAATTGGCTACAGTTTCTGTCCCCATTTCGGTGAATAATCAGAATTCTGTACTGACCCAACTGGCAACAGTTTTTGTCCCCATTTCGGTGAATAGCGTCGAGACTCTGTACTTGTTTCTCTTAAAAGTTCCATTCTGTTAAAGGTTATGTTTTTGTTAAAAGTTCTGTTTCTGTTAGATGTTCCGTTTATGTTAAATTATAGGAAAACTGTTTAAATTTCTGACAGATTCTGAAAATTCTGTCAAAAGTATATGCTTAAAAATATATTTCGATAAAATTGTGTCTGTTTTCTGAAAACTATACATATGCAACCGGATTTTCCCGGGAGGTGTTTCTATAGTTACTGAGTTGTAGCTCACTCATTTCAATTGTTGTTTTTACAGATTATGAACAAGAAGGGTGCGATAGTCCATACGAGGAGGACTGAGTATAGAAGCAATTACGGATTACTATCATAAAAAAACTTTAGGATAGTTCCATTAAGAATATTTTTCTCTACTTTAATGTATTAAAGTTTATTGAGGATTTTGATAGTTGAATTAAACGTATATATAATTCTATTGTGGCATATATTCTTTGAATGTAAGGATCTTGTAGTCTCAGAGTTTACTTTGTGAGTACGGTCATGTCAGGTTTCCGGATAAGGCCTTATAGACCCGAGTCCGGGGCGTGACAGGATGGGTCGTCCGGACTTCAGAACATGTCATGTTTAGTGCAAAATAACAAATGAAAATTCATTTTTTGAAATCCCCAAAGGTCTCAACCCAAATAGATAAATTTGACACACTGTCACATACCAAATATGACCCAAACAAGAACAACAAACGCAATAAACCATACTTTTTATATCTAACACTTATATATCGGAAATGTGCTATTAGGACCATGAGTTACTCATATGAAACTAACAGAAATACATAATATCAGATACTACAAGTATGGTTCATGCAAGACTCACACAACCGAGCTCAATTATCCAATCCCGGCTCTATAGAAGCTACTAACAACCCCTTAACAATTAGTCCAGTTAAGGAAATGTAAGTGATATAGTCATGGGTCCAGTATTCCCCCTGAAAGAAGGGTCAATAATTTTAAGAATACACCCCATTTTAGATTGTTAGTAGCTCTAACACGGCAAACCCAGTTAGAGAGGGGCTCAGTGATTTGGTTAGTACCGTAATCAATAATTAGTGATTAGTGATCAACAATAGGGATGGATCCTGTTATAGAGTTGTTCCTATAAAAGAACTCTAGATTGGGGAGACTCTCAAATAACAAGTACAGAAAATACAACGCAGCAATGACAACAAGTATATGCAAATATCATACGCAATTAGACTCAATGATCAACCACACAAATGCAATTAAAATTCGACGCTTCATAAATTTTCAATGCAATAAAACATTTATAAAACCATTCCATTAGAATTAAGTAACTTTAAAAGACTCAAATCATGCTTTTTAGGATAGAAAAACAAAGGTGAAGATCCTTACCTTGAAAGCTTAACTCAAATTCCCAAAGAAAGCAAAACACCAGTTTTCCAGAAATTCTAGCCTACTTCAAATGTTGATATCTTCCTACTGGAAACTCGAAATGTCAATCTGTCTCCGCCCAAACGCAGCTCTTTCAACCTTTTTCGAAACGCACTGAAGATTACTCAATTCTGACACCGTTTACTATCTCAATTCTCAAATCTGTTCGCATCACTTTCTTTTTCCATCCTTTCTCTTTTCTTTCTTTTCTCTCTTCTTTTTCCTTCTCCTTTTCTAACTTTCTCTAAAAAATCTAGCACTAACTACTATAACTCTCTCTTAACTTCCTTACAAAATAGCCTCTCAACTTACTAACAACTCCACTTAAGTCCATCAACTATCTAAGCACATCAAAAAGTACAGGGTATCACACATATAATTTCCTAGCCTCATCGTAGTAGAATCGATGGGTTACCTTGCTTGTTGTATGTGATAAAGACTCTCCTTGAGATCGGGAAGAAGGTGGTGGGATGCAACGATCCTCATCGAATTCCGTTTTGTCGTCGATGTGAGTAATCACCTTCTTTTTTCCTTTGCTATACTTTTGAGTACCATGCTTTGGTTTGAATTTCTTGGAGGCGGGTTCATTGGGTCTCTTGGATGGTTTATTCTTTGATTGATCTATGGAGGATTTTGAAGGAGGATTGGTGTTTAGATTTGTCTTCATGATTTAGTGAATTGAAGTTTGATGGAAGGAATTTGTATTTGGGAAAGTTTGGGATTTGAAATTGAGAAAGGATATGAGAGGGTTTTGGTATTTTGAGAGAGGGAAGTTGAATAGATTTGAAAAATGAACTGAAAACCCACTTTAAAACTGTCAAATCACAACAATTCGGTCGATCGGAGGTCCTTGGCGGTCGTCCGACCCTCATCCGAGAAAAATTGAATTTCTTTCTGTCTTGATTTCGGTCGACCAGGACTGGGGTTCGGTCGACCGAGATACTTTGATTCTGCCTAAGGCATTTTGACCATTTTTTCGGTCGACCGAGACCTGGTGAGGTCGACCGGAATTCCACTGTTTTCTTCAATAACATGCAATTTTTGGTACCTCAAACTCTTTTAGGTCCTTTGGGGTTAGTTTTAGGGCTCTTAAAAATCCATAAAAATTTAGCACTTCTTTCAATCCTCTTTTTAATGATGCAATGACTAACACGGTGTCCACATTTACCACAATATGAGAATTTAACATTATGCTTGGTGGAATGTGAATTTCTAACATAAAAAGAAGTAGAGTGTGCATACTTGTGCTTGTGTTGGTGCTCTAAAAAGTATCATCATGTGAGGCACATTGTGCAATAAACACATTACCATGGATATCTCTAGCTCATGTACACTTATCTACATAAGCATTTAGAATATCAATTTTTCTTCTTCAAGATATCATACGTAAAAAGTTTAGATTCAACAATAAACACCTTGTCAAGTAATTCATTGTTTTCAAGAGATAAAGAATCCAGTGATAAAAGCGTATGATGAGGGACCATCCAAAGGGCTGCCATACACAAGGGATACCCTAACCAACATCCAAGGTCCAATGACAAGGCTAAGGACAAGGAAGGTGACTCAAGCTATTTCATCATTGATCTAAGATGTCAAGACTAAACTTTACAAAGTATTAAAGTTAACCTCTTAACTTTACAAAGTATTCAACTAGAAGATGGTGTTAAAGTTAACCTCTTAACTTTACAAAGTATTCAATTCTGCCCAAACAAGCAAAGTGCCTTAGAAGGGCATTTTAGGAGGCTTGTAAATTAAAGTCTATTCTAGAATTTAATTAGATTTTCAGCTTTATGTTATTTCTTTATTTAGCGATAGCTGCATTATCTTTAATAGGACTTTAAAAAAGGACATGTTGTCCATGTGTTTAGAAAGTAGTTTACTATTCTAGGATTGAAGAATTCTAACTTAATTAGGATTCTTCCTTTGAGGGTTCATTGAGCCAAAATCCTACTATATTTAAGAGGGATTTTGGCCACCATTGTAATTACGTTAGATATATGCTTTTTGGTAAGGTTATTCCTTAGATACTTGTGAATTGAACTTCTTATAGAACTTCATTCATTCTTTGAGTTACTGTATCAACAAGATAGTTTCGCTTGTTGTGGTGTTTCAGCCCCTATTGGTAATTGACCTTCTTAGAGTTGCGTTGATTACATTCCCCTTGGAAACTAGTTCAAGATGGAGAAAGATCCGAGTTTAACCTTTTGCTGTCGAATCTTGGTATCAGAGCACATGGTTGATCTCTTTCTTGGTGTACCTTTATTGCTTTCTTGAAAATTTTCTTGTTTGCTTGAAAAATTAGAGATTTGGCATAAAAAATAGAAAAGAAGCCGAGAGTTATTTAGTGAACAAGCCAAAAGAAAACTTCCTGATTCCTAGTGCTTTCAAGCCTCATTTCAAGAATTGGAAATTGTTCACCCCTTTCGTCTTGCTAACCGTGATATTAAATCCAAAATCAAGAATTGTAGAGCCTTCAAGCCTGAATTCTTTGATAACTTTTTGCCAATAAAAGGGTAAGTTCAGAAGAAAAAGAAAGAAAATATCCAAGAACAAGAATCTTCTTGATTCTTGAGATCTTCCTTCTCCTAAACACAAAAAAATACCTTTAAAAGTATCTTCTTTTCTTGATTAGGTCTAGGATTTTCAAGATTACTCTATCATTCTTTCTTTAACCTTTTCGTGTAAGTCAAGATAGGAATTCTTTGCATTGTTTTTCAGCTTTGTCTCAACGCAACAAGTTAGAAATCTTTAATTCATCTAGAGTTGAAGTTCTTTTATGAGTATTGTTGGAATAAAGAGTGATTTTTTTCTTCTATCTAATAGTTTGAGTGTTTCTTCAAGATTAATATGTCTAAACAGGAAGGATCGTCAAAGCAAGGAGAAATCTTTGGAGAATATAAGCTTTTTGTAGAATCAACACAATAATTCATGCACAAGATGTTGCAACAAATGGAGGAGATAACCGAAAGTTTGAAACTTTTTTAAGATTCAAACCAAACAAATGCGCCTACAAGAGGTAAACAAGTTGATGTTGATGCCGAAAATGATGATCAAGAATCACATGAATCCAAAGAGCCATTGAGGGAGACCATTCGGCCAAGGTTGGATTTCAATCCTCCTTTGCCCAGAGCTAGACAACCAATTCGGATGGAGAACAATCTTTCATTTGACCCAAGAAGGGGTGAGCAATTCCAAAGGTTTGACAATAATCTTGGTGCAATCAAGACCAAGACTCCCTCTTTTCTAGGTACAAACGATTCCGAATTGTTTTTAGATTGGATTCGTAAAGTTAACCATGTTTTTGTCGTGAATAATTATTCGGAGGAGAAAAAGGTTAAGTTGGTAGCCATGGAGTTTGGAGATTATGTATCAATATGGTGGGGCAAAGAGGCCGAGACAAGAAGAAGGGTTGGCCAAAGACAAGTGGATACTTGGGATGAGATGAAAGCGGTTATGAAGCGCAGATTTGTTCCCCAAAATTACACTAAGTCGGTGGATGAGTACTACAAAGAGATGGAGATTGCCATGATTAGAGCCGATATTCAAGAAGATGAGGAGGCTATATTGGCGAGGTTCTTGGCTGGTCTAAATGACAAAATTAGATCAAAGGTAGAACGTGCTAACCTTGATAATCTTATCTCTATGGTGTACTATGCAAAGAAAATAGAAAGGCAACAAAAGGAGAAGAGTTTAAAACTAATTCTACAAATTTCCAATCTTGGAAAAAGCCGAATCAGCCCCTAACTTATGCTACTATTTTGCCGAGCCAAACCAAAGCAAAGGAGGCTACAAGTGCTGCAAAATTAGACACGGCATCAAGTGGGGCAGCCAAGATATTTTCTACATCAAATTCATCCAATTCGAGGTTAAGTACTACTCCTAATCTTGCAAAAGAATGTTTTAAATGTAGAGTAAAGGGCCACTTTGCTAGGGACTGACCAAACCGAAGTGTTATGATAATGCAAGATGATGGAACGTGGGTTTGTGATAAGGAAGCCGAGGAGGCTATTTTTGAAGAGAAAACTGTGGCCTATGAGGAATTTCCAGAAGATGTAAATAAACTTTTAGTTAATATGAAGTTTCTTCATTCTCAACCATTAGATGATGCACATCAACAAAGGAGCAATCTCTTCCAAACTAAGTGCAACGTTAAAGGCAAACTTTGTTTACTTATTATTGATAATGGAAGTGTACTAATATTTACTCTTATGATATGGTCACCGCTCTTGATTTACCTTGTAAAGCATGCCTTATAAGCTTTCTTGGTTAAACAATAGTGGTAAAATCAAGGTGGATAAGCAAGTAGAGATTGAATTCGGGATTGGAAGGTTCAAGGATAAAGTTATATGTGATGTGGTTCCGATGACCGCAAGTTACATAATTTTAGGGAGGCCATGGAAATATGATAGGTTTGCGGATCATATTGGGAGAAAGAATGTGTACCAAGTTACTATGGATAATATTCGGTTTACATTACATCCTTTGACACCAAGTCAAGCTTATGAGGTTCATAAACAAATGGCCAAGAATAGAGAGAAAAGAATGAGAGTGAGTTGAAAAAGAAGAGTGATCCTACCCTTGAGGTAAAATCCGAGGTAAAAAGTATAGAAAAAGCCGAGCCTATTGTGAGAAAAAAGGCAAGTGCTCAAAAGGTGAGAAAATAGTGTTTATTTATCAATCCGGGAAAGGTAGATAGGGCAATTCGAGCAAAACAAGAAATTGTTTTGTTAGTATTTAAAGAAGCCGAAAGGTCCCTAACAACTAATTCTTTTGATCTAACTCCTAACTAGTGCCTTTACCTTTTCCATCTTCACCTTGGATTGATGTATCTATGGACTTTGTTCTTGGATTACCGAGATCCCAACGAGATATGGTTGTTGTTGATCGTTTTTCTATGATGGCTCACTTTATTCCTTGCAGAAAAACAAGCGATGCAAGTCATACAGCAGAATTGTTCTTAAAGGAAGTCATTTGGCTTCATGGAGTTCCTACCTAAGATCATTGTTAGTGGCCGAGATGTAAAGTTCTTAAGTTACTTTTGGAAGACTTTATGGAGTAAAATGGGGACCAAATTGCTGTTTTCTACATCAAGTCACCCACAAACATATGGCCAAACCGAGGTAAAAGATAGGACTTTAGGGGTTATACTTAGAACACTCATTCAAAAGAACTTAAAAAGGTGGGAAGATTGTTTACCTATTGCTGAATTTGCTTATAATAGGACTTTGCATTCTACTACAAATAATTCCCCTTTTGAAGTTGTTTATGGCTTTAACCCCTTAACCACTTTAGATCTAACTCCTTTACTTGTAAATTAATGTCTATTCTAGAATTTAATTAGATTTTCAACTTTATGTTATTTCTTTATTTATTGGTAGCCACATTATCTTTAATAGGGTTGTAATAAAGGATATGTCCATGTGTTTAGATAGTAATTTACTATTCTAGGATTGAAGAATTCTAACTTAATTAGGATTCTTCCTTTGAGGGTTCATTGACCCGAAATCCTACTCTATTTAAGAGGGATTTTCGGCCACCGTTGTAATTACGTTAGATATATGCTATTTGGTAAGGTTATTCCTTAGATACTTGTGAATTGAACTTCTTATAGAACTTCATTCCTTCTTTGAGTTACTGTATCAATAAGATAGTTTCGCTTGTTGTGGTGTTTCAACCCCCATTGGTAATTGACCTTCTCAGAGTTGCGTTGATTATATTCCCCTTGGAAACTAGTTCAAGATAGAGAAAGATCCGAGTTTAACCTTTTGTTGTCGAATCTTGACCTTAAAAATCAAGGTTCTGAAGGGATTTATAGGTAGAAACTCGTTCTAAACAACCATGAATCCTCCCCTGAAGGATCCGCTCAAGCAAGAGTTAAACTAAGGTTTCGGCCAAGAGGGTATTATATAGGGTGTGAGAGTTTGTTCCAAGAACAACTCCCACGTTCTATCAACCTCTTCCGGCAATGGGAGTCTTTAACTCCCATGTCCTTTAAACCTCTACGGGTAGTGGGAGTCTTTATCGCATAATAACTCCCACATAATCCCAGCTATAACCAAATACCGAAAATGTGAAGACTGTAACTTTTAACTATTTTTTTTAGACGGGTTTTGGTTGACCGAGGTTAAGTCAACGTCGACCGAAAAGCGTCATATTTGCTTAAGTGTTTTATTTGCTTTTCCTTCCATAATGTTTATGCATATTTTACTTGCTTTAATTATTTGATAAGTGTTATAACATGTTTTAGGACTTGTATAACATTAAGATAATATAAGGGACCTTTGGTGTTTCTAGAAAGTAGTGTGGATTTGAGAAAGTAGTGGGGAAGAAGTTAGAGGCGGTTTCTAAACTTCCTAGGAAGTCATTTTCGAAATCCATCAGTTCTAAGTCTTAGAAAGGAGGGAAAAAACAGAAAGAAAAAGAAAGAAAAAGAAAGAAAGAAGGAGAAAAGCAAGAAAAACAGATTCTGGACAGCCTGCGTGCACTGCACTAAAAACGTTATAAAGGTAAATCTAGAACTCCAATTCCTCTGATTCTTTTTTATTTAGAAACTAGACTTATAGGGCTACGATCTGACTAGATGGATTATGATCTTAACCGTTAGATCTTCCTGTGTACGTCTTTCAATTAGGAACACGAACCAGATTTTCTGGATTTTTACAAGTTAAGAAAGTAACGGTGATAAGGTAAGGACCCTTCAACTTTGAGTTTTTCCAAAGCTTTCATGAACTGATTTTTACAGATTATGTATGAAGTATGGTTGAAAAAATGGTTTTATCATGTTTTCTTGCATAAAAGTGGATGAAGCAATATTTAATGTGAATGAATGAATTGTATGATGTTTAATTGCGCATGTCTGTGATAGCATGAGTACTTGCTATTTTTATGATTGTAAGCATAAGGGAACATCCCAGTAGGGAAATTGACTAAGAAATGATCCAGTATGTTTATCTTATGTTATGGATTTCATGAGGAGTCAATGTACCTAATTTGGGATAAGATGTAGCATGTAGAGTTGTGTTATATGATAAGTACATAGATAACATGTTGGGAGAGGCCCAAACATGAAGTCATGATATACGATGTCACAAACAGTATACAACAATATATGATGTTTGCATTTGATATTTGATGTGAGCGGTTTTTTGCAGGGAAATGGAAGTCATTTTCTAACTGTTTTTCAGGTTTTGGAGTTGTTTAGTTGTCTCGTAGTAAGGTTGTAGACGACGGCCATCGTCTGTACTCGAGCTATTGAGAAGCTAGGCATTCCCACGTATACGCTAGGCTAGAACCTTAACTTCCTAGCGGCCTCGCAGTGGAGGGGGAAGAGTGGCGGGTGCGCAACCGTCATTCCTGAAGCTGTTGAAAAAGCTAGGAGGTTGAGTCGCAGGTATTTCTGATTTCTCTGGTGGAGGGGTAAGAGTGTAGGGTCGTTGTATGGGCGGCGATTCTGCACTCCCAATATTCTAAGAAGTCAAAAGTATTTTGCATACCATGATTTTACTGCTTTATTGGTGATTATGTTTTTAAAGTTATGAAATGTTTTTGGGATGCATAAACTGTTTTAATTAAGTGTCTATATATTTCTTCATCCCAAGGTTGAAGGGATCTTACTAAGCAATAGTTAGTTTTGCTCATCCTTATCCACCTTTCCTTTTTAGATGAGCATGATGTTAGCTACGAAGGGTACGTGGGGGACGTCGTGTTCGAGTATCAGGGAGATGACACTTTATAGACGTCTAGCTCACTTTACTGCTTTGAAATAGACTAAGTGTGATCAACTTTGAAGTATGTTTAAGTTGTACTATTTCCTTTAAGTTATGATGTACCTTTTTAAGTTAAGTTTATATATATATATATATATATATATATATATATATATATACTATTTGAGGTTTTAGTATGTTTTATAGTGTCCGTTGATGCATGTATGAGTTTTATGTTATGGGTTCTGTGTTCCCTTTGGCAACGGAACACTGCCAAGTCATTTCCCGGTTATGGGGGTGACAGAAAATGCCCCTCCTTAATCTCTAATTCGGAAAATAACATTTTATTAATCTCAGAGAAATAAATGTAAGATACAATGAACCTAAACACATTCTAGATTCATTGAATCTGGACATGAAGCTCGTTCACTCGTCTATGCGTGTGACCCTGTAAGTTCATATCACAATGGCAATGAAAACACACTTAGTAGTAGTATGTGTTCATAAATCACAAGCGGTCCCTAGAAGGACATTGCGACTACCCATAGTGAATGAATATGTCGTGGAACCTAATATCAATTATTTAATCCCTTTATCTTGCAATATCTAAATTAAGCATACGGCATGGTAGTTGTCACCCTTATATAGCTTAATTATATTTATGCTCGATCTCCAGGTAGACTATTCAAACAAACAGTATTTAATAACCACTTTATTAAATACATTTGAGCACTGCCATGCATTTAAACAGTCTTCCCTATCGAGGGACCCATGGATATCTCTCTCTAATAAGAGAGGGAAAAATTCCTTACAATGCCTCTCATATTCAAGCCATGATAGGATGTTACATCCGATAATCAGTCGTATTGATTACTCGATTAAAAGTAACGTCCGACTGAGTCAAAACGTAGCTCCATTCATGCTGGAAACAATGGAGACATACGGTCTAAGGGTTCAAAATAGTATTGAGGAAGTAATACTTATGACTAAAAAACCATGAAGTATTACTTCTCTAACGGATCACGTCCGATACAATGTATCCCAATATATTACATCTATGATACGATTTGTATCCATTACACATGATCAGTAAAACATAATCATCAATCAAACACCGTACTAGTTTTATTTCATTGTAAAGAACATTACATAAAACTATGGACAATCAGAATAGTAATTTCATAAGCTAATGAGTTTTACTATCAAATCACACATTTGATGTTCAAAAGCAAAATTAACTATTCAAAGACATGCTCAAAAAGATATAAAACGTACAACATATGCTAGTTGTCCTAGGGCACTACTAACAATCTCCCACTTGCCCTAGGTCCAATAATACATGATCCTCAATCCCATTGACCTAGTATGAATCTCATGTTTAGGTTGCGGGAGTGGCTTGGTCAATGGATCTGCAATGTTGTCATCTGTACGAACTTTGTAAATTTTAACGTCTCATCTATCAATGATCTCTCTAATCCGATGGAAACGCCTTAGAATGTGTTTTGATTGTTGGTGAGATCTAGGTTCCTTAGCTTGTGAAATGGCACCAGTACTATCACAATAAAGGTCCACTAGTTCACAATGCTAGGGACAACACCTAATTCATCAACAAATTTCGTAATCCAAACAGCTTCTTTAGCTGCTTCAGAGGCAGCCAGATACTCTACTTCTGTTGTAGAGTCGGCCACGGTTTCTTTCTTTGATCTCTTCCAACAAACAGCACCTCCATTCAAACAAACACAAAACCAGATTGCGATATAAAGTAATCTACGTCGGTTTGGAAGCTTGCGTCTGTGTAACCATTTACAACCAGACTTCCTTTCTGACTTCCGTAAACCAAGAAAATATCTTTAGTCCTTCTCAAGTACTCAAGAATGCTCTCGACTGTAGTCCAATGTGAGTCTCCAAGGTCAGATTGATATCTGCTAGTCTTACTTAAAGCGAACGACACATCCGGGCGAGTGCATATCATGGCATACATAATAAACCCAATGGCTGAAGCATATGAGATCTTACTCATGCGCTCTTGGTCTTCCTTTGTGGAAGGTCCTTGAGTTCTGCTGAGTTTAATGTCATGTGACTTGGGAAAGAATCCCTTTTTGGAATCTTGCAGACTGAACCATTTCAGTACCTTGTCAATGTATCCACTCTGGCTTAGGCCAATCATTTTGTTGGATCTATCTCTATAGATTCTTGTATCCAAAATGTATGTAGCCACGCCCAAGTCTTTCGTGGAAAAGAACTTTCCCAACCAAGCTTTTTCTCTTTGTAATGTGAGGATGTCATTTCCAATCAGCAAGATGTCATTCACATAAAGAACAAGGAACACTACTGCATTATTAGTTACTTTCTTATAAACACAAGGCTCGTTTTCATTTTTTATGAAACCAAATTCTTTAATTGCCTCATCAAAGCAACGATTCCAGCTTCGAGATGCTTGCTTCAATCCATAAATGGACCTTTGAAACTTACACACTATCTTAGGATTTGACGAATCAACAAACCCCTCAGGTTGTATCATATACACATCCTCGAGAAGGTTTCCATTAAGAAACGCAGTCTTATCATCCATTTGCCATATCTCGTAGTCATAATATGCGGCTATGGCAAGTAAAATCCTAATAGACTTTATCATAACGGCAGGAGAAAAGGTTTCATCAAAGTCTATACCATGAATTTGTCTATAACCTTTTACTACTAGTCCAGATTTAAAAGTGTGTACATTACCATCCATGTCGGTTTTCTTTTTGAAACACCATTTGTTATCAAAGACCTTACACCCTTCGGGTGGGTCAACCAAAGTCCATACTTGGTTATCGTACATGAATTGCATCTCATACTTCATAGCTTCTAGCCACTTGTCTGACTCAGAACTACAAATTGCCTCTTTGTAGAAAGTGGGTTCATCTTGATCAATCAGTTCAATATAACAAGAGTTTTACATACGCATGGCATCCCCAAATTTTGAGAAATGACAAACTAGGTCATTTCCCAGTCCATATCTCATATGGAGTTTTCTGAACCGCTTTAGAAGGAACTCTATTCAATATGAATGCAGTAGTTTCTAGGGCGTAGCCCTAAAAGGAAATTGGAAGACTGGTTTGACTCATCATAGATCGAACCATATCTAGTAAGGTGCGATTCCTTCGTTCTGATACACCATTCCATGGTGGTGTGCCAGGAGAAGTTAATTGTGAAATAATTTCACAACCTCTAAGATGTTCGTCAAACTCTTGGTTAAGGTATTCGCCACCTCGATCTGATCAAAGTATCTTAATACTTTTACCAAGTTGATTTTGTACTTCATTTTGAAATTCTTTGAATCTTCCAAAAGATTCTGATTTATGTTTCATTAGATAGACGTAGCCATATCTACTGAAATCATCTGTGAATGGGATGAAGTACTAAAAACCTCCTCTAGCACTCGTGTTTATTGGTCCACTTACATCTGTATGTATGAGGCCCAACAAATCAGAAGCTCTCTCACTTTGTCCACTAAAGGGAGCTTTAGTCATTTTTCCTAACAAGCAAGAATCACATGTCTCATAAGACTCTAAGTCAAATGATGTCAAAATTCCATCTTGATAGAGTTTTGATATGCGTTTCTCATTTACGTGGCCCAAACGACAATGCCAAAAGTAGTTTTGGTTTAAGTCATTTAATTTAAACCTCTTTGTATTAATGTTATAGATGGGCCTTTTAATGGATTCATCGAGGTTAAGAATTTAAAGCCCATTCATCAAAGGGGCATCTCCATAGAAGATACGATCTTTATGAATGGTACAAATTTTATTCATAATATTTATTTCAAAACCATCAATATCCAAACAAGAAACTGAAATAATATTCCTACTCAAAGTTGGAACATAAAGACAATTATTCAGTTCAATAATAAGGCCACTTGGCAAAACTATATTAAATGTCCCTGTAACTACAGCAACAACTCTTGCTAATATCCAACTCATTTTGGAAATCAAGAAGATATTCCAAGAGAAAATGTTGATAGAAGACCTTCTCAACCTATAAATGAAGCAAACAATGACATCTTCAACCAAATTAATGATAACTTGAAGATGATACTTGAGAAGTTTTAAAACTTGGATGGTGAGCTTAAGGATTTAAAGGGACAAGTTGCGGACTTGAAAACTAGGTTCAATGTGATGAACTACAAGGTTGATGATATAGATAGGTATACCAAGTCAAAGAAATCAACCTTAAAGACTAATGAGGAGGATGAAGAAGAGGAGAAAGAAGAAAAAGCTACAAAATTAAGATTCCATCAATATGAATGATGGAAATCAAGATGAAGAGGAGAAAAAGGACCAAATACCGAAAATGCCCTTCCTTAATCTTTAATTCGAATAGTAACATTTTATAATTCTCAGAAAAATAAATGTCAGATACAATGAACTTAGACACATTCTAGATTAATTGAATATGGTCATGAAGCTCGTTAACTCGTCTATGCCTGTGACCCTGAAGGTTCATATCACAATGGCAATGAAAACACACTTAGTAGTATTATGTGTTCATAAATCACAAGCGGTCCCCAGCAGGAAATTGTGACTACCCAGAGTGAATGAATGTATGGAGGAACATAACATCAATCCACTATTTAATCTCTTTGTCTCGCGATATCCAAATTAAGCATAAGGCATGATAGTTATCACCCTTATAAAGCTTAATTGTATTTATACTCGATCTCCAGGTATACTGTTCCAACAAATAGTATTTAATAACCACTTTATTAAATACATTTGAGCACGACCATGCATTTAAACAATCTTCCATATCGAGGGGCCCATGTATATCTCCCTCTAATAAGACAGGGACAAATCCCTTGCAATGCCTCTCACATTCAAGCCATGATAGAATACTACATCCGAACATCAGTCATATTAATTACTCGATTAAAAGTAACGTCCGACTGAGTCAAAACGTTGCTCCATTCATGCTGGAAACGATGGAGACATAAGGTCTAAGGATTCCAAATAGTATTGAGGAAGTAATACTTATGACTAAAGAACCATGAAATATTACTTCTCTAACGGATCACGTCCGATTCAATATATCCAAATATATTGCATCTATGATATGATTTGTATCCATTACACATCATCAGTAAAACATAATCATGAATCAAACATCAAACTAGTTTTATTTCATTGTAAAGAAAATTACATAAAACTAGGGACAATCAGAATAGTAATTGCATAAGATAATGAGTTTTACTATCAAATCACATATTTGATGTTCAAAAGAAAAATTAACTATTCAAATGACATGCTCAAAATATATAGAACGTACAACATATGCTAATGGTCCTAGGGCACTACTAACAAGTTATTCATTTAGGAATTATGTTGAAATGTCTGAAATACCCTTAAAAAGTATCTTATGTGTTGACCATTTGACTGGGTTAACAGAAAATAGACAGAAAAATAAACAGATGTCCTTTGTTGGCAGGTCAAAAAAATATTTAGGATGTTTTTTTTTTTTGAGAAATAAATATTTAGGATGTTAAAAGTCAAAATTAAACGAAAAGGATTTTAACGACAATCTAGAAATATGAAAAGGACAATTTAGGCTATTTTGCCGTAAAAATAGCCAGTTTAAGAAACACAAGAATTTTGTAGGTCTAGTAGAACTCGCAGATTACTAGAGAAATTTGGATTTCTCATAATAAAACATGGTGATGTTAGTTTTGTTGATCACAGTGAGCCTACAACCTACAAACAAGCAATTACTTGTCCAAATTCTGAGAAATGGCTTGAAGCCATGAGGTCTGAAATGGATTCCATGTAGAACTAACCAAGTATGGATCTTGGTTGATCCACCTGAAGAGGTAACTCCCATAGGGAGCAAGTGGGGTTTTAAGCTTAAAACACGATGATGCGAAACCGTTGTACGAATACCAAGGTTCGGCTAAAGGTCCGATCTTTCTCTATCTCGAACAGTTTGTGAGGGAATATAATCAACAATCCTCCCGTAAGGTTGATTATCAATGGGGGCTGAAACATCACAATAATTATAAACCAAACTTATTGATACAGTAACTCAAAGGATGAATGAATTCTATATAGAGAATCAAACACAAAGTAACTAAGGAATAACCTTAAAATAACATATCAAGTCCCCTAATAACATGGCTGAAATCCCTCTTAAATAGAGTGGAATTTCGTCCAAAAAGAACACACAAATAAGAGTCCTTTAAAGATTAGGACTCTACAACTCCTAGATAACTAAAAACACTACCTAACATCAAGGACAACATGTCCTATTATTTAGCTAGCTTATTTTGGCCAACATAGCTAATTAAAATAAACAATATAGCTGAAAATATAATTAAAGTCTTTAATAGACTTTAATTTACAAGTTTCCTAAAATACCCCTTCAACCGTTTTCCTTCCAATTATGTATCTTTTCTTCAAATGATATTCGATGGCTTTGATCCTCGTGTCTAGCTTTCTTTGAAGGTTTCTTTACCTCTTGAACCTTTAGATTAGATACTTTAAACACTTGGAACAAAGGCTTGACTTTGAAGCTCATATTTGGGATGTATGAGTTAAGGATGAGGTCATTTATCCAAATGACCTCTCTAAGCTTCATGGCTGGTACCATATCACACGACATGAATGGAAATATACAAACCTATTAGGGTGATTAGTCGCGAAAGATTTCAAACAGATTTATGGTATTGACTATGATGAAACTTTTTTCCCATTAGTAATGTTTATATCCATAAGGATCTTGCTTGCAATAACTGCATAATATGATTATGAAATATGACACTACAGGAGAAATGACCTTTAGTGACAAGAATTAATGTGACGACAAAAAATCTTGTCACTGAAAAACAAAGAGGAGTTAATTTGAATGACTACAACAATTTCATCACTATTGTTGTCACTAAATATCTCAAAATAGTGACAACTTGAGAAATCTTGTCACTAAAGTTATACGTAATAGTGACGACATTTTTATTGTCACTATATAGTCATATAGTGACAAAAATTACGTTGTCACTATTCATTATTCTCAGTGACGAAATGTGTTGTCACTAAATATCTTAAATTAGTTACAACTTGAGAAATCTTGTCACTAAACATATAAGGTGTTAAATCGGTTTGGCAAGCAAGAGTACTAAAGGATTTTGATGAAGAACCTTGACAATTGGATTTATCAAGATTCAACACAAAGGATAAAAGAAGGATCTTTCTCTAACTTGAAATAATTAATGTGTATGCCTCACTAAAACCCCCAAGCAGCGATAAGTACTTGACTAATTTAGCAGAGGACTTTCAAAGTATTCGACACACAAGACTTCCAAGCAGCGATAAGCACTTGACTACCTTGGCAGAAGAACACTAAATGGATGATGAAACACCACAACAAGGGAACTAACTTGTTGATCAGTAGCAATGAAAGGAAGATCTAAAAATAAATTCAATTCACAAAATAACAAAGGAATAAACCTCACAATTATATTATATCAAATCTAAGTAACAAAGTGGCCGAAATCTCTCTTTAAATAGAGAAGGATTTCGGCTAAAAACCCTACAAAAACTAAGTCTTAATTGGACTAGGAACTAAAGCAATTACAAGTATAGTAAACTACCTTAAACTAATACTTGCTATAAAATAAATAACTATATGGACCACATGTCCTTTATTAAAAATAATGTAGCTAAATAATAAGTAAATAAAAAGCTGAACTTTAATTAAAGTCTAGGATAGACATTAATGTACAAACTCTCTAAAATGCACTTAGCTACTTTGCAGGTTTGAGCCGTGAGTCTCTTGCTATAAAGTGATGAGATGGACTTGTCTTGGATGAATAGAATCATGTAGAAGTACCCTTGCTTCTTCCTTAGCTTGAACCTCTTGGATAAATGTAGATAAAGCTTGGTTCATTGTTCTACTTCTAACTATTGGCATTGGACCTTGAATGTTGATCATTGGATCACTTGAATAACTTGTCATAGGCAACATCTTAGGTGTGTCCTCATGATTCCCTCCCTCTTTAAAATGATTCGTCCTCGAATCTTCATAATCTATATCAAAATCAAATGGAGATAAATTAGAAACATTAAAAGAAGCACTTACACCACTCACATCTTAGATCAATTTTGTAAGCAATATTATTGATCTTTGAGACTAGTAGAAACGGTCCATCTCCTTTTGGGTGAAATTTTGTCTTTCTTGCATTAGGAAATCTTTCCTTCCTTAGATGCACCCAAACCCAATCTCCGGGCTCAAAAGATATTGCCTTGCGGCCTTTGCTGGAATTCTTAGCATAGGATGCATTCTTCTTGGCAATCTTCTCACTTACTTGTTGATGTATCCTTTGTATAAATTCTGCCCTAGAAACTCCTTCAACATTTAAATACTCATCAACATGTAAAGGAGTTAGATCCAAAGGGGTTAGGGGATTGAAATCAGAGTGAATAGTTCGATTATAAACAAATTCAACAACAGGTAAACACTTTTCCCACCTTTTAAAATTCTTTTGAACAAGTTCCCTTAAAAGAACTCCTAAAGTTCTATTTGTTACCTCGGTTTGGCCATCGATTTGTGGATGCCTTGATGTAGAAAAGAGTATCTTAGTCCATAACTTTCCCCACAAAGTATTCCAAAAATATCTCAAGAACTTAACATCCCTATCATTTACAATTGTTCTTGGGACTCCATGAAGTCGAATGACCTCTTCCATGAACAAATCAGCCACATGACTTGCATCATTCTTTTTCCTACAAGGAATAAAGTGTGACATCTTAGAAAATATATCAACAACAATAAAAATACTACCCATACCTCTTTGAGATCTTGGTAATCCAAGAATGAAATCCATTGAAACATCATCCAAGGGGCTGTTGGAATTGGCAAAGGCATGTACATTCCATGGGGCTTGCTTTTACTTTTGGCTTGTTTACACTTGAATCAAAGTTCACAAATCTTTCTTACATCTCTTTTCATGCGTGGCCAATAAAAGTGTTCATGCAATATATCTAAAATGTGCTTCCCTAACAAGTAATTCACGTAAAGAACAAGAATGAATACACAATCTATTTTCTTTAAACAAAAACCCTTCATGCCGATAGAATCTTTGAAAAGATGAAGTACTACATGCTTGATAAAATAGATGAAAAATATGAATCATGCTCATATAAATCCTTGATATGTTCAAATCCAAGCAATTTAGTACTCATGAATGAAATCCAAGTATATCTTATAGACAATGCATCGGCTACAATATTATCTTTTCCCTTTTTATACTTGATAACGTAAGGAAACGTGTCAATGAAAGAAACAGATGAAGAACCGCAAGGTTCGACTTAAGTTGAGCCCGATCTTTCTTCAATTCTTGAACTAGTTTCTATGGGAATTTAATCAACGCAACACTAAGGGAGGTTAATTAACAATGGAGGCTGAAACACCACAACAAGAGAAACTAACTTGTTGATACAGTAACACAAAAATGAATGAATTTCTCTCTAGAAGTTCAAACACGAGAAGCTAAGGAATAACCTTACCAAAATATCAATATATCTAACGTAACCATTAAAGATGGCCGAAATCTCCCTTAAGTAGGTTGAGATTTCGGTTACAACCATAAAGAAATAAGAGTCCTTAAAGGATGAGGACTCTTGAAAACAAATAAGAGTCCTTGAAGAATTAGGACTCTTTAAATAACAACTTGCTATCAAGTAACTACCTAACAATAAAGTGGCGGCTAGAAAACAAACTAACTACCAAATCTATGAAGAGTCCTAGTTGCATTAGCACTCTTTATTAACCAACTAACTAACACATGGACAACATGTCCTTTATTATAGCAATTACTTGCTATTACACGGCTAAAAGAGAAATAACAATACTTAAAATAATTAAAGTCTAGAATAGTCTAGAATAGGCTAAAATAGACTTTAATGTGTAAAAAGACCAAAATGCCCTTTTTAGCCACTTTGCTTCTTTGGGCCGATTTGTATCTTCTTGAAAGTTAAGAGGTTGACCTTGTCATCATCTTCTAATTGAAGGTTCACTTCCTCTTTAACTTTAATGTCTCGGATTAGGGTTGCCATATTCTTTAAAGTCTTCCTCGTTCTTAATCTTGTCATTGGTCCTTGAATGTTGACAAGAGGATCTTTTAAGTAGGGCTGCCCTTGGCTTGGTCTTGTATCATCCCCTCCCCCTTGAAAAGCATGATTCGTCCCCGAATCATCATCGTGATCAGCCATCAATTCTACATCAAAATCAAAAGGAGATAAGTCAGAAACATTAAAAGTAGAATGCACGCCATACTCACCTTTTAAATCTATCTTGTATGCATTATCATTGACCCTTGCAACGACTTGGAATGGTCCATCTCCCCTTGGATGTAATTTACTCTTTCTTTCATTTGGGAAACGATCTTTCCAAAGGTGTAACCAAACCCAATCACCAACATCAAATGAAATGTGCTTGCGGCCCTTGTTGGCTTGATTTGCAATTTGTTGATTCCTTTTCTTGATATTCTCGGCTACTTGTTGATGTAACCTTTGTATATAATCAGCTCTAGAGTCACCTTTTATATTATAATACTCATCAACAGGTAAAGGAGTTAAATCCAACGGGGTTAAAGGATTAAAACCATAAACAACTTCAAACGGAGAATTATTTGTAGTAGAATGTAAAGTTCTATTATATACAAATTCAGCAATAGGTAAACATTCTTCCCACCCTTTTAAGTTCTTTTGAATTAAAGCATTTGTTACCTCAGTTTGGCCGTCGGTTTGAGGATGACTAGATGTGGAAAATAGTAATTTAGTCCCTAATTTATTCCATAATGTCTTCCAAAAGTAACTTAAGAACTTTACGTCCCTATCACTTACTATTGTTCTCGGAATCCCATGAAGTCGCACCACTTCTTTTTAGGAATAAATCCGCCACATGACTTGCATCGTTTGTTTTCCTACAAGGAATAAAATGAGACATTTTAGAAAAACGATCTACGACGACCATGATACTATCATTACCTCTTTGAGACCTCGGTAATCCTAAGATGAAATCCATGGATAAGTCAATCCAAGGTGAAGAGGGAACAGGTAAAGGCATATATAATCCATGAGCTTTGCTTGTACTTTTAGCTTGTTTACATTTGAGGCAAAGTTCACATATTTTCCTAACATCCCTTTTCATTTTAGGCCAATAAAAGTGTTCATGTAAAATATCTAAAGTTTTAACAACACCAAAATGACCCATTAAGCCGCCACAATGTGCTTCCCTAACAATTAATTCTCTAATAGATCAACATGAAGGAATACACAATCTATTGCTTTTAAACAAGAAATCTTCAAATCTAAAAAAATAATTTTGAGCCGAGAGCTCACATTTAGCATACAAATCTGAAAATTCTAAATCATCCTTATATAATGCTTTGATATGATCAAACCCAAGTAATTTAGCATGCATTAATGAAAGTAAAGTATATCTTCTAGATAGAGCATCGGCAACGATGTTTTCATTACCTTTCTTGTATTTGATGATGTAAGGAAAAGTATCGATAAAGGAAACCCACCTTGCATGTCTTTTTATTCAACTTACTTTGGCCTTTAAGATACTTGATTGACTCATGATCGGTGTGAATGACAAATTCTCTTGCGATCAAATAGTGTTGCCAAGTCTCCAAAGCTCGAACAATGGCATATAACTCTTTATCATAAGTAGGATAATTAAGCGAAGCATTGCTTAATTTCTCACTAAAATATGATAAAGGCTTACCTTGTTGTTGCAAAACAGCCCCTATACCTAAACCTGAAGCATCACATTCAACTTCAAACATTATATCAAAATTAGGTATAGCTAAAATGGGAGAACAAGTAAGTAATTGTTTCATCTTCTCGAAGCATTCTTCTTGCGGCTTGTCCCAAAAGAATGAGACGTCTTTCTTCATTACTTCATTTAATGGGGCAGCCATCATGCTAAAATCACGAATAAAATGCCTATAAAAGCTTGCTAACCCATAAAACGATCTAACTTGTGTCACACTTGTTGGTCTCGGCCATTCTTGAATGGCTTGAATTTTAACCGGATCAACACAAATACCTTGAGAACTAACTATATAGCCAAGAAAGTTAACCGAATTAGTGCAAAAAACACACTTTTCAAGTTTAGCATATAAGGTTTGCTCTCTTAAAATAGTAAAAATAGCTTTAAGATGTTCTAGATGCTCTTCTAAGCTTTTACTATAAACTAGAATATCGTCGAAAAAAACTACAACAAATTTGCCAAAACAGTGCCTAAATATGTAGTTCATTAATCTCATGAAAGTACTAGGTGCATTAGTAAGACCAAAAGGCATAACAATCCATTCATATAATCCATATTTAGTCTTAAAAGCGGTTTTCCATTCATCACCTTCTTTCATTCTAATTTGGTGATAACCTTGAGTTAAATCAATTTTAGAAAATATTAAAGCGCCACTTAACTCATCTAGCATATCATCTAAGCGAGGAATCGGATGTCTATATTTAATAGTTATTTTATTAATACCATGACAATCCGTACATAATCTGAAAGTCCCTTCTCTCTTAGGTACTAAAATTACAGGACTAGCACAAGGACTTAAAGATTCTCTTACCTGCTCCTTTTCAAGGAGTAAATCGACTTGCCTTTGTATTTCTCGGGTCTCATCCGGATTGGCTCGGTAGGCAGCCCGGTTTGGCAAACTTGCTCCCGGAATGAAGTCGATTTGATGCTCGATTCCTCGAATTGGAGGCAGCCCCCTCGGCAACTCCTTGGGAAATACGTCTTGGAATTCCTTTAAAAGATCAAAAGCAAGACTAGGAAGAGAAGATAATGTAAGATCAAAAGAAAAATCATTAGAAAGGAGAGACCTTTCGGCTTCTCAAAATACCAACAAAACAAGCGGTTGTTTTGCACGTATTTCCCTATCTACCTTTCCCGGGTTGATAAACAAACACTCTTTTCTCTCTTTGGTGGAACTTGCCTTTTGTCTCACTAAGCTCACGGCTTTTACCTCGTTTTTTCCTCTCGGTTTTTACCTTAGGGGTTTGGATCACTCGGCTTTTTTCCCTCACTCTTTTCTTTGCTTTTCTCTCTTCTCTCTATTGATGGCAATTTGTTTATGTATCTCACATGCTGCATTTAAAGATAAAGGAATTAGTAGAAACTTTAAATCATCCTTTTGAAGTTTATATGTATTTTCTCTACCCATGTGATTTGCACTTCGATCATATTGCCATGGCCTTCCCAAAATCACGTGACTTGCAGTCATCGGGACCACATCACATAAAACCAAGTCCTTATATCTCCCGATCTCGAACTCTATCTCAACTTGCTTATCCACCTTGATTTCACCATTATTATTCAACCACGATAATTTATAAGGCATAGGATGTGCCTTACATGGTAAATCAAGTGCGGAAACCATATCATAAGAGCAAACATTAGTACAACTTCCATTATCAATAATAATTACTAAAACAGACTTGCCTTTAACCTGGCATTTGATTTGGAAGAGATTACTTCTATGTTGGTGAAGATCATCCAAAGGTTGAGAATGAAGAAGTTTCCTTGTAACCAAAATTTGACCACTACCTGAATCTTCCGAAATGCGGTCGGTTTCTTCCTCAAAATTGGGTGTCTCGGATTCCTCATCACTTACCCACGATCCATCGTCCAACATTATCATTGTACTCTTGTTAGGGCAGTCCCTAGCAATATGTCCTTTGCTTCTACATTTAAAGCATTCACGGGGCACAAATGGAGTCGAATTTACCTTTGTATTGACCGGATTTGATGAGTTTTGAGACCTTGCTGCCCCAAACTGTCCCGTGGCTGTTTTTCCCTCATAAAATACCTCTTTGCCCTTGCTTTGGCTCGGCAAAACAGTAGAAAATTGCTGAGTTGAATTCGGCTTTCTCCAAGGTTGGAAAGTTGCCGGTTTTGCATTTAAACTCTTTTCCTTTTGTTGCCTTTCAATCTGCTCAGAATAATATAACATAGACGTAATATTGTCAAGGTTAGCACATTCTACCTTTGTCTGGATTTTGTCATTTAGGCCAGCCAAGAACCTAGCCATTGTTGCCTCATCACTTTCACAAATATCGACTCGAATCATTGCAATTTCCATGGCTTTATAGTATTCATCGACGGATTTATCACCTTGCTTTAATCTTTGTAGACGGTTGTAAAGTTCCCTCAAGTAGTTTAAAGGGACAAAACGTCGCTTCATAACCGCTTTCATCTCAACCCAAGTGGAAATTTCCGGTTGTTCCACTTTTGCCCTTGTTTCGGATTCTTTGTCCCACCAAATGGATGCATATCCATAAAACTCTATGGCTGATAACTTCACTTTCTTTTCTTCCGAATAGTTATGAACAGCAAAAACATGGTTAATTTTACGAATCCAATCTAAAAATAACTCGGGATCATTTGTACCTTCAAAAGGGGGAATCTTGGTCTTGATGGAACCAAGATTTGTGTCAACTTGCTGAATATAGTCCCCTCTTCTCGGCTGATATACCGGATTGTTGATAATCCGATTTGCTTGAATTGCCGGATTTACCACATTTACCCTCGGCAATTGTGGAGCCCTTGGCGGTTCCATGTTCTCAACTCTTTGAAGGTTGATCTCGGCATTATCTTGCGGATGATGTTGCTGATTTTGAAGTTGTTGAATGTGGATTTTTGAGTCCGCCAATTCACCCCTTAATTCAGCCATTTGTCTCGCCATATCCTCCATCATCTTGCACATCTTTTCTTGATCAAAGGTATCACCTTTCTTTGATGGAGATCCTTGAAAAGACATTGTTATAAGATAAGAAAAACACTCAAAAACGTTAGATAGCAAAGAAAGATTCACTCTTTATTTCAACACCGCTCGTATAGAACTTCAAACTCTAGATTTAAAGAATGGGTTCCTAACTTGTTGCGTTGACACAAAGCTGAAAAATAAGGAAATAAATCCTATCTTTGACCTAAACAAAAAGCTTTAGAAAGAAAAAGATGAAGAAACGAAGTCCTAATCGAGAATAGAAACCGGTTCTTGATGATCTTGATCTTCTTGACGTTCTTGATGTTCTTGTTTGCTTGAATTTTTCCTTACCTTTGGCCGAGAGGTATCAATGAATGAGGCGCGATCGCTATCAATTCTTGATGTATGTGGATCTTTAGACACGGCTCAAATTAAAGGAGGAACGTTTGCCAATTCTTGGACGAGGCGCGATCGCTATCAATCCAAGAAGTTTGCTTATAGCTTTATAGTTCGCTATTCAATCTATACTAACTCGGCTGCCAATTTCTTTACACCGAGAGGCTTTTGAATTTTGTAGTCGGCTGCCCAATAATGATTTTTATGCCACGGCTTTTTTGTATTTTGTTTTGGTCAGTTTCTGCAAACAAGAAAAAAAATTGTGCGTAGGGTACACCGGGAATTGGAGAAGAACCTTTTGCTCTGATACCACCTGATGAAGAACCGCAAGGTTCGACTTAAGTTGAGCCCGATCTTTCTTCAATTCTTGAACTAGTTTCTATGGGAATTTAATCAACGCAACACTAAGGGAGGTTAATTAACAATGGAGGCTGAAACACCACAACAAGAGAAACTAACTTGTTGATACAGTAACACAAAAATGAATGAATTTCTATCTAGAAGTTCAAACACGAGAAGCTAAGGAATAACCTTACCAAAATATCAATATATCTAACGTAACCATTAAAGATGGCCGAAATCTCCCTTAAGTAGGTTGAGATTTCGGTTACAACCATAAAGAAATAAGAGTCCTTAAAGGATGAGGACTCTTGAAAACAAATAAGAGTCCTTGAAGAATTAGGACTCTTTAAATAACAACTTGCTATCAAGTAACTACCTAACAATAAAGTGGCGGCTAGAAAACAAACTAACTACCAAATCTATGAAGAGTCCTAGTTGCATTAGCACTCTTTATTAACCAACTAACTAACACATGGACAACATGTCCTTTATTATAGCAATTACTTGCTATTACACGGCTAAAAGAGAAATAACAATACTTAAAATAATTAAAGTCTAGAATAGTCTAGAATAGGCTAAAATAGACTTTAATGTGTAAAAAGACCAAAATGCCCTTTTTAGCCACTTTGCTTCTTTGGGCCGATTTGTATCTTCTTGAAAGTTAAGAGGTTGACTTTGTCATCATCTTCTAGTTGAAGGTTCACTTCCTCTTTAACTTTAATGTCTCGGATTAGGGTTGCCATATTCTTTAAAGTCTTCCTCGTTCTTGATCTTGTCATTGGTCCTTGAATGTTGACAAGAGGATCTTTTGAGTAGGGCTGCCCTTGGCTTGGTCTCGTATCATCCTCTCCCCCTTGAAAAGCATGATTCGTCCCCGAATCAACATCGTGATCAGCCATCAATTCTACATCAAAATCAAAAGGAGATAAGTCAGAAACATTAAAAGTAGAATGCACGCCATACTCACCTTTTAAATCTATCTTGTATGCATTATCATTGACCCTTGCAACGACTTGGAATGGTCCATCTCCCCTTGGATGTAATTTACTCTTTCTTTCATTTGGGAAACGATCTTTCCAAAGGTGTAACCAAACCCAATCACCAACATCAAATGAAATGTGCTTGCGGCCCTTGTTGGCTTGATTTGCAATTTGTTGATTCCTTTTCTTGATATTCTCGGCTACTTGTTGATGTAACCTTTGTATATAATCAGCTCTAGAGTCACCTTTTATATTATAATACTCATCAACAGGTAAAGGAGTTAAATCCAACGGGGTTAAAGGATTAAAACCATAAACAACTTCAAACGGAGAATTATTTGTAGTAGAATGTAAAGTTCTATTATATACAAATTCAGCAATAGGTAAACATTCTTCCCACCCTTTTAAGTTCTTTTGAATTAAAGCATTTGTTACCTCAGTTTGGCCGTCGGTTTGAGGATGACTAGATGTGGAAAATAGTAATTTAGTCCCTAATTTATTCCATAATGTCTTCCAAAAGTAACTTAAGAACTTTACGTCCCTATCACTTACTATTGTTCTCGGAATCCCATGAAGTCGCACCACTTCTTTTAGGAATAAATCCGCCACATGACTTGCATCGTTTGTTTTCCTACAAGGAATAAAATGAGACATTTTAGAAAAACGATCTACGACGACCATGATACTATCATTACCTCTTTGAGACCTCGGTAATCCTAAGATGAAATCCATGGATAAGTCAATCCAAGGTGAAGAGGGAACAGGTAAAGGCATATATAATCCATGAGCTTTGCTTGTACTTTTAGCTTGTTTACATTTGAGGCAAAGTTCACATATTTTCCTAACATCCCTTTTCATTTTAGGCCAATAAAAGTGTTCATGTAAAATATCTAAAGTTTTAACAACACCAAAATGACCCATTAAGCCGCCACAATGTGCTTCCCTAACAATTAATTCTCTAATAGATCAACATGAAGGAATACACAATCTATTGCTTTTAAACAAGAAATCTTCAAATCTAAAAAAATAATTTTGAGCCGAGAGCTCACATTTAGCATACAAATCTGAAAATTCTAAATCATCCTTATATAATGCTTTGATATGATCAAACCCAAGTAATTTAGCATGCATTAATGAAAGTAAAGTATATCTTCTAGATAGAGCATCGGCAACGATGTTTTCATTACCTTTCTTGTATTTGATGATGTAAGGAAAAGTATCGATAAAGGAAACCCACCTTGCATGTCTTTTATTCAACTTACTTTGGCCTTTAAGATACTTGATTGACTCATGATCGGTGTGAATGACAAATTCTCTTGCGATCAAATAGTGTTGCCAAGTCTCCAAAGCTCGAACAATGGCATATAACTCTTTATCATAAGTAGGATAATTAAGCGAAGCATTGCTTAATTTCTCACTAAAATATGATAAAGGCTTACCTTGTTGTTGCAAAACAGCCCCTATACCTAAACCTGAAGCATCACATTCAACTTCAAACATTATATCAAAATTAGGTATAGCTAAAATGGGAGAACAAGTAAGTAATTGTTTCATCTTCTCGAAGCATTCTTCTTGCGGCTTGTCCCAAAAGAATGAGACGTCTTTCTTCATTACTTCATTTAATGGGGCAGCCATCATGCTAAAATCACGAATAAAATGCCTATAAAAGCTTGCTAACCCATAAAACGATCTAACTTGTGTCACACTTGTTGGTCTCGGTCATTCTTGAATGGCTTGAATTTTAACCGGATCAACACAAATACCTTGAGAACTAACTATATAGCCAAGAAAGTTAACCGAATTAGTGCAAAAAACACACTTTTCAAGTTTAGCATATAAGGTTTGCTCTCTTAAAATAGTAAAAATAGCTTTAAGATGTTCTAGATGCTCTTCTAAGCTTTTACTATAAACTAGAATATCGTCGAAAAAAACTACAACAAATTTGCCAAAACAGTGCCTAAATATGTAGTTCATTAATCTCATGAAAGTACTAGGTGCATTAGTAAGACCAAAAGGCATAACAATCCATTCATATAATCCATATTTAGTCTTAAAAGCGGTTTTCCATTCATCACCTTCTTTCATTCTAATTTGGTGATAACCTTGAGTTAAATCAATTTTAGAAAATATTAAAGCGCCACTTAACTCATCTAGCATATCATCTAAGCGAGGAATCGGATGTCTATATTTAATAGTTATTTTATTAATACCATGACAATCCGTACATAATCTGAAAGTCCCTTCTCTCTTAGGTACTAAAATTACAGGACTAGCACAAGGACTTAAAGATTCTCTTACCTGCTCCTTTTCAAGGAGTAAATCGACTTGCCTTTGTATTTCTCGGGTCTCATCCGGATTGGCTCGGTAGGCAGCCCGGTTTGGCAAACTTGCTCCCGGAATGAAGTCGATTTGATGCTCGATTCCTCGAATTGGAGGCAGCCCCCTCGGCAACTCCTTGGGAAATACGTCTTGGAATTCCTTTAAAAGATCAAAAGCAAGACTAGGAAGAGAAGATAATGTAAGATCAAAAGAAAAATCATTAGAAAGGAGAGACCTTTCGGCTTCTCAAAATACCAACAAAACAAGCGGTTGTTTTGCACGTATTTCCCTATCTACCTTTCCCGGGTTGATAAACAAACACTCTTTTCTCTCTTTGGTGGAACTTGCCTTTTGTCTCACTAAGCTCACGGCTTTTACCTCGTTTTTCCTCTCGGTTTTTACCTTAGGGTTTGGATCACTCGGCTTTTTTCCCTCACTCTTTTCTTTGCTTTTCTCTCTTCTCTCTATTGATGGCAATTTGTTTATGTATCTCACATGCTGCATTTAAAGATAAAGGAATTAGTAGAAACTTTAAATCATCCTTTTGAAGTTTATATGTATTTTCTCTACCCATGTGATTTGCACTTCGATCATATTGCCATGGCCTTCCCAAAATCACGTGACTTGCAGTCATCGGGACCACATCACATAAAACCAAGTCCTTATATCTCCCGATCTCGAACTCTATCTCAACTTGCTTATCCACCTTGATTTCACCATTATTATTCAACCACGATAATTTATAAGGCATAGGATGTGCCTTACATGGTAAATCAAGTGCGGAAACCATATCATAAGAGCAAACATTAGTACAACTTCCATTATCAATAATAATTACTAAAACAGACTTGCCTTTAACTCCGGCATTTGATTTGGAAGAGATTACTTCTATGTTGGTGAAGATCATCCAAAGGTTGAGAATGAAGAAGTTTCCTTGTAACCAAAATTTGACCACTACCTGAATCTTCCGAAATGCGGTCGGTTTCTTCCTCAAAATTGGGTGTCTCGGATTCCTCATCACTTACCCACGATCCATCGTCCAACATTATCATTGTACTCTTGTTAGGGCAGTCCCTAGCAATATGTCCTTTGCTTCTACATTTAAAGCATTCACGGGGCACAAATGGAGTCGAATTTACCTTTGTATTGACCGGATTTGATGAGTTTTGAGACCTTGCTGCCCCAAACTGTCCCGTGGCTGTTTTTCCCTCATAAAATACCTCTTTGCCCTTGCTTTGGCTCGGCAAAACAGTAGAAAAATTGCTGAGTTGAATTCGGCTTTCTCCAAGGTTGGAAAGTTGCCGGTTTTGCATTTAAACTCTTTTCCTTTTGTTGCCTTTCAATCTGCTCAGAATAATATAACATAGACGTAATATTGTCAAGGTTAGCACATTCTACCTTTGTCCGGATTTTGTCATTTAGGCCAGCCAAGAACCTAGCCATTGTTGCCTCATCACTTTCACAAATATCGACTCGAATCATTGCAATTTCCATGGCTTTATAGTATTCATCGACGGATTTATCACCTTGCTTTAATCTTTGTAGACGGTTGTAAAGTTCCCTCAAGTAGTTTAAAGGGACAAAACGTCGCTTCATAACCGCTTTCATCTCAACCCAAGTGGAAATTTCCGGTTGTTCCACTTTTGCCCTTGTTTCGGATTCTTTGTCCCACCAAATGGATGCATATCCATAAAACTCTATGGCTGATAACTTCACTTTCTTTTCTTCCGAATAGTTATGAACAGCAAAAACATGGTTAATTTTACGAATCCAATCTAAAAAATAACTCGGGATCATTTGTACCTTCAAAAGGGGGAATCTTGGTCTTGATGGAACCAAGATTTGTGTCAACTTGCTGAATATAGTCCCCTCTTCTCGGCTGATATACCGGATTGTTGATAATCCGATTTGCTTGAATTGCCGGATTTACCACATTTACCCTCGGCAATTGTGGAGCCCTTGGCGGTTCCATGTTCTCAACTCTTTGAAGGTTGATCTCGGCATTATCTTGCGGATGATGTTGCTGATTTTGAAGTTGTTGAATGTGGATTTTTGAGTCCGCCAATTCACCCCTTAATTCAGCCATTTGTCTCGCCATATCCTCCATCATCTTGCACATCTTTTCTTGATCAAAGGTATCACCTTTCTTTGATGGAGATCCTTGAAAAGACATTGTTATAAGATAAGAAAAACACTCAAAAACGTTAGATAGCAAAGAAAGATTCACTCTTTATTTCAACACCGCTCGTATAGAACTTCAAACTCTAGATTTAAAGAATGGGTTCCTAACTTGTTGCGTTGACACAAAGCTGAAAAATAAGGAAATAAATCCTATCTTTGACCTAAACAAAAAAGCTTTAGAAAGAAAAAAGATGAAGAAACGAAGTCCTAATCGAGAATAGAAACCGGTTCTTGATGATCTTGATCTTCTTGGCGTTCTTGATGTTCTTGTTTGCTTGAATTTTTCCCTTACCTTTGGCGAGAGGTATCAATGAATGAGGCGCGATCGCTATCAATTCTTGATGTATGTGGATCTTTAGACACGGCTCAAATTAAAGGAGGAACGTTTGCCAATTCTTGGACGAGGCGCGATCGCTATCAATCCAAGAAGTTTGCTTATAGCTTTATAGTTCGCTATTCAATCTATACTAACTCGGCTGCCAATTTCTTTACACCGAGAGGCTTTTGAATTTTGTAGTCGGCTTCCCAATAATGATTTTTATGCCACGGCTTTTTTGTATTTTGTTTTGGTCAGTTTCTGCAAACAAGAAAAAAAATTGTGCGTAGGGTACACCGGGAATTGGAGAAGAACCTTTTGCTCTGATACCACCTGATGAAGAACCGCAAGGTTCGACTTAAGTTGAGCCCAATCTTTCTTCAATTATCGAACTAGTTTCTATGGGAATTTAATCAACGCAACACTAAGGGAGGTTAATTAACAATGGAGGCTGAAACACCACAACAAGAGAAACTAACTTGTTGATACAGTAACTCAAAAATGAATGAATTTCTATCTAGAAGTTCAAACACGAGAAGCTAAGGAATAACCTTACCAAAATATCAATATATCTAACGTAACCATTAAAGATGGCCGAAATCTCCCTTAAGTAGGTTGAGATTTCGGTTACAACCATAAAGAAATAAGAGTCCTTAAAGGATGAGGACTCTTGAAAACAAATAAGAGTCCTTGAAGAATTAGGACTCTTTAAATAACAACTTGCTATCAAGTAACTACCTAACAATAAAGTGGCGGCTAGAAAACAAACTAACTACCAAATCTATGAAGAGTCCTAGTTGCATTAGGACTCTTTATTAACCAACTAACTAACACATGGACAACATGTCCTTTATTATAGCAATTACTTGCTATTACACGGCTAAAAGAGAAATAACAATACTTAAAATAATTAAAGTCTAGAATAGTCTAGAATAGGCTAAAATAGACTTTAATGTGTAAAAAGACCAAAATGCCCTTTTTAGCCACTTTGCTTCTTTGGGCCGATTTGTATCTTCTTGAAAGTTAAGAGGTTGACTTTGTCATCATCTTCTAGTTGAAGGTTCACTTCCTCTTTAACTTTAATGTCTCGGATTAGGGTTGCCATATTCTTTAAAGTCTTCCTCGTTCTTGATCTTGTCATTGGTCCTTGAATGTTGACAAGAGTATCTTTTAAGTAGGGCTGCCCTTGGCTTGGTCTCGTATCAGAAACCCACTTAGCATTGTTTGGCGAACACCGGGGGCTATACCTGTGAACGACTCCGCAGCGGTCAGTCTCAAGTATTCCCGCGCTTTCAAGCACTCACGCGTTATAGTTACCCGTTCACCTTCGCCTAGCACGCTTGTATTGCTTCGCTACTACTATGCTCACGCGGACTCGAACCGCTGACATCCGCCGCAGGGTAAACCAAATGTAAAGGAAATGGACTCAAAGGAGGATTTCGCGAGTGACTCGCGAGAAGCTGGAATCTGTCATTTTCACCGATGATGACATGTTGGCGCCAAACCCCTTCCACAACCGTTCATTGTATGTTAAAGCAGAGATGAATGCGGTGGCCGTGAAGAGAGTGATGGTTGATCCTGACTCCGCTTCTCATACCTATGTCCACTGTTGAAGCGCTAGGCATTCCCAAAGAAAACATTGGAGGAGCACCTATCGAGGTATATGATTTTAGTAGTCTCTATTTGGCAAAGCAAAGGGAGACAGGACCGAACTTAGAAGTAAGAAAGAAAGACTTTGAGTATGGATATCATCAGAAGACTTTCAATAATTGAGCAAGAAATACAAAGGGTCGAAAACGAAAGGCTCAAAGAGGAGGATGTGCTCGGTCTGATATGGGAGCATCCGCCTCCTCCTTTCCTCGAGCGAACGAATGCGGTCCCGTATACTTTGCATCACTCTTCCTACGATCTACAGAGTCAGACTCGCATAGAGAACTCTCAGGTATAGGCACTTGAAAGGGAAAGAGCGGCCGATCCGCCAGCGGGTGATACGCGAGCGAGACTATCAGTGAACCAACCAAGTCAATCCCTTCTGTGCACACTTCCTTCCTTATCCTTCGATTCCAAAGCCCCTTCAAGCCTTGCTTACTCTTACTGAATTTCATGCTTCAAAGCAGAGTTTCATTCCCGTATTCAATTTCCCCTGGGATCACTGAACTCTCTCAAGGCTGGCTCCGGCCTAAGGATGGGTGAAGGCGGTGGTGAAGGCTAGTCGACTGACCTAGAGGCGTTGGGTCAACATGGTAGAAAGTACGAGTGGCTATTTTGTTGCAGGACAGCCCTGGTACCTATTCCTGATGCATCACATTCAACTTCAAAAGTTAGATCCAAAATTAGGCAAAGCCAGTATAGGAGAAGAAGTAAGTAATGATTTAAGCTTATGAAAAGCTTCTTGTTGCGGATTCTCCCACTTGAATCTAGCTTCCTTTTTGACAACTTCAGTTATTGGAGTAGCAATAGTACCAAAATCACGTACAAAATGTCTATAGAAACTAGCTAAACCATGAAAAGATTTTACTTAACTTGCATTGGTTGGAGTCGGCCATTTCAATGTTGCTTTGATCTTGGAGGGATCAACACTTATTCCATTAAAACTCACAATGTATCCAAGAAAGTTAACGCTATTAGTGCAAAAGATACATTTTTCAAGCTTAGCATATAAAGTTTGGTCCCTAAAAACATTGAAAACAAGTCTAAGATGTTCAACATGATCATCTAAATTCTTACTATAAACAAGTATATCATCAAAATAAACACAACAAACTTACCTAACAAAATGCCGAAATATATGGTTCATTAATCTCATGAAAGTATATGGAGCATTAGTTAATCCAAAAGGCATCACAATCCATTCATATAAGCCATATTTAGTCTTAAAAGCAGTTTTCCATCCATCAACTTTTTTCATGCAAATTTGATGATAACCTTGAGTTAAATCTACTTTAGAAAATATCATGGCACCATGGAATTCTTCAAGCATATCATCTAAACGTGGAATAGGATCTCTATATTTAATTTTTATCTTATTAATAGCGTGACAATCCGTACATAATCTCCAAGTTCCTTCTTTCTTAGGTACCAAAATAACAGGTCTAGCACAAGGACTTAGAGGCTCCCTTACCTGCTCATTTTCAAGGAGTGAGTCAACTTGCCTTTGAATCTCTTTTGTTTTCTCGGGATTGGCCATATAAGCCAGCCTATTTGGAATGATGGATCCGGGAATAAAGTCAATTTGATGCTCAATACCTCAGATGAGAGGTAGTCCTTTTGGTATTCCTTTGGAAAGATATCTTTGAATTCCTGCAAAAGATTAGAAACAAGACTAGGTAGAGAAGAATTTGTTAGATCAAAGGTATTTAGAGCACAAGTGCTCTCGGCTTCTTTAAAAATAAGCAAAGTAATTGCTTGTTTTGCTCGAATTTCCCTATCTACCTTACCAATGGTTGTAAAATAAACAATCTCTTCTCACTTTTGTAGAGTTGGACTTTTGTCTCTCTTGACTCATGGCTTTTCTCTCATCATTTTTTTCACTCTTATTTCTTCTTTTTCAAGGGTAGGATCACTCGTTTCTTTCAACTCATCTCTCATTCTTTGCTCTCTTTCCTCGGCCATATTTTTATGAACCTCACAAACTTCACTAGGAGTTAAAGGATACAAAGTGACAAGTTTCTTGTCCATAAACAATTGATAGACATTATTTCTTCCATTATGATCCGCACCTCTATCATATTGCCTTGGTTTTCCCAAAATTATGTGACTAGCCGTCATGGGAACTATATCACATAGTACACTATCCTTGTATCTTCCTATCTCAAAGGCGATTTCCACTTGCCTTTCCACCCTTATTTCTCCATTATTTGACAACCAAGAAAGCTTATAAGGATTTGAATGTTTCTTCCAAGATAGATCAAGGGTGTTAACTAAATCGGAAGAACAAACATTAGCACAACTACCATTATCAATAAGAAGAAGACAAACCTTGTCTTGGACATGGCACTTAGTATGGAATAGGTTGCTTCTTTGAATGTGTTGTTCATCTCTTGGTTGTGTGTGCAAGATCCGCATAGCTACCAAAATTTCTCCATCAACAGGAGTTGCATGAATGCCATCTTTAATGGTCTCTTCATCATTGCTCTCGGCTTCACCTTGCTCTCCTTCACTTACCCAAATTCCATCATCTTGCATGATCATTATACTCTTGTTTGGGCAGTCCCTAGAAAAGTTCCCATTTCCCCCGCATTTGAAGCACTCTTTTTTAAGAGAAGATGAAGTACTTGACCTCCAATTTCATGAATTGGGGGGTGGCGGCTGCCTTGGCTGCTCCAATTGGTATTGGGACAGTTTTGGCAGCCCCAAAACTCTCTTTATGATCAATTTTATTCGGCCAAGGACTAGAATTACAAGGGGGCTTATTTGGCTTTTTCCAATGTGGAAATCTAGCTGAATTGGTCCTTTTATTCTTCTCTTTAAGTTGCCTCTCTATTTGCTCCGCATAGTACACAGTAAAACACAAGAGGGGGGGGTGAATTGGGTTTTAATCGATCTTGCAAACTTTTTCGAATCTATTCAATGCTAGTGTAAGTTTGTGCAAGATGAACAAAAGCAAAACTAAACCCAACAACAAGACAAAGGATTTATAGTGGTTCGATTCACTCAGAATCTACGTCCACTACCTTGAGCCGCACCCAAGGATTTTAACAACTTCACTAAGAAGACTTTTTACACTTGTGGCTAACTCACTAAGAGTTTTACAACACAAACACAATACAAAACTCACTAAGAGTCAATTGCCCACACAAAGTAGGACTTATCAATTTGCCCACACAAAGTAGGACTTATACAAGAATAACCCAATCACTTAGAAAGGGAATAAGAATGTTTAAAGTACAAGGTTGTTCACTCTTCTAAGTGAAAGATATATACCTTTGAAGTACAAGAATGATAAGCTCTTAGAACATTTGATGCACACTCTTTGTTTTGCTTTTGAAAGAACACTTTAGAATGATTTAGATCATAAGATGAAGTGCATTTGCTTTGAAAGTGTTTGAGACTTGATAAGAAATCAATGTATATTGTATGTGCAAGTCTTGGAGTCATTCTATAGCTTTGGAGTATTTATACATTTCAAAATAGGCTGAAAAACGACTCTGCAACGGTCAAATAACGGCTAGTTCTCGCAGAGTTCGGTTGACCGAACTGAGACCTCGGATGACCGTAACACAGGGTCGGTCGACCGTCCAGTACTTCAGTCGACCGAAGTGCATCAAACAATCTCTCTGTTTCTCTTCGGTTGATCCGAGCTTGAGCTCGGTTGATCGACCTTCCTGAGTATGAGAGATGTTGATTTTTCACTTGTTTTGAAATCTTTTGAAGTCTAAAAGGTTTTCCCAAAAGGTAACAACTAAGAACATTTGGAAAACCATTTTATAGGACTTAGACCTTGAAAACAAAGGCTTTTGGAAATAAGAATCCTTTTGAAACTTAGCCTTTTGAAAACGTGTTTATGAGTATGCAAGACTTGAGTGTAGAGAGCTTATGTTCATGAGAGCATTGGTTAGAGCTTATAAGATAACGACTTATAATGGCAAAGCTAATCTAACCAAACCTAAGTCTTCAATCTTCAATCTCGATGAGATATGCCTTTAAGTATAACTTTGAATCTTGATCATGGCTTGATTGAAGTACTTAGAACTTCCATTATGAGAACCATTATTCTATCACAAAGATTGAAACCATTAGACACAACATCAAATGTTTGTCCATTATCAAAAACTGAGTTTGTTCGCCCTTAGGGCTTACATACACCATTCCTACAAGATCAACATGATGTGCTCTCTCCACCTTTGGGCTAATAGCATCATTTAATCCGGCCAAGAATCTAGTGAAGTTGCTTCACTATCTTCTTGTATATCCGCTCGAATCATAGCTATTTTCATCTCTTTATAATACTCATCAACGGATCTTGTACCATGCTTAAGCCTTTGTAAATGATTGAAAAGTTCCCTGGTGTAATGTTGAGGAACAAATCTACGTTTCATCAAGGCCTTCATGTCATCCAAATGATCAATAGGCCTTTGTCTCGCTCTTCTTCTAACAACATTCTCTTTATCCCACCAAATAGATGTATAATCCAAAAATTCCATGGCTGCTAATTTAACCTTTTTGTCCTCAAAGTAATTATGGACAACAAAAACATGGTAACGTTTCGAATCCAATCTAAAAAAAGTTCGGGATCATTCGTACCTTGAAAAGATGGGATCTTAGTCTTTATTGCACCAATATTGTTGTCAAACCTTTGATCATTCCCAACTTGCCTCGGCCTAGCTTGATCATAAGCTCCTTGATGTCTATTTGGTGCCATTCTTGATCGGTTTGACGTGTGACTCATACCCCTCATCATCACCTTCAAAGTTGCCCTCTTCGTCTTCAATTTGATGTCCCCTTCTTGGAACATAGGGCTGCCTTTGGGGGATTTTTGGTCTCAATCTTTGTTCAACCTTTTGATCAACCAATTGTATTTGCTCGGTAAGGGCCTCCATCTGCGCAAAGAGCTTTTGAAAGAATTGAGTTTGTGCCTCTCTAAAGAGTTTGTCATCAACTAAGCTATCAGATTGCTTAGATGTTGATACTCCTTGTTGAGACATGTTTAATCTCTTAATTTATAAGTGAATCTCTCAATATTCCTTGAAACTTTGCAAAGAGAATTTCAACTCTAGAAGGTTTTAAAGATGAAAGTCAAGAATTGGAATCCTAGGGGGGGTTTCGGCTGAAAAATTAAAGAATGGATAGAAGTCCTAAACCTAAAAGGAAAAGGATGACGTAAAGAAAAAGAAGTAAATTGGAATCCCAGACCTAAAAGGAAGAGAATACTTTGCGATATCCTTTTGTGTTTAGGACTCTTTGATCTCAATCTTTCTTTGTTGATTTTGGAAACACTTTTAGGAAAGTTTCCTAATATTTTCTTGCCCCTTTGCTCTTTGTATCTTCTTTTTTTTTTTTTGCCGAAATAGAGAGACCAAATAATTGATAATTGGCTCTCTTCTTTCTTTCTTTTTTTCTTTTTTTGTCGAAATCAAGAGACCAAGTAATTTGGTAATTTGGCTCTTATCTTTCTTTCTTTTTTTTGTCTCGGCTTTATAAATAAAAATAGAGCATAAATATTTTTTATATAAAGAAAACAAGAAAGAGATCAACCTTGAGCTCTGATACCAATATGATGAAGAACCTTGACAATTGGATTTATAAAGATTCAACACAAAGGATAAAAGAATGATATTTTCTAACTTGAAATAGTTTAGGTGTATGCCTCACTAAAACCTTCAAGCAGCGATAAGCACTTGCCTACTTTAGCAGAGGACTTTCAAAGTATTCAACAAACAAGACCTCCAAGCAGCGATAAGCACTTGACTACCTTGGCAGAAGAACACTAAATGCATGATGAAACATTACAACAAGGGAACTAACTTGTTGATTAGTAGAAATGAAAGGAAGATCTAAAAAGAAATTCAATTCACAAAGTAACAACTGAATAAACCTCACAATTATATTATATCAAATCTAAGTAACAAAGTGGTTGAAATCTCTCTTTAAATAGAAAAGGATTTCGGCTAGAAACCCTACAAAAACTAAGTTCTAATTGGACTAGGAACTAAAGAAATTAAAAGTATAGTAAACTACCTTAAACTAATACTTGCTATAAAATAAATAACTATATGGACCACATGTCCTTTATTAAAAATAATTCGGCTAAATAATAAGTAAATAAAAGCAGAACTTTAATTAAAGTCTATGATAGACTTTAATGTACAAACTCTCTAAAATACACTTAGCCACTTTGTAGGTTTGAGCCGTGAGTCTCTTGCTTTAAAGTGATGAGATGGACTTGTCTTGGATGAATAGAATCATGTAGAAGTACCCTTGCTTCTTCCTTAGCGTGAACCTCTTGAATAAATGTAGATAAAGCTTGGTTCATTGTTCTACTTCTAGCTCTTGTCATTGGACCTTGAATGTTGATCATTGGATCACTTGAATAACTTGTCCTAGGCAGCATCTTAGGTGTGTCCTCTTCATATTTTGTTATATTACACATGGAACTCTTCTTTCAAATAAACAGTGTGCTAAGATACTTGAAGAGAAAGAACACATGAAGGAGATTCCAAATGCTTCTACAATTGGATCTATTATGTATTCCATGTTGTGTACTCGCCCAGATGTCTAATATGCTTTGAGTATACCTAGCATATACCAGTCTACTTATGGTGAGCGCCACTAGATAGCCGCCAAGAACCTCCTTAAGTACTTGCGAAGAACTAAGGATACATTCTTAATCTATAGAGGCGAGGAAGAGCTCATTGTAAATGGTTACACTGATGCCAGCTTCCAAACTGATGGAGATGACTATGGTTCACAATCTATTTATGTATTTTTCCTAAACGGAGGTGTTGTGAGCTGGAGAAGTTCAAAGTAGGAAATTGTTGATGATTCTACAACAGAAGTCGAGTATATAGATGCAAGTGATAAAGCTAAAAAGGCGATTTGGATTCGAAAGTCAATTAGTGAGCTTGATGTGGTACCTAGCATTGTGAATGTGATTGATCTGTATTGTGACAACAATTTAGCTATTTCTCAATCAAAGGAACCAAAATCTCTTCAAAGGTCCAAACATATACTTCGGCGTTATCACCTAATCCGTGAGATTATTGATAGATTGATGTGCATATATGCAAAGTACATACAGACGAGAATATCACTGACCCGCTGACGAAACCGCTGACACTACAACATGATCGTCATACAGCTAGTATGGGTATTAGATAACATGAGAAATGGTCTTAGAGACGGTTCTATTTGTATGCATTAAAAGGTCAATCTTTAGATTGTGATCTTTTGTGCATGTGAGAGATGTTGTATCAATATTATATATTGTGATATATACAAAGGCAAGATTCCATTATTATGTTTATTACTTATGTGTATTAGTATTTATTCATAATAACATCATTTAGTATGGTTGTTATAAATTGTTATAATAATATTCTTAAATGTCCTTTGTCGAACATTATTATGGAATGACAAGGATAGTAATAATGTGCTAAGACTAGTATAGTGATTGATATCGGATATTTAAACAATACATGGGAATATGATATTGGATATAATGATACCAGACCCACTATAAGAACACTTCTTGAATTGTTATATAAATGTCAATAAATATTTTTTTTTATAATGATCGTATATATATGTATAGTCTTTTGACTTGAAATCTCACAAGATTTCCTACATGGCTAGTGATATGCTTTTATGGTGTCAAACGCTGTTTGTAACAAGATGAACTATAAAAGCATTTGTTGGGTATGTTACGAACCACGTGTAGGATGATCTGTGATTACGAAAGGATTTGTCCCTCCTATATAACATGAGTGATATCTTGGGCCCCGTGAGGGAGTGAGACTAATTCATGGCCATGAACAAATGAATTGATATTGTGATATTGATGTCATTTGATTAGTCTACTCGTGAATCAAGAAACATAAAGATTGAACGATGAAAATATGACATATTCCATGACTTGTGTTCAATCAAGATATTGAGGACAAAGGGTTTAGCTACAAAAGGTCATAAATGTGATTATGTCGAATGACCATTTATATTTGTAAATTAGAAATAATGATGTGTACCTATCTATATACCGCTCATTATAGTTGACACTTGTTGTCACGACCAACATTGCAAATACCTAATGGGTCGCACTCTATGATCAATTAGATTGGGCTTGTTGAAGTTTACATTTGATATAGGTGCTCCAGTTGGATTGGATAGTCAATTGGATTGAGCCGACCAATATCAGATTGGTTGAACTAGACAGATCTCTTGAATCGGATTATGAAAAACAGGAAGTTGAGTTGATAGTTAGGATAAAGTGGTTTATTATAGAATAAACCACCAGCCCCTTTATATCTTCTTCTTCTCCTAACTTCAGAAGTTAGACATCAAAACTTTTACAAGTTAGAAAAAATCATATTTGTCTCTTAATAACATCTCCCATATTGTTCTTCCATTCCTTATAAAAAAGAACTTCATTTAAGATTGTCTTCAAGCCTTGTTCTACAAATTTTCTGACTAACACTAGAGGGTAGAACGCTCATCGAAGGGATCGTGTGGATATCGTAGAGGCAAGGATTGCTTACATCAGATTCTTGCTTGTGATCGACAACAAATCAACCAACACAAAAATCGTTTATATTCTCTGCAATCTCAAGGTATTTATCATATAAAAAATGATTGGTTCTTACTCGTGGTGATCCTGGTAAGAAACGGATTCCAAGTTTTATTCCGCTGCATTTTTTTTGGAATCCGAATTTCTTTTTTACAGCTAGCACCGGAAGCATGAACGTTCTCTCCCAATTACTCGATTGAATACCATAGAGGTAAGGTCGTCCGAGTCTTGCTAGTAATTACAGATGAAATCCTTCTAAGAAAGAGTTTCTGACATTTACATCTTTAATGTATTAATCCTAACAAAAAATGGTTGGTTCTTACTCGTGAGGATCATAGCAAGAAACATATCATTTTTATTCCGCTACCCTTTTGTTGTGGATCTGAATTCTTTCTTACACCTCAGTCACTGATTTGTTTCACTATTCACCTGCCAGATTATACAATTGATAAATTCTAGATTCAGGCAAAGAAACTAACAATCTAGATTTTATAGGATTTTTAAGGAGTTTTAAAATCTATTGGTATTCAATTTAGATTTTAAAATTCATTAAAATCTAGAAGTATTCAATTCAAACTATAAATTATCTGTTGAAATCTGTTGTTATTCAAAACTCTATAGATTCTTATAGATTTCATTAAATGGAGGATTTTGATGATTTCCTAGGCCTAAATGTATTGAGAAATCTCTCATTTCTCCTCAAGATTTTAAGATTCTCTCGTTAATATTAAAATTAAATGTCTTTAATAATTTTATATGAGATTACAAATTGTTTAGTGATCCCATTTCTTTAAAATTAAAAGAAAATTCAGGAAATGTCCAAACTCTAAAAAACAAAATGAGAAAATTTTCACATCGTTAGAAATTCAATACGAAATGTTTATTACCCTAAAATAATATATATTGTCATAATATCCAAACAATATTCTTCATGGTCATCTTCAAACATAAATTAAAGAAAGCAAACAATTTCTTCTCTATATAACCATGAATTTCTATTTTCTAAACATGGATTTCATTTTCCTGAAAGAGAAAATCAAGGGGAAAAAAGAATTCAAACAAAACATACCTTACTTAAGCCAAAGAAAAAAATATCAATAAGTAATTTATACAAAACCTTGAACAAATAATAAAAAAAAAAACAGCAATTTCGTGACCACCAACAAAAGTCAAAGACTCGCCACAAAACTTTTTAAATTTTTAACAAAAAGATTGATAACATATGTTGACTTTGAAAATTTAATACGAATTTGTATAATACACTACTGAATCAGTCGTTTCTTTATTTTTAGGTATTATTCAAATAATCTATATACTTTATAAATAAAAAGAAATCATGATAAATCAATCTGATAGAATCTGCGTAGGTCATAGGGATAAAACAATCCATACCGTCGACAGAATCCATATATTTTTGAAAATCAATTAAAAAAAAAATTAAAATCAAGATTGAATACACCCCTACACCCAATTTACAGATGACTCTTACAAGCAAAATAGGCTACGACGGCAATATATACACACACTGTTACACAGCAAGAAAACTTTTACTTCCTTTTTCTTGGTGGGAGCTGCTATGCAGAAGATGGTTAGTATGGCCGAAGTACATGTTACTTTTCTCCTGCAAATCCTCTTACGGTCTTCTGAGAATAGTTTCCATTTAAAATGGTTTCAGGCTTCGCATGTTGGCGAGTCCTAGGAATGTCTTTTGGCGAGTGAACCTGTTCCAGAATGGTAAGAACCTGTTGCATTAGTGGTCTGTGCTTAGGATCTGTACGTATGCATCTTAATGCAAGGGAAGCCGCAGCCTGGGCACCCTTTTTTGAGTATTGACCCCCTAACCGCGTATCCATGATTCTTGTTACACGTCTGCTATCACGGAGGAACGGTCTTGCCCAATCCACCAAGGTTTCTTCAGCAGGTCCTGCATTTTCGTCTCCCATTGCTCTTTTTCCTGATAATAACTCCAGCAAAACCACTCCAAAGCTGTAGACATCACTCTTTGGAGTAAGGTGACCTGCAAAGATTCAACAATAATAACATAACTCATTAAGTCTTAAATAATTTGGGGTATGGAGGGGAATGGATAGGAAACAGACCTAACATCTGACAATAAAGGTACAAAGTGGTTTCTCCCATAATACCACTGAAGCAGATAGAAAAATAATAATAATAATAATAAATAATGAAGCATCTGCTACGAGAACATTTTCGTTCAATAAATGCTCTCCTATGAGACAAATGTACATTCCTTAAAGAATTTCTATGTATTCCGTATCGAGTGAAATATATATTTTCTGTAAAGACAAAATGTTTTACTTCATAATATATAGGAAAAGGCTTCATATATTTATATTTGAGGCCTACTTATTTGACTTTTAACTAGGGTGCCAAATTATTCTTGTCAAAGGAATATGTTTAGATATGTTGAGGCTTTCCTCTTGATCAATCAATTAGAGATAAGATGCTTGGTTAGTCTTAAAGTGCGCTATCTGTATATGTAATGCGACAATTTCATGGGAAAGAGTTACTTATAACATGCATATTGCATCTCGTCCCAATAGTCAACTTTTCCTCCATTGAAAACAAATAACATGCATATTGCATCTCGTCCCAATAGTCAACTTTTCCTCCATTGAAAACAAAAAATTGTCAAGAACTGGTTATAATTTAGAAGAATAACAACCAATGACATGAAGCAAAACTTTGGGCATAAAAAAAATTAATCTTCTGAGAATAAGGGAGCAATCTAGGTAGAATTTCATGAGCTAAAAGTTTAAGGTGTAGAAAATATTTGAAAATCACGAACCGTAAATCCAGCTCTTGAACATCATTCAGGTTAAATAGAATTCACAAGAAAATATTTGAAAATTGAAAGCAAAATGGTCATAATACTGGGATCAATGCGCTGGTGAAATAATTCTCAATTTCAAAATAAGACAAGTAAAGCAGGAGTTGATCAACTGTCCACGAACGAAACCTTAAAAGAGGAAAAGATGATGGGCTTTCTATGAATACTAGTCGCTAGTCTGATTTTTTACCGACTAGTCCGATTTTTTTCAAACCAGAATTTTTTACCCAATTTTTTGGATTTCTAGGCAGTAGGTGACCGACTAGACCGATTTTTACAACACTGCAAGTATTGATAGTTGGAGACATCATATACCACGCTGAACTTGGTCATATGCATAGAGAGAAAGGACCAGAAGAAAAAGAAACCTGTTGCAACATATTCAGGTGCAGCATAACCCCGAGTCCCCACAACCCTTGTTGAAACATGAGTTCGGTCTCCACAAGGGCCGTCCCTTGCAAGGCCAAAATCTGAAAGCTTTGCGTTGAATTCCTGAAGAAGGGGTCTCATTTAGAGTCATGGATCAGAAGTTTTTTAGTAAGCACCATGAAACTGAGACCTAGAATCTTACGACATACTGAATCAAGTAGGATGTTGGAAGCCTTCAAGTCCCTATAGATGACATTAGCATCTAGACTATGTAAAAAGGATAACCCTCGTGCAACATCCACTGCAACTCTCATCCTAGTAGCCCAAGGCATAAGTTGAACTCCTTCTGAGAAAGGAACCAAGAGAGAGTTGATCTATTGGCTTTATCAAAATCATTATGGAAAACCCAGATAATTTAAACCAATCAGAATTAAGGAAATCTACCACCCCCAAAAAGAAGTCAATTTTAAGATTCAAACAAAAGTCAAGACCTGCTTCCACATAATAACAAGAGAGAGAAGACAACTAATATATTCTGTGTGAAGTCCTCTATATATAATGGGTTCACTTTTTGGAAAAAGAGGGAACCTTTTCTAACAAAAGTAGACGAAATGAATTTACAGATACTGCTGGAGCAAATTCATCATGTCCCTAGGATTCAACCAAACTCGGTAGCAATGAACTTTGGCCGTCTGTAACTGGAAAATAATCTTATTTCTATTTTAAACAACAGGCAGAGGATCAGTTATCAAGAAGATATTGGATGATACTGTGGTACTGTTATCTAATTTAACAGGGCCCAGGTAGAGTTGCATATAAACTTATAGAGAAGATTGAGTTCCTGAGACAATGCTGAACATGTATGCAGCCAAATTCTTAACATTTATGAAGCTTTAGAGTATTTTACTTTCAGTGATTCGAGAAATGAGGTTAACAATAAAGCAATGTTATAATGTTTAATCTGTAAGTAAATGAATAAGCTCTGTAAAATGGAATTTTCAACTTCAAGAAATTGCTTAATTAATAAGGAAATTTATGTTGGTACTTATCAACTGAAGCTTACTGTCTAATGAGCTAGCCAGAAATGCAAAATTCAATAAAACTAGTATACCTTCCTTCTTTTTTTTGGCCAATTAAACTAGTATACTTTTTTAAGTGATTGATACAGGAATTTTACAGAAGAGTCCATTATGTTAAATGTAATCTTTTTGGTCCACTGTACTCAGCTTTCTTTAACCGACCTCAGTTTCAGAAGCATGATTGAAGAAGATTTATCCCGAAAGCTGTCTGCAAGATATAATTACTTATTCTTTTATTTATTTCGGCAAGTTTCCTAGTGGATGATTTTTAAACTTCATATAAAAAGCACATAAGATATCTACAATCATGAAACTACCAAACTCGAGGAGTTATCATGGTCACAAACTTTGATTTTTGCACGAGACATTTTAAATTTTTTAGGTACGAGAGACCACAGAAATAAAAGAAAAGGAATAAGTCTCACTTCTGAATAGATGATTTTCCAAGCTTCCCCGTGACATGAACTCATAGACCAAAAGTTTGTTCTCAGATTCTGAGCAAAATCCAATAAGCTTCACTAAATTTTCATGATGAAACTGGCCTAGGTAGTTAACCTCTGCCTGCCAATAAGTAAGGGTAGAACCAAGTCAGAAAAAAAAAATACTGCTTTAAATGGAAATCGAAAAACCTCTAGGCGAAACTAATTCAACTTACAAGCCATTCCCTGTGGCCCTGAAAGCTTTCTGTCTTGAGTTTTTTGACAGCCACTACCATCCCACTTCCTGGTTTACTTGGAGTGTATGTATTCTCATCTATCCAACCCTTGAAGACGTACCCAAACCCTCCCTCACCTAGAAGACTATCTGATCGGAAGTTCTTGGTTGCATTCTTGAGGTCATTGAAGGTAAAGGACTTAAGATTGCTGGAGATTGATGGATCACATTTGACTACTATAGTGGCATTCTTTCTGTTGCCTGAAACAATTTGCTGGTTGGAAGGAGTCAAAGGATTTTTCTGTTTTGCGTTGCCAGGGGCTGATTTTGTGTCTGGAAGAGAGCTCAAGAATGTAAGTAGATGCTTTTAACTTCTAAAGTTCTAAACCATCTAATGCATCAATTTGAAATCAAAGGCTAAAGCTGCCTTTTGAAATTTTTCTTTAAAAACAAAGGTACTAACAGTGCATACTTGTTTTATTTCTCGACTACTTGTCAATGCGTACCTTGGGATTTCACTAGTATGCAACCAACAATGGCAATATCTGAATTTCACAGTATTACAATATTATGTGGGAAGCGACATGGTATATTATTTTTTCTTTTTCTATTTTTCTGAATGATTCTTTATACTTATTTTGACTCAAGAATCTTACAAAAAGAAAAGGAAAAAGAATCATATATCACGAGTTAACTTTTTTGTAGTTTCATTGAGAAACAATGCAAGAGAGGCAATCTCAGGGAAAACTGCATTCCTAAGTATATCTTGTGTTGGCAGTAAAAGAAGCACATTACTTATCAATATATACCACCAGAGGTCGAAATAGAGGTCATGCTATGGAATTGCATTCAACAAATGGCCGAAATTCTATGTAGATTGTGGATCTGGGAAGATTGACAGGATCATTATAAAAATCTGACTTCATTAAGAAGCTGGAAAATACAATTTGAATTGGCCATAGTTGTCCAGGAATCGTAGTGCAATGGGCGCAACACTTTCAACTTCAAACCATACCGGGTTCGAAATCCCCTCCACTGATAATACAAAAATCCTTTTTATAGAAAAACGGAATCGGTAAATTCATCAGCAATCAGGATAGATCAGAAACAAAAAACAAGCACATAAATGTGCAACGACAACTTGCAATCTATTTGAATCTATCAAAGTACAAGGCTGCTGTTTGTACTACTTCCAAGCTCAATCCAAACAGCTCAACAGAATGCACTGGAGCCAGCTTGGAGAACTCAGAAGCAGCAACAAAAGAGGCAGCAGCAAAGCTGCACAGGCAGCCAATTGTACCAGATACACAAGAGAAACAGACTGAAGCTTCTAGAAGAGAAGATTTCTATAATCTGATTGTTATAATCATTTCTCATTGTTGATTAGATTGTCAAAACCCTAGAAATGGCAATTAACAACAATGAAAATACCATTGGCAATTTTTTTTACTTACATCCGAGTGAAAATCCTTCTGCTGTGCTTGTTCCTAAATTTCTTACTGGAAGCAATTACAATGCCTGGTGTAGAGCAATGAGAATTGCTTTGATTTCTAAGACAATATGACAATGAGCTGGATTTTGAATCCAGTTTCTACATCTATTGCTCAAAGTGTCATTTGGATTGACACTGCTGCTGAAATATGGAAAGATTTAAGTGACAGGTTCTCAAATGGAGATCAGTTTCGATTATCTGATCTACTTGAGGAACTTCACAACATCAAACGAGGAAGTTTGAATGTTAATGACTATTTTACTCAATTAAGGATAGTTTGGAATGAATTGGTCATTATCAAAACTTTACCAAACTGTACTTGTGGAGCATTACATGAAATTCATAAGTATATTGATTCTGATTATGTAATCAGATTTCTAAAAGGTCTTAATGATTCATTTGCTTCTGTAAAGTCACAGATTCTGCTTATGAGTCCTTTGCCTACTATCAACAAGGTCTTTTCTATGGTAGTTCAGGCTGAAAGGCAAATGAATTATACATTTGAACTTCCAAACACTGGCAGTGATTCCAAACAAAGGTTCATGTTACTCATAGTGGCACTATTTAGCTTTTTTCTTCTTTGATTCTTCATGATGTCTTATATGTGCCTAACTTTGGTTTTAATCTTATTTCTGTCAGTCGGTTACTAAATCCAATGTTTTGGTGTCCTTTGTTCCTGATGGTTGTATTCTTTAGGCCAAGGAGAACTTGAGGAAGATTGGTACAGCTAAACTGTTTCAAGGATTGTACTACCTTGAAATAGATTCTTTAGCTAAATTCAGTCCTACTATTTTACAAGTTTCTTCTATTTTAGATGTCAGTAAGTGATGTGACACATTGTTATGGCATTATAGATTAAGTCATTCTTCTATTCTAGACCCAAAGAAATAAAGAGGCTGTCCTCTGATGTTGTGATTCAAGAGAGTTCTTTCTGTCCTATTTGTCCTTTAGCAAAACAAAGAAAGTTGCCTTATGCTGAAAGAAGTGATGTTGCTACTGCAGTTTTTCAGAATGTACATATTGACATATGGGGACCTCTCAAAGTTTCTTTTGTTAATGGACATCATTACTTCTTAACTGTTGTAGATGAATTCAGTGGTATTGCTGGATTTTGCAAATGAAAATCAAAGCTGAAACTAGACATCTTGTTCTGTCTTTTTGTCAATACATTCATACTCAATTCAGTACTGTCATGAATGTCATTAGAACTGACAATGGTCCTGAATTTTCTATGCCTGGTTTTTATTCCTCCAAAGGCATAACACATCAAACTACTTGTGTGGAAACACCTGAGCAAAATGGCCTTGTAGAAAGAAAGCATCTACACATTTTAAACATAGCTAGAAGTTTAAAATTCCAATCTTCCTTGCATCTAAATTTTTGGAATTATTTTGTTCTTCATGCAGTCAGATTGATAAATGCTACTCCTTACACCTATCCTCAAAAATAAAAATCCTTATGAGATGTTATATGGAAAAATTCCTTATTATCATTCTTTCAAAATCTTTGGTTGCTTGGCTTTTGCATGTACTTTATCATAAGGCAGGACAAAATTTGCACAGAGGAGTGTGCAGTGTGTTTATTTAGGATACCTGTCAGTAGCAAAGGACATTTGCTTTTAGATCTTTCCTCTATGAGAGTTTTCATTTCCAGAAATGTTCTTTTTCATGAACAAATCTTTCTTGATCTTTCACACAGTCAAAAGGACATTACTTCCACTGATCATAATCATCCTACTAAAGCATCTTAGGTGGCATTAATTCTTTAGCTTTGGATGATGATCTGAATGATTTGAATAATCCCTCAACTGGTATTCCTGAGTCTGCACCTAATTCTGTTAGTAGTGCCCTAGGATCATTAGCATATGTTGTACGTTTTATATCTTTTGAGCATGTATTTGAATAGTTAATTTTGCTTTTGATTATCAAATGTATGATTTGATAGTAAAACTCATTAGCTTATGTAATTACTATTCTAGTTGTCCCTAGTTTTATGTAATGCTTATTTACAATGAAATAAAACTAGTATGATGTATGATTGATGATCATGTTTTACTGGTCATGTGTAATGAATACAAATTATATCATAGATGCAATATATAGGGATACATTGTATTGGACGTGATCCGTTAGAGAAGTAATACTTCATGGTCCTTAGTCATAAGTATTACTTCCTCAATACTATTATAGAATCCTTAGACCTTATGTCTCCATTGATTCTAGCATTAATGAAGCCACGTTTTGACTCAATCGTACGTTGCTTTTAATCGAGTAATCAATACGACTGATGATCGGATCTTTACAAAGGCACTGGATCCAGCAGTGTTTCATTTCTTGTTACAATCCTTAGGTATTCAGAATCTTTTCCCAGGTTCAGATTGCAGGGGTATCAAAGTACAAAGCTACTGTTTGTACTACTTCCGAGCTCAATCCAAACAGCTCAACAGAATGCACTGGAGCCAGCTTGGAGAACTCATAAGCAGCAACAAAAGAGGCAGCAGCAGCAAAGCAGAATGAAGCTTCTAGAAGAGAGAAGCACTGGATAACAGCTCAGAAAACGTGTGATCCAAGAAGCAGTTACAACAAACTTTGGCACCAAGATGCAAGTGGAAGATGGCACATTTTAGTTCTTAGATGCAGTGCAAGATAGCAGCTCACATTAGTTTAATAGGTAGCTTAATTTACTTGTACATAACATAGTTGTACTTAGATATCTAAACTCTATAAATAGAGTTCTTTGTACACTTTTCAATTCAATGAAATTATCCCAAAATTCCCAAATTCTCTCGAGCTTTGCCTTTGGCATTTTTCTGTGATAAATAACAGAAAAATAAATTATTCTAGTTGTTCCTGTTCAATCGACAAACTTTCATTCTTGCAAAGATAGTAATAAGAAAACAAAAAGAAAAAAGATTTGGCGGACATGTGAGAGTTGATCACATACTAGTAGCATATAAATAATTTATATAATCTGAACACTATAAAATCTCCTTTGCAGTACTACCGGGATTTATGAAGTAAACATTACCCCAGTGTATACTGCAGGCACTAACAGGTTTCAAACTGAACTTTAGAATCAAAGTATAAATTGCTAGATTTACACGAACAATATTAAAATAAATTAAAATTCATAACTATCACATACATCTAGACATAACATATATATTGTGTGTTAATTTAAAAGAGAAAAAGCACTCCCCCTCCCCATTTCACAGTATAAGGCTTTCTTGGCCCTTTATATCTCTTCCCAAAATGCTTTTGACCTTTGGTAAAGTTTAAGGATTAATTTTCTAGGTTACCCTCACTCACGAACATAATAATTCTATCATTCTCTATTATATTAGTGGCATTAGTGAAGAGTATTATAGGAAAAAATACACTTAGTTTCCTGATCCTAAATCTATTTGAAGGCCATATATTGTGGAACAGAGTAAGTGGGAAAAAATAAAAACAAAAAGTAACACTGTGGACAGAGATAAAAGGGATTCAGAGAAACAAAACGTTTAGACTGTTGGTGCCTCGGAACCACCTTATACTTCACAGAAACACAAGAAAAAAGGCACTAAATATCAAATGAAAGGTAAAACCAATGCTGAATATCTGAACTAGCTTAGCTAATCTTCCAGCCTGATAATCCTAAATAACAGAAGCTGCCTTGTTTATGTTTCTAGGATAATTAGAACATAAATATTCTGAAGAAAAATTCCTAAACAGATAAACATTCAGAAAATCTACCTCCTTCCTCTGATTTCATAACTTCATTATTCCTCTGATTTCACAACTTCATTATTACAGCAAAATAAAATTTACTTTGAAATTGAGCTCTTAATTTTCCAAATTTACTTGGCATCACAAAAAATGTTTAGCAGGCAAAGATTATTTATAACTAATCAAGAGCTGGTATTCTCAAATTGATTTATTGATGTTCAAGCCCATCAATTCAAGACGATGTGAAATTCTGCTGCATGCCTATAGGCTATAGAGAAAAACCCAACAAGCAAAACAAAAGATTAAATTTTAACCATTCCTACCATAGGATTGGCTAGAAGAAGCATGTGTTAACTTTGCATTAGGAGGACTACCCCAGCAGATTCCCATGTTGAAAGAAGTCCAGAACAAAAATCCTTTGCCTTCCTTCAGCCAAGAAATTGTAGACAGTATGAAGAGCAGAGGAGAAGAAGAAGAAAAACTGCACCTGTAAGACTGGTAAACCCATTGATTCTCTCTTGTTTGAAGTAAGGAAGGAAGAAGCACCGAAACTGGCCTTAGGGTCTTTAGTCAAGGCCAAGGATAATTTGGTTTGAAAATGCCTCGGGAACTCCGTACCCATTTATAGACCATATCTCTGTCAGTCCTTGACTACGACTTTTCTTTTAAATTAAGATTTTCCAGTTCCTTAATTAATCGGAAACTTCATCTCCTTAATTAATCGGAAATGTTATTAGCATCCAAATTTGTTATTACTACATCCATCCCAAATTATCTGTTTTCCTTTTAATTTTTCTCACATTATCTGTCAATTTTATAAGTAAAGCGATAAATAATGATAGTTTTATTCAATCCTACATCTATATTAAATGTTTAAGAGGGACGAATATAGAGAAAAGTGAAGGTAGAATTAAATTATGAGTAATATTTCATATGGATATGTTTGATATTTTATCATATTTTATTATATAACTTGATAAAACCTTAATTTTTATGCAAAATATAAAGTTGGCAGATAATTTGGGACGAAGAGAGTAATACTCTGATGAGATTAAATCAAGACAAAAAATTTAGACTTAATGGTCCATAATGAGATTAAGGACAGTATAGATTTTGGCTGAAGGGGTTCATGCCCAAAAAAGAAATATTTAATTAGGTCTATGAAATAACCATGTTAGTCTATGCGCTCAGACCATGTGTCGAGCTCTCCGCACGGCCCATGACGTATAAATACATTCGGACGGATGGATCAAGCGCGTGAGAGTTACTCAGTTATACCGTGCTTAATGAACAATCTACAAAAATGCGGTGGCAAATTCGTAATAAAAGTTAGGGTTGTCACACATTGAACCGTATAAGGTATGGAAAAATCCTTTGGGCGATGTCATCTATAACACTACAATAAAACATCTATTTAGCGACTGAAAATTCGTTCTCCAAAATAGCGATTGAATAGAGATCGGAAACAAATTTGTAGCTATTCGGTCTCTAAATCGTCGCTAACATTAGTACATTTGTCTGCCTCAATAAAAATAAGGAATCGATCGCTAAATGATATCTAAATAGCTACCCATTAGCGACCGAAATTCATTAATATAATATTCAAAATTAAATGAGGGATTAAATCACATAATACGACGTCGTTTTAAAATTCAGTCGCTAAACGGTAACTATTTTAGCTATCGATTAGTGACCGAATTTCATTTATATAATATTCGAAATGAAATAAGGGGATAAATCACACAATGCGACGTCGTTTTGAAATCCGGTGGCTAAAATTTCAGCTTTTTATTTTTTAAAAAAATAAATTAGCGACTAAGCAGTGACGGAATAATAATAAAACCATCACTAAACGTTCTACGCGGGCAAACGAAATAACCGTCGTCATAAAGACGTTTGCTAATCAATCACGAGTCGAGGTGAAAGTCAATCACAATCGGTCACTACGTTGTTTCTAAAACGATCGATTTTTATGTTGCTAAAAATCGGTTAAAATGAAGGGATTCATGGGCGGAAACTCGTTCCAAACACCCATGAGTCCTCCCCTGAAGGATCCGCTCATACAAAACGAATCGAAAATAGCAAGAAAAAGACTTACGTTTTGGGTTCAAGAATCGGATTCTTGAATGGAAGATGCTATTTCTTGGATACGTTGCTCCCACCAATTGATTTCCCTTTGCGGAATGTCCCTCTACCGGTATCCACGCGACGAAACGAACAGCGATTGCTAGCTCTTCGTTTTTCTGAGTTTCGGGAATTAGAGAGAAAAGGGAGAGGCAGAATCCGAAATCTAATTTCAGGTGTGTTTTGTTAATTGCGGCTGAAGTGAATTAAGCCTAGGGTTTCGGCCAAGAGAGGTTTATATAGGGTGTGAGAGGTTGTTTCAAAAACAACTCCCACGTCCCTACCAACTCTCCCAGCAGTGGGAGTCTTTAACTCCCACGTCCCCTAGAATTCTGCTGGTAGTGGGAGTCTTTATCGGATAAATAACTCCCACGTAATCCCAGCTATACCGAAAATGCCCCTTATCTCTAATTCGAATAATAACGCTTTATTATTCTCAAAAAAGTGAATGTCAAATACAATGAACCTAGACACATTCTAGATTCATTGAATCTAGACATGAAGCTCGTTAGCTCGTCTATGCGTGTGACCCTGTAGGTTCATATCACAATGGCAATGAAAACACACTTAGTAGTAGTGTGAGTTCAAAAATCACAAGCGGTCCCTAGCAGGACATTGTGACTACCCAAAGTGAATGAATATACTATGGAACCTAATATCAATCCACTATTTAATCCCTTTGTCTCGCGATATCCTAATTAAGCATAAGGCATGGCAGTCGTCACCCTAATTAAGCTTAATTATATTTATGCTCGATCTCCAGGTAGACTGTTCCAACAAACAATATTTAATAACCACTTTATTAAATACATTTGAGCACGACCATGCATTTAAACAGTCTTTCCCTATCGAGGGGCCCATGGATATCTATATCTAATAAGAGAGGGACAAATTTCCTTACAATGCCTCTCACATTCAAGCCATGATAGGACACTACATCCGATCATCAGTCGTATTGATTACTCGATTAAAAGCAACGTACGACTGAGTCAAAACGTGGCTCCATTCATGCTAGAATCAATGGAGACATAAGGTCTAAGGATTCTAAAATAGTATTGAGGAAGTAATACTTATGACTAAGGACCATGAAGTATTACTTCTCTAACGGATCACGTCCGATACGATATATCTCAATACATTGCTTCTATGATATGATTTGTACTCATTACACATGATTAGTAAAACATAATCATCAATCAAACATCATACTAGTTTTATTTCATTGTAAAATAGATTACATAAAACTAGGGACAACTAGAATAGTAATTACATAAGCAAATGAGTTTACTTCTTATATACATAAGTTAAGGTGAGCTCCGAATATCTAGGGATTCCTTTCCGTAATTTCATCTTCTGGCCTTGATCTCCAAGATTGCCATGATACCTACTCCGAACGTTTGGAAAGACAAGAGCTTTGCTGAATTATTGTCCGGCCCTCAGACACCAGCGATTACTCTGCCAATAACTAATTTGGAGAATTTTAAGGGAGAACCTCATCTGATCATACCATCGGATGAACATGAAATCTTGCTTCGGCCATGGCATTTTGCTTTGGTTGGGAAATTTCAGAAATTTGCTCCGAATCTCGATTCATTACGGAAATCGAGATTGTCGATACATTTATACACTAAATCCAAGCTTTTCTCATTGGCAAGAGCGGTGGGACAACCACTGGCCCTGGACGCTCCGACTGCCGCGGCAACTAGGCCGGCCATTGCCAAGGTTTGTGTGGAACTTGATTTACTGGGAGAGTTGCCTAGGCGGATCCGTATCTCCCATGCCCATTCTAGGAAGGGCTACTGGCAATCCATAGTTTATGATGATCTGCCCTCTTATTGGTAAACGGATTGGTCATGATCAGATTCAGTGTGGAAGAAAGGGGATAATTTTGCCGCCGGTGGTTGCCATCCCGACGGACAAGGCCAAGAACATTGAACAGGCCAAGAACACTGCCTCGGAAAAGGCCAAGAATACTGTGGAACCCAGAATTTTGAAGTCGGGTATAGTGGTCACCCCTCCTGCTGGAAATCAATGGGTCAAGGTTGGACCGATCCGGGACCGGGGCAAACGTCCAGCCGTGTTGTAACAACAACCGCAGACCAATTCGGCGGTGGCTGTATTAGACAGAGCAGTGACGACTTTGGCAAAAAAACAATCACAACAATCGCCGGCCAATTTGGCGGTGATTGCACAGGACAGAGCAGAGACGTCTATGGCACGTCAAAGAACCAACACCGGCGGCCCCTTCCTTGGCGATCACCACAGTGTCGGACATGGCGAAACTAGCGCCGGTAATGGCGGAACCACAGCCGCGACGATTAAACACAACAATTGAACCGGTTATTTTGAGCCCTAAAAGTCAAGATGATATCACGGTCGGTAGTACACTATCTCCGTTAATCAATCAAAGGCCTCATCAATTGGCTGGAGGAGGAATATCGTCGGTGAATTTTTTGCCGGAGATAATCGCCGATCTTCGTCAGTTTTCTTCACGGGATCTATCCACTGCGGTACAACCCACAGACCTGGAACCAACAGTGATTCAAACTACTGACCCGGATGATGACTCGGAACTGATACGAATTACTGCTGACCCAGAACCGGCAGTAATCCTTCAAACTACTGACCCGGTTGCAGCCACTGCTGACCCGAATACCACAACAACTGACCCGGTTTCACTCAGTTTCACAACTGCTGACCCGGTTGCTACAACTACTGACCCGGTTGCGGCTGCCTCGGCATTCATTGAAGCTGATCCGACATTTCACCCTAATACAGGGAGTTTGAATCAGAATATTGGGTTGGTGGGAACCTCGGGACCGACTGCAGAGCAAGTCCCGAGTATAGAAGGCCCTACTCGGATACCTGAAGCTGAAGTGTGAACCGATACGGATGACGAAGACCCGGAGTACCCGGATGAGTCGGGATTACTACCTGGTGTTGAAGTGGGTGGTATTTTGGCTCTACCCAGATCAATGGATGATCAAGAGGTTGCGGTGACTTCCCTGGAAAGTCCCTCTAAGCATGTTGAGCTACCCCCCCCCCCTTCTGGATACGGCAGGTAACACTAAGTTGCTTGCAGAAATAGTTCCTATTGTGGATGTTCCTATTTGTAAAGGGAAAAAATCTAAACAGGCCCAAGGCCCTTTGAGACGATCACCTCGGCTCTCAGAGTCGACCTCTCGTACTCTTTAGGGGTCTCATTTATTTTTACTGCACCTAATTGTTTAATGAATTACATCATATGGAATATTCGGGGGATAGCTAATGAAAGTACTTTGGCTAATATTCGTCAGTTTAAAAGGGAACATCGGTTACAATTTATTGCTCTTTTGGAACCTTTGGTTGACTTATCTGATTTGCCTATTTATGCTCGGCAGCTGGGGTTTGATTCTTATTTTGGAAATTGTAATAGCAAAATCTGGTTAATGTGGTATACGTCTGTAGATATTGTGGTTGTTAAGGATTTGGAGCAAGTTATTCACTGTCAAGTTAACATTTTCTCCTCCTCCCCGGTCTACTGCTCATTTGTTTATGCTAAGTGTTCTTATGTTCAGAGGAGAGAGTTATGGGGTGAACTACGGTCATTTTATGCTCAATATGATTTACCTTGGTCTATTGGAGGGGATTTTAATGTAGTATTGAGGGTAGATGAAAGCCAAGGTTCGATACCGGCTATGCTTCCTATGCAGGAGTTTGGGGAGGCAATTCAGGATTGTGGTTTGTTGGAAATACCTGGTTTGGGCAGCCCATACACTTGGTGTTGGAGTGGTGTTCGGCCTTTACTTAGAAAATTGGATCGTTTCCTGGTTTCTTCTTCCTGGAATGACACTTTTGCATCCACTATGGTAACCCACTTGCCCCGTACTATATCTGATCACTGTGTTCTTCTTATGAATGTTAGATTATCTATAGTTAGAAGTGGTTCCGCTTTCAGATTCCAGGATATGTGGATCAAACATTCAACTTTTATGGATATTGTTCGTACCTCTTGGGTTGCAAACGTGCATGGTTCGGGAATGCTAGCATTGCAAATAAAACTCAAGCGTACGAGTTGGGAAGTTGGAACAGATCCACATTTGGAAATATTGATAATAATGTCAAGGAGTCTGAGATGGAGATTTCGAGGTTAGAAGGCCTTCATGATTTGGGTCCTTCGGATACTTTACAAGAGGAATTGTCTGTGGCACGGGCAAAACATGCCCGACATCTTGAGTTGGAAGGCATTTTTTGGCGACAAAAATCACTACAAAAGTGGCTTGAAGAAGGAGATGCTAATACTCGATATTTTCATTTATATTGCAAGAACTGGCAGCGCAGGTTATTCATAAACAAAATTACTTCATCATATGGGACTTTTCACACTACACCCACGGCCATTGGGGCAGAGGGGGATAAGTATTATGAACATTTATTTGCTTTAGATCCGAGTTCACAGACGGATGATCAGCTTCTGGATTTGATACCACAATGTATTTCCGATATGGAAAACCGTTCTTTGAACTCTCTCCCGAATGCTCAGGAAATAAAGGAGGCAGTCTTTGCTCTCAGCCCTTCTAGTGCAGCCGGTCCGGATGGATTCACAGGCAGGTTTTTTCAGTCGTGTTGGGAGATAGTAGCAGACAATGTTGTTCGTGCAGTACAAGACTTCTGGGCTGGTTTGCCCCTTCCGCGATCTACATCTAGTTCCTTCCTGGTTCTCATTCTTAAGAAGAACAATCTGGACACTTTTGGTGAGTTTCGACCGATTTCTTTATGCAATTTCTCTAGTAAAATCATTTCTAAAGTAGTGGCTAGCCGACTTGCACCTTTGCTAGACCCCATTTTGTGCAGAAATCAGTCGGGATTTATTCAGGGTCGGGTTATTTCAGATAACATTTTACTTGCTACGGAAATGATGCATTCTTTGAGTAAAAAAGTTCGTGGGGGTAATATGATAATTAAATTGGATATGATGAAAGCATTTGATCGGGTTTCGCATAATTACTTACTATTTGTATTACGAAAATTTGGATTTAGCCCCATTTCATGCATCTTATTCGGAATCTTCTAGATAATAATTGGTTTTCGGTCCTAATCAATGGCACACCCTATGGATTTTTCCGATCGGGGCGTGGTGTAAAACAAGGGGATCTTTTGTCCCCATTGCTTTTTATTCTGGCTGCTGATGTTTTCTCTCGGGGTTTAGATAAACTGGTTCAATCTGGTTGCATTGGAAGGTATGTGGTTCCTCATTCTCCTCTTATGATTTCCCATTTAGCTTATGCTGATGATGTAATTGTGTTCCTGAATGGTGCTAAACCGAGATTGCAAGCTTTCATGGTCTTCCTTCGGCAATATGAAAGATGTTCGGGGCAGCGTGTTAATGATGGTAAGTGTTCTTTTTATATGTCTGAGAGAACCCAGCCGAGGCAATTGGAAATGGTGATCCTAGTCACAGGGTTTAGCCGAGGGATAATGCCAATGACATATCTTGGATGTCCTCTTTTCACGGGAAGAAAAAAGGTAGTGCATACCTCTTCCGTTATTTCGAAAATAGAATCTCGATTGGCAGGTTGGCAACAGAAGTTCTTAGGATTGAGTGGACGTCTTATTCTGATTCGTTATGTTTTACTCTCAATGCCTATGCATATTATTGCCGTCTCCTGCCCTCCGAGACAAGTTTTGAATTATATGGAGCGTTTATTCGCCAATTTCTTATGGGGGACAACGGAATTTGGTGGCAGGCGACATTGGATGTCGTGGAAAAGGTTATGTCGGGATACTTCTCAAAACGGTTTGGGTATATCAACTCTGGACTCTTATCAAATTGCTTACTCATATAAATTATGGTGGCGTTTTCGGACCTCCTCTTCCTTGTGGCGTGATTTTATGATGGAGAAATACTCCTCCTTATCGGCACATCCAGTTTTGGTGCCTTCTCGGCCGAATGCATCTCTTGTCTGGCGTCGTTTGCTCCAAATTAGGGAACCTGCTGAATCCCACATACATCTTCTGGTTCGGGATGGTCGATCTTCTTTCTGGTACGAAAATTTTACATTTCAGGGCTCCTTGTCATTGATCCCAGGAGTGATAGCCGATGACTCCCCTATACATGCGCATTTGGATGACTCCGGATGGAGGAATACGGTTCATCAGCTAATACCGGTTAATCACTCCCAGGTTTTACCTCTAATTCGGACTTCTCCGGGTCCGGATTTATATGTTTGGTCACTGGAACCTAGAGGGAATTTTTCTGTTACATCTGTTTTGCAGACACTTCAGCTGAATGATTCATCACAGGTTCTCCGAACCCGAAAATGGGTTCCGGCTTTGCCTTTAGCACAACAGATTTTTCTATGGCGCTTCTTCAATGGATTTCTGGCTCTGGATGAGGTTAGGAAGCGATGGGGAGTCCCGTTGGTCTCTCGCTGTCATTGTGGCCATGGAGAAGACACTTTTGATCATATTTTCGCCAACTGTAGCACGGCAAAACGCTTATGTGGAAACATAGTTGTGCCTTGTTTGGAATAGTATGTACCACACTAAGGTATGACTCTTTACGCTCTCTTTTAAATTTTATATGGTTGAAAGGGCGCGATAGGGGTCGCAATATTAATTCCATTATTATTGCGAGTGTTTGTTGGATACTTTGGAGACACCGTTGTCGTTTTGTCTATGATGGAAAGAGGTCGGGTTTTTCCAGTCTGATTTATGAATTTGATGGTTTCCTTTTCCCGATATTGCATAAAGCGGGACTTTTTGACATATTAATGGGTGGGTCCAGACTGGTCTTCCCCCGTGCATTGGCGGTCATTTGGAAGGGAAGCGTAGATCCGATTATTCTCAACATAGATGGTGCAGCAAGAGGAAATCCGGGCATCTCGGGCGCTGGTGGAATTCTGCGGTCACCATCCGGCAGGTTTATCGGGGCTTTCCCGACTTTTCTTGGTGAGAATAACACCAATTCGGTGGCTGAAATTGAAGCCATGATCATGGGCATAAATCATGCCTCCACCTTGGGTTATCGCAATGTAAGTATTCAGACTGACTCCAAATTTCTCTGTGATTCAATTCATGCGGGTAAAGTGTCTTCTTGGAGACTAGATCATCTTTTTCAAAGATTATTATGCATTATTGGAAACTCTACAGTAAAGCATACTTTTAGGGAGGCAAATACGGTTGCAGATAGTCTCGCTAACGCGGCTTGTGACTCCAGATCTTCATCTATTTACTCTCACTATCATCTCCTGCCATACCTTACCCGTGGCCTATGTCATTTAGATGCGGAGGGTACTGCTTATATTAGAAAGGTTACATCATAGGTGTTTAGTTGTATTGATATTCATAATTTGTTTAACCTTTCATCCTTTTGTGGATGCATTTTGGTATACTATTTTCTGCTTTGCATTTAACTTAGCCATTTATTGTTTCACCCTTGAACATAAATATAAATGTTCAAGGTTGCATTTTTGCATCTTTAAATGTATTTGGGAGGTTCGGTTTATGTCCCCCTCCCATCCCGTTCTTTTGCCGTCTTTTTGGTTATATATTAATAATATGGGGGCCCGCCCCACCACGATGGTGGCATTCAATTAAAAAAAAAATAAGCAAATGAGTTTTACTATCAAATCACGCATTTGATGTTCATAAGCAAAATTAACTATTCATATGAAATGCTCAAAAAGATATAAAACGTACAACATATGCTATTGGTCATAGGGCACTACTAACATAAAACTGTCGCAATATAGGGACCGAACAAACCGTCGTAATATAGCGACTGAATAAACCGTCGCTAAAACATCGTTTGTTATTTGGGTGTAAACATAAGGTCAAAGGAAACTAAAATATGGCCGCTAAACGGTCGAAGATAAATTTTGGTCGCTAACCCACTTACCGACGAAAATTATTCGACCAAACCTTTCGGTTGCTATTTTCAGTTTAGCGACCGAACCGTCTGTTGCTAACAATCTATTTTCTTGTAGTATAAATAGTGGTCTTCCCACTTCATTTAGTTCATGTTCTACTAGCTCTCGAAAATTACATTAAGTTATTTCTCTCTCTAAAATATGAACTAACTTTAGCATCGGAGCGGGTTGAGGTCTTCCATAACCCTCTCTAACTTTGCTTGTCTTAGCATATGATTTGGTCCTTAACTCGAATTCAAAGTTCGGCTCCTTACCCATGCTCTCTCCTTTGTACTCAGCTTGGCAAGACTTCCCCCAAAAACGATACGATAATAGGTCAGAATGCAAGCAACCACACAACAAGTTGATCTTCAGTGATCATTGTTGCGCATCATGACATCAAGCAGGCTAGTATGTCATTCAAGCACAAGGCCTTGGAACTTTACCTTACACGATCCACTGACCGAGCAGTTCCAAGCAGTCTCAGTCCCCGAAAAATACAATACCATCAATTTGGAGTTATACGATGGTACCATGGATCCCTAAGATCGTCTATATTCCTTTCAAGTTGCCATGTACGTCCTCATCAAGACGATTTCATACTCTTCAGAATGTTCCGAGGTCCCTTAAAGGGCCCGGACTCAAATGGTTCGCCTCTATTCCAAATAGAAGTGTTAGCTTATTTGAACAACTTCAACAATTTTTCCTCCACCATTTTGCAGGCAGAAGAACATTTGTCTACACTTCAGATCACTTGCTAACCATCGCACACGAAATATATGAAACAATAAAAGCATATATCTATGGGTTCAACAAGCCTGCCATGTTGGTGAAAAACATCAGTCAGTCTGAGTTCATCCAGGCGTACTTATATGGCTTGAGAAACGTGAGCCTAGAAGAAAACTGCTGAGGAAATGCCTATTAAGGTGCATAAACTACTGGGAATGGCAGCAAAATTCTCAAGAGGAGAAGAATTTGGCATAACCAAGAAAGGCGTATTGTTTGATGAACGACAAACAATTGATGAGATTTCATGTTATTATTGTTTATGTGATAGGTCACAAGCAAAGTTCAAGTCTATCAAGAAAGCATACACATGACAAAGACAATATTACATATTGAAGATCCAAGAGATGCCTACAAGAAGCACTTGAAGACTTTGGTATATGATATGGTAGACTAGACATTTCATATCTTGTAATCTCCATTAGGAAAGCTCAAATGATGCTGCTCATATTTTTCCATGCATGCACTTAAAATGTTAAAAATGTTTTGAAAAGGGTTTTCAAAGTGTTTATAAAGCCATACAAAGTTTACATGTGTGATAGATAGCATTTGATTTGAGACTTAGTGGGAAAACCGCTTTTAACCATCGTCTCGGTCGACCGAAGTATTACTTCGAAAGATTGATTGAAGGTCGGTCGACCGAAGTGTGTCACATCACTCAATCTTTTCAAATGGTTTAAATCAATCAACGGCTATTTTGGTAAGGTCGACCTCAATCTTATTCGGTTGCCAAGATGAGGCCCCAGTTGACCGAGATAAGGTTAGGTCATCCGAGATCGAAACAGAGCCTTTTCTCAAAATAGTTCGGAACCACCTGGGATGACCAGGACCAAAGTCCGGTCGACCGAAGTGTAGATTTCCGGTAGTTTTCTAGCCATTAGAGCATTTATTGCTAGCCAATTTCTCTTACTTATTAAACCCCAAAGGCTGAATTTTTGTAAGGTATTCGTTCCTTTAAGTGCATACAAGTTATTCTCTTTCAAAGCATAATTTATTACTCCTTGCAAACATTTTCATATGCTAAACAAAGTTGAACAAAATCATTTGAGCTATAGCCTTTATTGAGCTTTACACTTGTAACATATCCATCACTTTTAGGTGATATTTGGTTATTCCATATTCCTCTCTCATTAGTGAGGTTGTTGTGTGGTTCAAGTAAAACTCTTTGTGAGTTGTCTACTCTTGTAAAGTTGATCCCACCTTACATTTGTTGTGAAGGAAACTTTTTAGTGAAGTGTTCAAATACTTGAGTAGCGGACATAGATTCTTTGTGAATCGAACCACTATAAATCACTTCTTTTATTCTTCTTCTTTACAAGCTTTCATTATTGTTGTTATTTAATCTTGTCTAAATCATTTCAAAGAAATTTTTAAAAAGTATACAAAACAATTCACCCCCTAGTGTTTTTCAGTTGGTATCAAAGCCCCATCTTCTCTTTTTGGATTAACATCCTTGAAGCAAAGATCATATGGCTGAACATTCCGCATTGGCTTATCTTGAGGGGTCCTCTGATAACCGTCACCCTTTCTTTGATTGTACAAACTACAATTGTTGGAAGAATAGATTTCGCATCTATGTGTGTTCTATCAACTTTTAGCTTTGGAGCGTGATTGAGGATGGACCATATATTCTTATAAAGGAAGAAAATGGTTCAAGAGTTGAGAAAGAAAGACACGAGTTTAATGACTTTGAGGTCAAGACGATGACTATGTGTTAGTAGTGCCCTAGGACCATGAACATATGTTGTACATTTTTATATTTTGAGCATGTCATTTGAATAGTAAATTTTTCTTTTCATATACGTGATTTGATAGTATAACTCATTAGCCTATAATTACTATTATGTTTGTCCCTAATTTTATGTAATGTTATATACAAGAAATAAAACTAGTATGATGTTTGATATATTTTACTGATCATTTGTAATGGATACAAATCATATCATAGTTACATATTGGGATATTTTGTGTCGGACGGATCCGAAAGAGAAGTAATACTTAATGGTTCTTTTAGTCATATGTATTACTTTCTCAATTCTATTTGGGATCCTTAGACCTGATGTCTCCATCGTCTCCAGCATGAATGGAGTTTAGAACGAGTTTAGAATGTGTCTAGGTTCATTGGATCTGACATTTATTTTTCTGAGAATAATAAAATGTTATTATTCGAACTAGAGATTAAGGATGGGCAATTTCAGTATTTGGCTTTCGCTGGGATTACGTGGGAGTTATTATGCGATAAAACTCTCACTACCAAAAGAGGCTGGGATTATGTGGGAGTTGGTTTTTGGAACAAACTCTCATTCCCTATATAATCCTTTTTTGGGCGAAACCCTAGGCGTCACTTTTTCAGAGCCGCAAACACCTAAATGTCTAGATTTCCAAAACTCAGAAAAATGAAGAGCAAGCACTCGCTGCTTTTTTCGTCTCGTGGATATCGGTAGTGAGCAATTCCGCAAGGGACGTCTTTTTGTGGTTGCAGCACAACATCTAAATCAGAAGCCATTCACGAAAAATTGTAAGTCTTTTCGTCTATTATTGGATTCCCATAGTGTGAACGGATCCTATCAGGGAGGATTCATTGGTGTTTAGAACGAGTTTCTACATATGAATTCCTTCGCTATGAACTTTAAGGAAATGAATATATGAGTTGTGCCCTTCACGGAAATGAATATAACTTAGTGAGTGGTAGTGATTCTGCTCATGATGTGTGGAAGACACTTGAAGTTACCCATGGGGGTACCAATCAAGTGAAGGAATCAAAACTTAACATGCTCGTTAGAGATTATGAGTTGTTCTCTTTGAAATCCAATGAGAACATAAGTAATATGAATACTCGTACTACAAACATCATTAATGGGCTAGAGGCATATGGCAAAGATTACTCTTGTGAAAATTAACATGAAAAACCTCAATGCTCTTCCGAAAACATGGGAAGCAAAAGCCTTGGTCATTTGAAGAGGCCAATGACTTGAAGGTTTATCCCACCGAAGAGCTTATTGCCTCTCTTCTCACTCATGAGATGAAGTTAAAAAGACAAACTAGCCTTGATCATGAAAAATCTCCAAAAGAAGTTGCATTAAAAGCTAGAGATCACAAAATATCTCATGAAACAAAAGAGAGTGATGAGGAAGAAGAGGATACGGATGATGAGGCCATGGCCATGATGGTGAGAATGATGAGAAAGGCGTTCTATGGGGGAAAGGTCAAGAAGCCTTTCCAAGCAAGAAGAGGACAACCTTCTCAAAATCCAAATGGGATAAAATTCTTTGAGTGTGGAAGTAAGGATCACTTTATTGGAGATTGTCCAAAAGTAAAAAACAAAGACAACCAAGGTGACAAGAAGAAGAGATTTTTCAATGCAAAGAATGCACAATGCATGATTGGCACACAGGATGAGGAGAATAGCGAAGAAGAAGAGTATCACCCCTGAAAGACCTTTGAGGGTATTAAACCTAAGAGAGTGGGGGGGGTGGGGTGGGGTGAATTAGGTTCTTAAAAACTTCTTTGCCTAAGTGATCACTTTAACAACAAGAATGTTGTTTAAGCACATAAGGTGAGTTAATTATGCTCAAGTAACCTTAGATGACTAAGTAAAGCAATTGTATAAAGCAAGGAAGCATGTGTAGTTATCTATCCAAAGCACATATGTTCATATAGTCAAGTAGACAAATTATATCAAGTATATGAACAATGAAGTAAATGAATAGAGATAGAGAAAACTAACACAATGATTTATGGTGGTTCGATTCACAAAAAATCTACATCCACTACCTCAGGACAAACCTAAGAATTTCAAGATCCACTAATGGATACCCTTCACAACAAATGCAATGAGGGTTCTATCTTTTATAATTGCCCCAACAAATCAGGACTTGTGCTTCACAAAGAGCGTTAAGCTCACAAAGAGCCAATCTCTCACAAGAGATACTCGCCTCACAAGATGAAGTTTGAGAATAGAAGTATGGATGAAGTTTAATCCAAACTCAAATGCTTTTTAATGATATGAAAATTAAGCTTAAAAGTGTTTACTTGTGTTTTTATGAAGTGTATAGCCTATGCCCTCTTATGGCTTGATTAGTTATGAAAATTCATCTTTAGAAGCTTTATGTAGGGCAAGAATACACAAGCAAAAGTTGGTCACAACGGCTATAAATGTGGTATGGATTTGACAGCTTCGGTCCACCGGACTAGGCAGTTGGTCAACCGACGTGCCTCCAAAGTAAAGATAAAAGGCCCTCTGTCTTAATTTTGGTCGACCGCAAGATGAGGTCCGGTCTTCTGAAGCATAGCTCGGTCGACTGGCCTATAGCAAGGTCGTCCGAGAGAATATATTTGTTGGAGCATTGGAACATTCAAAATCTGACCAAGGACAAAAACAGCATCGGTCGACCGGACTTCTTCTGGTCTTCCAAGGCTAAGTCTGGGTCGGCCGGTATGCAGTCATAAAGTGGTTTTTCCACTTAGTCAAGTTCTTATTGTTTTCAAGCACATGCCTAAGTATTTTGTAAAGATGTAAAACACATTATAAAGAACTTAGGCATTGACCAACACTTAACTAAGTTTTCAAAAACCTTTTCAAAGAATTGAACAATGTAAAACATGAGGTTTTGAAAACATGCATAGTTGAGCTTTAAACATTCTATGACCTAGTATTATCAAGGGAAGATTAGTCACAAAGCATATACCTATGCTGACTAGACTAATCTTCTTGGAGGTCTTCAAGTCTTGTAGATGAAATCTTCTTGGAGCTTTGACTTGAAGCCCTTGATCAACATCTTCTTGGAGTGATGAAGTCCTATAGCAATCTTTAGTTGTAGTGTATTAGACTTCACACTTCTTTTCAAAGAGCATGCCAATTGATTCTAATCTTGTTAGATTGAGTAGATGTTGAAATGTTGATCTTCTTTCTTCATGACGTTGCAAGTACTTCCATAGCATGTGGATTGACTTCATGCTTGTGTTATGGAGTCATGCAAAGTGTAGCTTCCTTGTGTGTATGATGATACCTTTGGTGTACACACGAAGTTAATTTACCATTTCCATCAATGTTGGTGTGAGTGCTAAGGATCCTATCATTAAGAACATGCTCACACAAACATTAGAACTATCAATGGTTTGTTATCATCAAAACCAGATTGACCACTTTGCCCTTAGGGCTAACAATATCCCCGTTTTGATGATCACAAAACGTTGATGCAAATGGGAATAATATACAAAAGATAAAGCATTGCGCATGTAAGAATGCATGCATGAGATAAGGGTATTAAGGATCTAAGCAAGTAGATGTTTTGAAGAAAAAAAAATCTACTCCCCCTATTTTAAAGAATCCATTATCTCTCCCATTTTGCAAAGTTCTTTAGCTTTCTCCTTTTGTAAATTACTTTTCTTGGCACATTTGCAAAGCTAAGTTTTCTCCCCTTTTTGTCAAAATCAAAATGGGTAATCAGAGCGCCAATATGAAAGGCATTTTCTTCTCCTTTTTGTTGAAAATGATCCAATTGAAAAACAATCCAAACGATCAAAAGTTAGAAACCTTTTAAGGAGGGATTAAGTTTAAATTGTGGAGAAGCTTGATGGTTTAATAGATTTATAAGATAAAAAAAAATGATCATATCTAAAGACCAAAACATCTATAAAGAAGGATAAATTTTGAATAAGCTTGGTTGATTTCAAAATAAAAAGAGTCCATAATAACACATAAAGATCAAGATGGTCATTTGGCTCAAAGATTAAAATATCAACATAAGCTAAAATCAAAGGAGATAAGGAATAAAACCTTACAACACAATCTCCCCGTTTATCAAAACACAATGTTAGCTTATTTAAAATGAAAATAATTTGAAAACCATAGCTAACAAAATAAGAAATGGAAGTGATACCATGAATATACCAGTTAAGCACATGTATCACAAACCAAAGAAACTAGAGGAAGTGTAAGATAACACTTTAAGCACATTCCTCTAACAAGTTACTGGTTAGCTTAAAAGAGTGTAACAACTCTTAAAGCAAGGCTAACCAAGAACTATATATGAGATCAAAAGAATAAGGAGAAGAAATACATGATCTCAAATGTTATAAGGGAGAGTATATGCAAAAGATAAACATATTTAACTCCCAAACAACAAACACAAGTTGGCTAATAGAGATGAAAATATGAAAACAAGCCAACAAGTGATGTGATGATATAAAACTTGAACAAGTGAGTATACAACACATATAAAAAGGGGGTATAGTATGAAAAACATTTGAATGCCCCCCCCCCCTAAGGTTGTGCCTATTTGAATAAAATAGCAAAACTTACAAATTACTAAAGTTAAAGTTCAAGAATTGCTAAATTTTGGTTGTTCCGGTCGACCGCATAAAGTGCCTCTGGTCGACCGTAAAGGTTTGGTCGACCTGAGCCCCAATCTCCGGTTGACCAGACTGTTGGTGTTTACATTTGATATAGGTGCTCAATTGGTTTGGGCAGGCTCAATTGGATTAGGAAAAATACTCGGCCGACCGAGAGCTGTCTCGGGTCGACTATACTTTTGGTCACTCCGGTCGGCCGGAAACCATTTATGCGGTCGACCGGATCAGTTGGACTTGGTCAAAATAGGAATATTACTTGTGTGAGGGAGTGTGTGTGAGTGTTGGTAGTGGGAGAGAAATATGGGGAGAGTGGGGATTAGTGAGTAATTCCACTAACACCACATTTAATGAAGAATTGTTCTTCATTCCATACTCTCCCATTATTAAAAATCATCTATAGCTTTCAAACACATAGAAGCCGAAAAATATAGAAGAAAAATGTGATTTTTCTTCTTGATTTTACATACTCCCAAGAACACTTCAAGAGACAAGAAAATTTTGATTTTTCTAGTTCTCAGATTTTCGGTTTTCCTAAGTTGTATATACTTTGTGGATTCTGGAAAAAGTGTTTTCCACTTTCAAAGTTTTGGGCTAACATCTGGGACTTGGAGTGACAAGCTCAAAGTTGGTGTGTGGATTACCAGTAGAGTCATGAGTCATTTGGCGGTTGTTCGTGAATTCAAGTAGCAAGAATCCGGGCATCATTGATTAGATCGACAGAAAGGTATAACTCCTAAACACAAGGTTTTGGTTCTTTCTCGTGAGTAGATCCTTTAAAGGAACGTAACCCCGCGTGTTTAGATCGACAGAAAGGTATAACTCCTAAACACAAAGTTATGTGTTTGTTTTGAGCATGGTGCGTAGTAATAGTCTTTGACCAGTGGTTTTTATTATAATACAGCCTGCATGTCGTGCCTTATCTTTTATCTCTTGTTGTAATTTTAATCTCGAATGTAACTCAAGAATTTTTTCCATTATGTAAAAGATTTAAAATATGATTCTATTTATTTTACATATGTAACAAGTGATGAAGGAAGGCATCCATCAGAGGGAGGAAACCACAAGGAGGCGAAAGAGAATAGATAGGATTTATTGCTTTCCACATTTAGATTGATATAGGATTTTCTATTGTCTCGGAAAATCCGTATTGTGGCTATTACTATGTCACGTTTATTTACTGTTTTATGTATTTTGCATGAGATGCCCGATGCATGTTTACAGTATTGATTTTAGCATGTGATGCATATTCAAATGTATAATCAGATTATGCACCGTTTGGTGAGTCAATTTTTAAAATCCCTCAAATTTTAAATATTAAGTCTATTGCCTTCCAAGCGGGGCCCTCGTCAAAGCCAAGATCAACAGTAGTGTGAACTTTCGAGTGGAATAAGCGCCTGTCTATCCTGGTGAGGCTCGAAGGATAAGTTAGTGATATCCGTCATTCAACCTTGGGTTATACTTAACCGTATTACCTCAAACGCTGAGAATCTGGAGGTAAAAGGGGTAGGATGTGTATTTATGTACTGAGGGTAATCGTTACCTACTTAACCAACCAAGAGTCACATAATTGATGTGATTAGCAAACATTGCTTACCTAAAGCGTCTTCTTGAGTATAGTTGCCAATGCTGCCTTGAGAATGACGAAATATGGATCTTGGTCCTACTAGAAAGTTTTGAACTTTCCGAATGAATATTAGAGGGTTATTCAATTGAAGAAAAAAAGTAGGTCTAACTTTCTCCTTATAAAATCTAGAGCTCAGTTTCTTAGTAGTATAGGAGGAAGATTCACCTTGAAATTGCGAAGGAGGAGGTGGAATTGGATGATCATCAACGGACTCCGTGTCTTTGTCGGAGTAGCTTGTCCTTTTCGCTTTTTCTCTGCTTCGATCAACCATTATTCTGATGTTTTCTCTCTTTGGAGCGGTTTCAACCGAATCTCTAATGGTTTGAGAATTTTCGAGTGGTCTTTCGGTGGGAGGTTTCTTCTTTGAAGATTTATCCTTGGATTTTTCTTTTGATGGATTTTGGTTGTTGATCCATGATTGAAGGATTATGATGTTTGTGGAAGGAATTGATGTTTGGAAAAGTATAGGTTTCGAATTTGAGGAAATTTACTGAAAGGGTTTGAGAGTATTTTGAAGAGGGAAAATAAACTTTTGAAATTATGAACTGAAAACCCTTGATTTCGGCTTAATCGCGACTGTTCGGTCGACCGTAGGTCCTATCCGGTCGCCCGCCCTCATCCAATTAAAATATGAATTTCTTTCTGTCCAGATTTCAGACGAACGAAGAGGGATGTCGGTCGACCGGGATACATTGTTATTGATAATGTTAGTAGTGCCCTAGGAGCATTAGCATATGTTGTACGTTTTATATCTTTTTGAGCATTTCATCTGAATAGTTAATTTTGCTTATGAACATCAAATGCGTGATTTGATAGTAAAACTCATTTGGTTATGTAAATCCTATTCTAGTTGTCCCTAGTTTTATATAATCTACTTTACAATGAAACAAAACTAGTATGATGTTTGATTGATGATTATATTTTACTAATCATGTGTAATGAGTACAAATCATATCATAGATGCAATATATTGAGATATATCGTATCGGACGTGATCCGTTAGAGAAGTAATACTTCATTACTTCATGGTCCTTAGTCATATGTATTACTTCCTCAATACTATTTTAGAATCCTTAGACCTTATGTCTCCATTGATTCTAGCATGAATGGAGCCACGTTTTGACTCAGTCTACGTTGCTTTTAATCGAGTAATCAATACGACTGATGATCGGATGTAGTGTCCCTCTCTTATTAGAGAGAGATATCCATGGGCCCCCCTGACAGGGAAGACTGTTTAAATGCATGGTCGTGCTCAAATGTATTTAATAAACTGGTTATTAAATACTATTTGTTGGAACAGTCTACTTGGAGATCGAGCTTAAATACAATTAATCTTTATAAAGGTGACAACTACCATGCCTTATGCTTAATTTGGATATCGCGAGACAAAGGGATTTAATAGTGGATTGATATTAGGTTCCACCGAACATTCATTCACTTTGGGTAGTCACGATGTCCTGCTAGGGACCGCTTGTGATTTATGAACACACACTACTACTAAGTGTGTTTTCAATGCCATTGTGATATGAACCTACAGGGTCACACGCATAGACGAGCTAACGAGCTTCATGTCCAGATTCAATGGATCTAGAATGTGTCTAGGTTCATTGTATAAGACATTTATTTTCTGAGGATAATAAGACGTTATTATTCGAATTAGAGATAAGGGGGCATTTTCGGTATAGCTGGGATTATGTGGGAGTTGTTATCCGATAAAGACTCCCACTACCAGTAGAAGTCTAGGGGACGAGGGAGTGTAAGACTCCCACTGCCAGAAGAAATGGATAGGACGTGGGAGTTGTTCTTGGAACAAACTCTCACACCCTATATAAACTTCTCTTGGCTGAAACCTAGAGATTAATGCTTGAGCCGCACAAAATACCGAAATACCAAGAAATCAGATTTCTTGTTCTCTGCCTCCCTTTCTCTCTATATTCCAGAAACTCAGAAAAATCAGAAGAGCTAGCACTCGCTGATCGTTTCGTCGCGTGGATACCGTTAGGGAGTAATTCCGTAAGGGAGGACTCAAGGTGATTGCTGCAGAGAGCCAAAGACAGAACATTTCCATTCAAGAATCAGATTCTTGAACCAAGAAACGTAAGTTTTTCTTTATATTTTTCTATATGTTTTGTATGAGCGGATCCTTCAGGGGAGGACTCATGGGTGTTTAGAACGAGTTTCTGCCCATGAGTCCCTACAGATAAGCCTTTAGCTGCGTTCGACCTGGAGTTTGTTGAGGTCGACCAGGATACCCTGTCTTTATCTGAGGCAATTTGACCATTACTGCAGTGGACCGGTGGCTTATCCGGTCGGCCGGATCTCTCATGTTTCCGACAATAACATTCAACTTTGGTACCCATTTTCTTATGAGTCCTTGGGGGGGAGGGGGTTAGTTTTGGGGTTCTTTTCAACCTAAATTGATTTAGCACCTCTTTCAATCTTTTTCTTGTTAATGCAACGGGTGGCATGATGGCCAGATATACCACAATAAGAACATATATCATTTAGCATAGTGGTATGAGATGTTCTAGCATTAAAAGGAGTACATTGTGCATATTTTTGTGTGTGCTTGTGCTCTTGGCAATTGATAACAAAATGATCATATGGAGAAACAAGCACATTACCAAGGATATCTCTAGAACAAGTACACTTATCAACATAAGCAGTTAATACATCAAATTTGTGCCTGAGGATATCATGCTCGACAAGTTTAGATTTAACAATAGACATGTTGACAAGAAATTCTTGATTTTCAAGAGATAAGGAATTTTGAGATAAAAGCTCATTCTCTTACTCTACTTGCAAAATAGATCTTTCATTTAATGAGAACGCAAGTTTCCACAAGAAGTCTTATTCTTCTTAGCCATATTTTTCGACTCATCATATAAGTCATTTAACAGCACATAGGGATCTTCATCATGATCACTAACTAGAGTTGAAGTTAAGGTTTGTGTTAGTAGTGCCCTAGGACCATTAGCATGTGTTGTACGTTTTATATATTTTGAGCATGTCATTTGAATAGTCAATTTTGATTTTGAACATCGAATATGTTATTTGATAGTAAAACTCATTATCTTATACAATTACTATTCTAATTGTCCCTGGTTTTATGTAATGTTTTATACCATAAAATAAAACTAGTATGATGTTTGATTGATGATCATGTTTTACTGATCATTTGTAATAGATACAAATCATATCATAGATAAATATTGGGGATATATTGTATTGGACGTGATCCAAAAGAAAAGTAATACTTCATGGTTCTTTTAGTCATAAGTATTACTTCCTCAATACTATTTGGAATCCTTAGACCTTATGTCTCCATTGTTGCCAGCATGAATGGAGTTACGTTTTGACTCAGTCGGACGTTACTTTTAATCGAGTAATTAATAGGACTAATGATCTGATATAGTATCCTATCCTGGCTTAAATGTGAGAGGCATTGTAAGGGATTTGTCCCTCTCTTATAAGAGAGAGATATCCATGGGCCCCTCGACAGGGAAGATTGTTTAAATGCATGGTCGTGCTCAAATGTATTTAATAAAGTGGTTATTAAATACTATTTGTTGGAACAGTCTACTTGGAGATCGAGCATAAATACAATTAATCTTTATAAAGGTGACAACTACCATGCCTTATGCTTAATTTGCATATCGCGAGACAAAGGGATTTAATAGTGGATTGATATTAGGTTCCACCGAACATTCATTCACTTTGGGTAGTCATAATGTCTTGCTAGGGACCGCTTGTGATTTATGAACACATACTACTACTAAGTATGTTTTAATTACCATTGTGATATGAACCTACAAGTTCACATGCATAGACGAGTGAACGGTCATGTCCAGATTCAACGAATCTAGAATGTGTCTAAGTTCATTGTATCTGACATTCATTTTTCTGAGGATAATAAAATGTTGTTATTCGAATTAGAGATTAAGGATGGGCTTTTTCAGTATTTGGCTTTCGCTAGGATTACGTGAGAGTTATTACGCGATAAAAACTCCCATTACCAGAAGAGGTTGGGATTATGTGGAAGTTGGTTTTCAGAACAAACTCTCACGCCTATATAATATCTTTTTTGGCGAAACCCTAGACATACTTTTGATTGCCGCAAATAGCAATACTCAAAATTGAAAAAATCTGCCATCCCTTCTCTCTAAAGTTTCCAGTCATAACAATACAAAGCTAGCACTCGCTGTTCGTATCGTCGCGTGGATACCAGTAGAGAGCAATTCCGCAAGGGAAGACTTTTGGTGGTTGCAGCACAAATCCGAAATCAGAAACCATTAACGAAAAAATTGTAAGTCTTTTTCGTCTGTTTTTCAATTCCCATAGTATGAGCGGATCCTTCCATGGACTATTCATGGGTGTTTAGAACGAGTTTCTACCCATGAATTCCTTCACTTTGTACCTCATTACTCAAGGAAATTGTACTTTGGATTGCAAATTTATCATCTTCATCAAGTAGTTCAACAAGGCACCTTGAGTAGTCTTTTGTAGAGCCATCTTGGTTGGATGAGTTTATGCTTCTTGATGAATTCTCTACATCTTTGTTGACATTGGCACATGACTCTTTTCTTAGAGTCTTATCTTCTTTATGCCATTCCTTGGGGTTCAACTCTTAATTGTGAAGCTTAGATCTTTTTGAACCTACAAGGGGAACTTGAGACTTTCTAGGTACCTTTTGTAAAGGTCCTTCATTGTTTATTTCATTTCTCAAGTGGCATAAGTGTGTGCATGATCAAATATAAAACTACATGGATGCTTCTCATGAGATGAGAAATAAGGACAAGAATCAACCAATCTTGTGATGTTGTACAATTTAGATACCTTAGAAGAGAAACATAAAACAAATGAAGATCTTGCATTAAGTGATCTAAATGTAAGAGTTCATCAAAAGGAAATGATGCAACATCAACAAGAGTACAAGTATATGCATCAAACTTACTTCTCAAACAATTAATATTATTAATTAAAGTACCATGAGAGAGTGAAGTTGATACCTTTGTTACCTTACCAAGTGATGAATGTTTGGGATTAAAGGATCTAAATTATTCCATCTCGAAGAAGTCGTACCCGTTACCACGGATAGACCAGTTAGTAGACGCGGTGGCGGGACACCCCACATTGTGTTTCCTCGACGCATACAATGGATATCACCAGATCTCCATGGAAGAGGCAGGCATGCCCAAAATAGCGTTTGTCACGGGTGACAGTATATTTTGTTACACGAGAATGCCCTTCAGGTTTGAAAACGTCGGGACAGATTTCAAAGAAATGGTCAACACATAGTTCGCATATCAAATTGGCCTGGAACATGGAGGTTTATGTAGATGATCTCATCATAAAATCCAAACCACTCGATTTATTGCCAAATGATATGATGGAAACTTTCTCCACAATCCGGAGGATATAGATGAAGCTCAACCCTAAGAAGTTCACAATCGGGGTCCCCTTGGACAAATGCTTCGGATTCCTGGTTTCCTAGGGGGAACAGAGGTCAACCCGGATAAAATACATGCTATCCAGGCCATGTGACGACCTTCCAGCATCAAGGAAGTCCAAAAAGTAATTGGACAATTGACGGTGTTGGGTCAATTTTTAGCCCGAGTCGGGGAGCGTGGCCTTCCATTCTACCAAACACTACGGAAATCCAACGGCTTCGAATGGACGGCAGAATACGATAAGGTCTTGAAGGAAAAGTTCGTAATCCCCAAAACGCAGTGGAAATAAATAGGACGAGATTACGTTCCTTTAGAGGATCTACTCACGAGAAAGAACCAAAAACCCTGTGATAGGAATTATACCTTTATGTCGATCTAATCGACATTTCTTGGATTCTGCTACTAAAAACCACCATCAGCAGCCTTCAGACTCCTGTCTCTATTGGTATCCACACACCAACCTCTAAGCTTGTTACTCCGTGTTTCAGATGCTAGTCCAAGAACTACGAAGTTTGAAAAACACTTTTTCCAGGAATCCACAAAGTATAGATAACTTAGGAAAATCGGAAATCAAAGAGATGATAAAAATCGTATTTTTCTTCCATTTAATTGTTCTTGAGAGTGTATAAAAATAAACAAGGAAAAATCCCATATTTTTGCTTCTTGGAATTCGGCTAAGAGAGAAGAAAGAAGAGAAAAGAGAGAAGAGAGAAAAATTAATCACTCTTGAATTTCTAAAATGATGAACATTTTATTATCTTGTGGTGTTAGTGGAATCACCCACTAACTCAACTTCCCATTTATTCTCTCCCATCACTCCCTTACACACACTCCCTAACACATATAGATGTGCCGATTTTGACCTGGCCCAACTGGTCCAGTCGACCGGAGAAATGGTCCTCGGTTGACCGGAGTGACAAAAAGTTCTCGGTCGATCGGGTCATTTTAGAATAGTTCAATGTAATAATTACATAACTATGTAAGGACGTTATTATATGTTTTAATACAAAAAGCACAGCCGTATATAAAACAATAATAATGGAATCCATGCCTTAATATTTCATCACACAATCTCCCATATACACTAAAGACAACAACCTTGCCTTTTAGTGTATACTGTACATAAGAATTATCTCTAAGACCAGTTCTCTTGGTATCTAATACCTATGCTACAAGTATGACGATGTTGCTTCTGTGTCAGCGGCATCGTTAGTGGGTTAGTGATGTTAACGTTCGTGTGAACCTTGCATATCTTCACATGTCCTCTATCAATGATCTTACGAATCATGTGATACTGCCGCAATATATGTTTGGACCTTTGGTGAGACCGTGGTTCCTTTGATATATGGCTCCACTCACAATGGAGATAAATCACATTCGACATTCGAAATTCTAGGTATACCACACCAAGTTCATCAAATAAACTTTCAGATCCAAATCCCCTAAGCAGGATCTAATGCAGATATATACTCAGCTTTGGTTGTAGTTTAGGCAAAACACATATCCTAATTGCGATCTAAAGTCGTCTTTATGGGTTTGGAAACTAGCATAAGTGTAACACTTACAATGAGTTCGTCTTCCCCACCATAGATTAAGAACGTGTCCTTAGTCCTTTGCAAGTACTTAAGCATGTTCTTGACGGCTATCCAGTGACATTCACCGTATGTAGAATGGTATCTGCTCGTTATACTCAAAGCATACGTGACATTTGGGCGAGTACACAACATGTCATACATGATAGATCCAATTGCTGAAGAATATGGAAACTCACTCATGCGTTCTTTCTCATCCAGTGTCTTAGCACACTTTTATCTTGAAAGAACCGTACCAAGTGATATAGGACAAAGACCCATTTTGGACTCTTGCATGCTAAACCGATTTAGCACTTTGTCTATATATGTACTCTAACTTAGGACATGATGTGTACGTGATCTATCTCTATAGATCTTGACTCCTAAGATGAAGCTTACTTCACCTAAGTCCTTCATAGAAAAACATTGCCCCAACCATACCTTTACAGATTCCAAGGTTGGAATGTTATTCCCTATGAGTAGTACGTCATCTACATACAAAACCAGGAATACCGCCGAGTTTCCACTAAACTTCTTATAAACACAAGGTTCATCAACGTTCTTGATAAACCCAAACTCGTATACGGCTTCTTCCAAATGTCGATTTCAGCTTCTAGAAGCTTGTTTTAGTCCATAAATTGACTTCAATAGCTTACATACTTTATTGGCATTATTTGGATCGACAAAACCTTCGGAATATATCATATACACGTCCTCATCTAAGTTTCTGTTAAGGAAAGCTGTTTTGACATATATTTTCCAGATTTCATAATCATAGTGTACAACTATAGCAAGCAAGATACAAATGGATTTTAACATAACTACAAGGGAAAAGGTCTTATCATAGTCAATACCATGAATTTGTTCAAAACCTTTCGCGACAAGTTGCCCATTGTACGTTTGAACATTCCCATCCATGTCAGTTTTCAATTTAAAAACCCACTTGCACCCTATTGGGGTTACCCCCTCATGCGCATCTACCAAGATCCATACTTGGTTAGTGTACATGGAATTCATTTTGGATATCATGGCCTCAAGTCATTTCTCAGAATCTGGACTAGAAATTGCTTGATTGTTGGTTGTAGGTTCATCGTGATCAATAAACAAAACATCTCCATGTTCTGTTACGAAAATCAAAAAAATTCGGGTGATCTACGAACTCTACTAGAGCTACGCAATTCTTGTGTTTCTGGCTCCACAACAGTTTGTGTAGCTTGTTCCAATTCCACATGGTCACTTGTGCCTAGAACTTCACCAAGTTCACTTGGAATTTCACCAAGCTCGGAACTTCATTAAGTTCCACGTGGCTCCCACTTGTTTTCCCAGAAAGAAACTGTTTCTCCAGAAAAACTCATTTTTGAGCAACAAACACTTTGTTCTAATCAGGAATGTAGAAGTAGTATCCTTTAGTTTCCTTATGATACCCCACAAAAGTGCACTTGACCGACTTTGGGCTAAGCTTGTCCAAAACTGGACGTTACGCAAATGCCTCACAACCCAAATCTTTAAGAAAGACCTACTAGGACGCTTCCCAATCCATATATGATATGGTGTCGTTTCAACATATTTGGATGGAACTCTGTTTAGTGTTAAATCTGCTGCTTCTAAAGCATGTTCCAAAAAGGAGTTTGGAAGGCTTGCGTGACTCATCATTGATTGAACCATATCTAATAGAGTTCGATTTTTCGTTTCGGATAAACCATTCCATTGAGGAATAGCCGGAGGAAAAAGTTGTGAAACAATTCCACAACTCTTTAGATAGTCACGGAATTCTCGGCTTAAGTATTCCCCTACCTCGATCGGATCGAAGCATCTTAATACTTCTGCTAAGCTGATTTTCTACTTCATTCTTGTGCTCTTTGAACTTTTTAAAGGCATCAGACTTGTGTTTCATAAGAAACACATATCCAAAATGACAGAAATCGGCAGTAAAAGTAATGAAATATAGAGACCACATCTTGCATGGATATTGAATGGACCGCATACATCTCTATGTATTAGTTCCAGCAACTCCTTTGCTCGTTCTCCAGTTCTAGTAAAAGGAGAAGAAGTCATCTTACCCATTAAACAAGGTTCGCATGTATCATATGATTCCAACAATCCATCTTTATGGAGTTTGGAAATGCGGTTTTCGTTTATATGACCTAATCGACAATGCAAGAGGTATGTAGGATTAGACTCTTTAGTCTTTATCTTCTTTGTATTTATGTTATAAATCGGTGACTCTAGGTCTAGCAGGTATAAATCACCAATGCAGCACTACAATAAAAAACGTGATTTAACGATAACGACATTCAATGGTTTTTAATATGAATATCAAAACCCATATTGTCCAAACAAGAGATCGAAATAATATTCTTTATTAAAGTAGGTACATAAAGACAGCTGTCTAAATCTAGAACAATCCCAGAAGGAAAACTAAGACTATATGTTCCTCTAACTAATGCAACAACTCTTGCTCCATTGGCAACGCGTAGGTCCATGTCGTCTTTTTCCAGCTCTCTACTCCTTTGTAGTCGCTGCACATTCATGCAAATGTGAGAACCACCTCCGGTATCTAATACTTATAAGGAAGTAGTAGTAGACAAGTTAATCTCAATAACATAAATACTTGAGCCAGAAGCAACGTTTGCTCCCTTTCCAAATTTTTTACAGGCAAGAAAACTAGAGCAGTTTCTCTTCCAGTGTCATTTCTGTCCACAATGGAAACAATTTCCATCCTTTGCCACAACACCCTTGGGCTTCAAAGCTTATTCAGAATGGTTAGGTTTTCCCGAAGGCTTGCCTTTAGGCTTACCAAAACCTTTGCATATGTTGTTGTTGACCATATAAATGGCCTTGGACTTGCCTATTTTCTTCTCGGCAATAGGTTTAACAATTCCGGGAGAGGTTTGTCTATCTCATTCATATTGTAGTTTAATACAACCTGGCTGAATGATTCAGACAACGATTGCAGAATCAAATCACTGGATAGCTCCTGGCCCAGAGAAAATACTAGTTTTTTGCGGCTCTCAATGTAGCCTATCATCTTTAGAACGTGAGTTTCGACTGGTGTTCCCTCTGCCAATTTGCACTGAAAAAGAGATTCCGACACATCGAATCTCTCCTGGCGGGCTTAACCCTGAAAGAGTTGCCTTAGATGATTAATCATATCGAAAGCTCCCATTTCCTCATGTTGCTTATGAAGCTCAGAGGTCATGGTTACTAACATAAGACTAGACACATCTAACGCGTCATCTAAGTACTTACGATAAGCATTCTTTCAGCGGTCGGAGCCCCTGCGACTGGTGGACCGGGAATTGGTTCCTCGAGAAGATACATCTTTTACTCGTGCTTGGGAATTGATGAAACGATTTCATTTGCCATTTTATCTACAGAGAAGAATTTGCAAAGTTTTAGTTGGCATATTTTAAAATCATTAAAAGGACTTTATTTAATGATTCTCCCACTATTTTCTTCAAATGAATAACCCTCAAGTATTCATTCGGAAAGTTCAAAACTTTCTAGTAGGACCAAGATCCGTATATCACCAATCTCGAGGCAGCTTTTGCTACAAAGCTCGAGAAATGGTTGTTTAGGTAAGCAACGTTTGCTAATCACATCAATTATGTGACTCTTGGTTGGTTAAATAGGTAACACTTACCCTAAGTACATAAATGCACATCTTAACCCTTTGCCTCCCGACCTAATACCGAGGCAGCTTTGGCTACAAAGCTCGGTATTGGCAATCCGATTAAGTATGACCCATGATTGCGCCGTCGAATATCACTAAATTATCTTTCGCGCCTCACCAGGATAGACATGCGCTTATTCCACTCGAAATTTTACACTACTGTCGATCTTGGCCTTGAAGAGGGCCAATCATGGAAGGCAATAAACTTAATATTTAAAATTGAGGGTTTTAAAATTTTCTCACCAAACGGTGTATAATTTGAATATGCGTCTCATGCTAAAATATACTCATGTAAAATACATAAACATTAAATAAATTGTGACATAGTATAGCCCCTGTGCGGATTTTCCTCGGAAAATCCTAGGTAAATCTATAGGTGGAATAACAATAAATCCTGCCTATTGTCTTCCGTCTCCTTGTGGGTTCCTCCATCTGATTGACGCATTTCTTCATCACTTGTTACATATGTAAAAAAAAAAAAAAACTTATTCTATACTTTTACATAATTGAAAGAATTCTCGAGTTACATTCGAGATTAAAATTACAACAAGAATTTGATAAGAGAAGGCACGACACGCAAACCGTATTATAATAAAACCACTGGTCAAAGGCTATATTACTATGCACCATGCTCAAAACAAACACAAAATCATGTTGAGAGCAAATACACACTGCTTGCCCCTTTTCGGTCGACCTAGGCCATACTCCCGGTCGACCACGATAAAGCAGTAGCCAAAACAGTGCAAACATTAGGCCACATCGGTCGATCCAGAACATTTCTAATCGACCTTCCTGAAAACAGACTAGCCTCGGTCGACTGTGATTGCTCACCGATAGGCCGAAATCTAGGCAGTAGCAAAATCCCATTTTCAAACATGTTCTGTCTGTCGCGAACCTCTTCCAGTTGACCGAACTTTTGCCAAAAAACATAAACTAGCCAAAAACACGAATTTACAATTCGTTTAACACTTAAACGACTTTCGAGAGGCTCTACAAAGGTAAAGGCATCCTATTACATGCATTATCCGTCTAATACAAACAATGCGGGATTATTGGGTTCTCGTGATAGACTATGATAACACTTGAATGAAAAACTCGTAATCCCCAAAACGCAGCGGAAATAAATAGCGCTGGATTACGTTGCTTTAGAGGATCTACTCATGAGAAAGAACCAAAAACCTTGTGTTAAGAATTATACATTTATGTCGATCTAGTCAAAGTTGGCCGAATTCTACTACTAAGAACCACCAACAGCAGCCTTCAGACTCTTGTCTCTATTGGTATCCACACACCAACCTTTGAGCTTGTTACTCCGTGTTTCAGATGCTAGTCCAAGAACTACAAAGTTTGAAAAACATTTTTTCCCAGAATCCACAAAGTATAGATAACTTAGGAAAACCGGAAATCAAAGAGGTGATAAAAATCGTATTTTTCTTCTCTTTAATTGTTTTTGAGAGTGTGTAAAAATAAATTGAGCACCTATATCAATTGTAAACTCTAACATGCTTGGCTGGACTTAAAAGAATATCTCAGCCGATCTCCGATGCTGGTGAGTCCGAGGGCGGAGAAAGATCTTTATTTATACTTAGTGGTCACTGACTCGGTGGTTATTTCGGTTCTTTGTGCGAAAAGGGGGAACATTATGAAGCTCGTGTACTATGCGAGCCACATCCTAAATGGACCCGAAATCAGATACAATGCTCTCGAGAAGCCGATTCTGGTTGTTGTAAAAACTACTAGAAAACTCAAGATGTACTTCCAGAGACACACCATTTGTGTACTAACTGACACACAACTCTGGCAAGTTATGTGAAAGCCAGAGACCTCGAGGCACAAGCTCAAATGGACATTGGAACAAAGCAAATCCCAGTTTCATTTTTTGCCACGAAAAGCGCAAGTATTGGCTGATTTCGTAGTTAAATGCTCCATCCCGAGCCCTGTTGATACTGAAACAGCACAAAAGCCTAACTAAGCAACATGTTGGACGCTCACAACCGACGGCTCTGCAGGAGAAAACAAATGGGCAAGGATCTTGCTACAGAACCCCGAAGGTATGAGTTTCTCCTACACTCTAAAATACAACGCCCACGTCACTAACAATGAAGCAAAATATAAAGCCTTAATCGTGGGGGCTGAAGATTGTTGATAAACTTGAGATCAAACAACTCCTCGTTCGGGGAGACTCACAGGTAGTCATAGGGCAGGTAATCGGCAGTTTCAAGGCACGAGAGGTTAATATGAAATTGTATCAAGGCCTAGTGCGACATATGCCGCCATGATTTGAATTCATCCAATTTGAAAAAATCAAAGGGTAGAAACAATATCCTGGCAGATATGCTATCAAAGATCGAATCAAATTCTTTTCTAGCCAGAGTTTGGATAGAATCCCTGGAAAGAAAGAGGATTGAACATGATGTCATGTGCATTGAGGAAACCACAAATTGGATGACACCAATTAAAGAGTATATCCTCCATGGAAAGTTACCCCGAGGATGCAAAAGAGGCCCTCCACGTTCAAACCAAGGTGGCCAAATGTGCAATCCTGGATGATTAGTTAAACATGACGATGGGGAAATGACCACTGCTCAAATGTGTAGCACCAGAGAACAGGGATTAAGTGTTGCACGAGATACATGAAGGGATATATAGAGCCCACATCGACATGGATGCATCAATAAGGAAAATTATGAGATACAAATACTTCCGGCCAACCATGAGAGATGATGTCCTCGAGTTGGTACGAAGAAGCAAAAAATGCCACTCCACGGTGATATACATCATGTTCCCCAAGTAGAATATCACATATTTGGGGAGCCTATTCCTTTTGCGAGATGGATGGACATCCTAGGCCCTTTCCCAAAAGCTGTAGGAGGTCGGATAGTCGCAATAGATTACTTCACCACATGGGTTGAGGTTAAGACACTAAACAACCTAACCACCCGAAAAGTCAAAGAATTCTTCATGAAAAACGTTATATGCCGGTTAAGGATACCAGTGATTTTAGTAATTGACAACGGAAGACAATTTGATTCTAAGAAATAGAAAGACTTTGCTCGTAACTAAGAATAGAGTACAAGTTCCCCTATGTTACCTACCCGGAATGCAATGGTTTGGCTGAAGCGATGAACATAATTTTCCTTCAAGGCCTGAGAAAGAGGCTACAAGAGAAGGTGGAGTCATGGTTCGAAGAACTCCCTAAAGAATTATGGTAGTATAGAACCCCACCTGGACGGGCTACATGAGAGAGCCCTTTCAACATATGCTTCGATATAGAGGCCAAGATCCCGCTCGAAGTCTTAGAACCGTCATTCTGAGCACTCACATTTGACCCCAAGGGGAATGAACGTATGATGCAGGAGAATTTGATCATCCTAGACGACCTAAGGGACAAGGCCGGCAGGAAAGAACAAGAATACAAGAGGAAAATAGTCTGATATCATAACGCTCGGGTAAAACCTTCCACCCTAAAAGAATGAGATCTTTCCTTAGGAATAACGAAATAAGAAGACATGGCCCCAACATAAAGTAAGATGCCAATTGGGAAGGTCGTTACTTAATCGTCAAAGCCCTTGGGAATGGTAGCCTCAAACTACAAGATGCGGAAAAGAACATTATAGCAAAGACTTCGAACGAGATGCACATAAAATGGTTATTTCCCTAGATTTCTCCTATTTTACTTTTACGACCACATGCAAATATACTTGTTTTTATATGACGTATTTAATAAAAGCGGTCCTCGCATGAGACGCATTTTTATATAATTAATGTTCAAACATAATTAGTCCAGGGTACCGCAAAGCCTTCAAAAAGACCTAACCTTCCAAGGTTCATGGAAGAAAAAGACCTAACCTTATGAGGTTCAAGCAGAAAAATACCTAACCTCCAGAGGTTCAGGCGTAAGACTCACAAGGTCGCAAACATTATTGGCTCAGGGTACTGCTTGGCCTGAAAAAAACCTAACCTTCCGAGGTTCAGGCAGAAAAATACCTAACTTTCTGAGGTTCAGGAGAAAAGACCCACAATGTAGCAAACATTATTGGCTCAGGGTACCACTCAGCCTTAAAAAAAGATCTAACCTCCCGAGGTTCAGGCACAAAAACCCACAGGATCGTAAACGTTATTACCCTGGGATACCGCCAGGCCTTATGAGGAAATTTGGTCAAGGGTAAAGCACAACTATGCAAACCTTGAATACAAAAAGCAGAGCAAAAGCTTAATAAGACCTTGAAGAAAATATTCAGTTTGGATATTACAAGGAAAATGAAGATAAAAGTCTACAATAAGGCACAACCTCGCTGACATGGGAGTCCTCCTCTCAGTCGGCACCCCGAGGCTCACGAGTGGGCCGATCAGAAATAACAAGAGATATTGGGTCACCTCGGGTATCTTCCGCTTCCGACTCTGGAATGGTTGCTTTAGAAGGTCCTGGTGAAAGAAGCTCCGGGGCTTCTGGTCCCTCGTATGGGGAGCTCGCAAGAAGAATGAAGTCGCTCCATTTGGCATGCGCTCCAGAGTAAGATAAGTCTTCCGAATTGGATCAAGCCATCATGTGTGCGGACCTCAACCATGATGGACTCAACATTGGCTGCCACTGTATTCAAAATAGTCCGGATCATGCTGGTTTGAACCCCGGCCAGTTGCATATATCTCCAAGTAATATGTCAGTTATTTCTAGATAAAAGATAACCTTAAACTTAATTATCCCAAAACTTCAACCTTTTGTTTGGCTCATGAAAAGGACTATAGAGCTCCTATAGGGGATGTGATTCTTTTATGTTAAATGTATAACCATCTATACCCCAAAAAACACTCAATCATTTTTCTAAAGAATGACTCCTACGATAGGCCGTCCGACCGTCTTCTTAAAAGAAATTGTGGACTATCTTAAACAAAAAGGTAGACACTCCCATGACGGCAGACCGAGCTCCTTTTCCTTAATCAAGGTTATAAGTTATGTCTCGATCTATTAATATTTTGGTTCAAGGAAAATCATCATATAGGGGTCCACTCCCAACTCCCAAGGTGTTAGAAGAAGATCCATTTACCAATCAACTAATCTTTAGATGGAAGCCATGAGACCTTTGGAAATCCCTCTCCCATTTAATACTTTATTGAAAATGTTTCTCTTGTTATTCCTTAAATTAAAATTGTCTAATGAAAACTAATTAATATTATCAAGACTTTATTAATCATGAGGTTAGAAATAATCTATAAGACTCATTCCTAGCTAGTTATCTTTAGTTAACAATTATTTCATATCATTTTAAAAGAAAAACATAATCGTGTAATAATACGGAAAAATATAAGAGAAAAAAGTCATAAACTTTTTCATGTCATTTTTATATCCTTTATATCCTACATGATAAACAAGGACCTAATGGTGGTTCCATCTATTTTTCTTTCAAGCATTTAACATATTATAAATAATAAAAATGTAAAAGAAAAATAACTCCTTGGTAATTTAGAAAATGAATAAATTAAAATAAACTAATTACAAAAATTTCTCGGGTTATATCCTAGTTTGAACATCAGGAGCCTCCAACTTTTCTTATTGTAAATTTCACGGGGTTACATCCTAATTTGAACTAGAGCATACCTTACGTTCGCGACTCAAATGGAGACAATTGCGATGGATTTGATGTAATTGCTCTCTCGACCTTCCCGGATATTCTCTTGTCTATGTAAAGTAATCCGATGAAGGAATCTAAGACCACCAACTTTAGAAGGGAGAGAAAAACTTGCTCCGTAAGAGAGGAAGAGAGATACTGATAAGAGAAGGAGGATGTCGAAATCTTTCTCAAACCCTTAAGGTTTCAGCCTCCTTGTCCATGTCCCCTATCTATTCCCGTCGTCAAGGTTAAATCTAGGGCTCGGGATTTAGTCTAGGCCTTTCTTTAATTGTGCACCCATGAACTTGTTTTAATTAAATAATTAGGTGCACGGTCTATCAATTAATTAGTCCAATAAAACATTTTTTTGGACTTCTCTAATTAAATAAATAATTAGAGCCCAATTTAAGGAGGGTTGTTTGTTCATAGAGAACTTTCTCATGACTCATCACAAAGAGATAAACATAGCAAAAGATATCAAGGCTAAACAAGCATATATGCCAACAAATTAAAATTACTAAGGCAGACAACTAGCTTTTATATAAGATAAGTACAAAACTTTCCAAGATATTACACAAGATAAAATACGTAAGAATAGAACAAATCCACCACGGCTCCTATGCTGAACAGCCTAAATTCCGTACGTGCGGGACAAGCTGTCAGTCGTTGAATTTTTTATTTTTTGATCCAACGGCTGTATCAAAATAGAGGCATTTTAGGGATAAACTTTGAGCTATTTTTTCTTTTTCTTACTTTTAACTTGGAGAAGATATTTTTGGCGGGAAAACGAATTTAAAAAAAAACATGTGTTCAATAATCAAGAACATATGTTCACTAATAAAAAACATGTGTTCTCTGACAGAGAACATGTGTTCTCTAATAAAAACATGTGTTCACAATATACAAGAACATGTGTTCTCTAACGAAGAACATGTGTTCTTGTAGAAATGTACCTTTGACTTTTCAGCCGCAACTTTTCTCTCTCCTCGGTAACCCAATCGATGTGACGGTTGCGTGTTACTTTTTGTTGTTATTATTATTATTTATTTATAAAATTACATATGTACCCTTTTAACCCTCTTTTAAATGACAGCCGTCGATCCACTTGAAAAATGAAATCAACGGCCCAGATCGTGGCCCGCACGTACTGAATTTAAGCTGTTCAGCATAGGAGCCGGACTGGAACAAATCAAGATCAAGGCACACAAGCTATCTCAAAGAGCACATCAAAATACATAACCTGTCAAATAAAATAATTAAAGCGGCACAAACTATCAAATTAAGCACATCAATATCACTTCTACCCTTTTGACATCATAAAAAGAGATAAGGCGGGATTAGAGATAAAGGGATAGGGGAACAGGGAGAATGAGCTCTCATCGGTAATATTTTCATCATTGAGCTTTCTAAACAGAATCACAGATAAGAGCAGTTAAAAATATCAACAGATAGATAAGAAATGGGTGAAAATTGTATGTACCCATGTGTATCAATTCCTGTGCCCAACTAATAAGAATTCGCCATGTGGTGATTTTTTTTTAATTATATACACACATGATAAATTGTGATTGGTTGGGTACACAAATGATTATTTGCCATAAGAAACACGCAGATATAACCACCAGGCCAGTTCACAAGCTTTCCAAGTCCCAAAAGAGATACATAAAACATAACAAAAGAGTAAAAACCAACATAAAGTTATTCAAGCCTCAAAAAGTAAACTGATAGAATTATAAAAGAACAATATGAAAAAGACATGGTAAAGAGAGATCTCATTTAATCTTATTCATGCTTGTTTTTTAAGATGCCATAACCTTCATCATTTGAAGATCCTTGCTTAAATAGATTCTTTGTAAGACAGAGACCAGACCATGTTCATTTCCACTTCCACTGTTATCTGCATTGTCTTTGTCTTTCTTCTCATACTGATCATCTTTTTTTCTTTCTCTTCCTTAGACATCTTATTTTTCTCGTCATTTTTATCACTGTTCTCACTTTCTTCATTGACACTCCCCTCTCCTTCATTACCAGCCATTTCATCATCATTTTTAGAAGATTCCTCACCGTCGCCACTGTCATGTTTCATCACATCACTGTCAGATTTTTCTTCCTTACTTGTCTGATCAGGCACAATAGTTGCCTCTTTGTTCTTAAAGCTTCCAGAGAGTTCTTGACGAGTAGTTCCAGGGCGTCTTCAATTTTGTTGACCCTTTCATCAGAGATTTCTAACTTCTTTTCAAAGTTTGAGGAGCACTTCCAATGGCGGAGCCAGGTAAGGGGGCAAAAATCTACGTAATTTTTTTAGTACTAGTTTGTATTCTCATATGCACTTATACATAAATTTTTAATATACGAAAATTGTTTTGATTCACTGAAAACTTTTAAAATTTGATAATAGAGTACTCATTATTTTTGTATCAAATTACAATATGCAATTTGAAAATATAAAAAATTACTCAAATGCTTACGCTTCTTTATGATAAAAATGTATATTTAATTAAGTAATTATTCCGTCCAAAATTAAATGTCTATTTATAATATTATTTATTACTCACCCTATTTGGATGTGAATGTCTCAATTTCTAAAATTTAAATAATTTTCATTTGAACACTAGTAGTATCATTTGATTTACACACTAATTTACTTATTTGAGAAGGATAAGTTGGTAAACTCATTAAAATTCAAATTCTCCCCTTAAATTTTGTATCATAAAATGAGATTCAATTCGGACTAAAAGAGTATTTGTAGAATTGTACTCCCTTCATTCCTTAATATAAGACTTTCATTACATGTTACGAAAATTAAAGAAGAAAAAAACAAGATACTTTGTTAGTTAAAATACAAATATTATTCTTTTAAAAATAACTTGTATACCACTAATTTTATTTAAGATAGTAATATTGGTATTATGATTAAAAAATTATATTAATTTTTACTTCCTTACTTCCACAACATGTAATAAAAGTTTTATATTAAGGAATGGGGTAGTTATATAGTAAACGCAAAGTATACACTTCCATATTATCCATGGCTTATTCTTATCCATTCTCAAACCATCCGACCTCCTTTGAGGAGTACTCTTATTTATGCTTGGCAGAAACTCAACCTCTTCAGTTTTAGTTGCATTCACATTACCTTCAACTTCCTCTCCACTTTCTGATTTTTCTTTGCTCTTACCACTGACTTCACTTAACTTAAAGATCTCCACCCTTCTTCATATAAACTTTCTTTAGATGATTCAGAGTTTCGTTCAGTTCATCCTATTTATTCTCAGCTTTCTTCTTGCTTCATTTTCCATTTCCTCCTCAAGATTTCTTCCCTGATTCCTTTATTTTTTCTCAATCATTTTACTGAGAGCACCTTTCTTTCCCACATTTATAATTACTTTGTCCATCGCTCTTCTCAGTTGTTCGGGAGTACAAATTGTCCATCGCTCTTCTCCATGCACCATCAACAAAAATTATGTCCATCAGAAAGAAACGGGTTGGATTGTAGCAGTTGTACCTTTATTTATTTTTAACAAACTCCCCAAACTCAAGATTGCATTTCTTGAGAAACCTGGACAACATACTTCAATAGGGAAGGAAATATAGTCTATTATTGATGTATTGCAAGAGATGTTGGATAAAGATGTGACTGGAGTTCATCATTTTCCTTTCAAAATGCTTTTGCATGATCATCATTTGGAGATAGTTAACTACAGAGTGATAGCGTCTAAGAAGGATTATGATATGAATTACTAGGTGATGAAGAATTCTTCCATATTCATCAAAAATATTTACCAACTTATTATCAGAATGATCAAATTCTCCCTCAATTTTGAAATGTTTCTTGAATCTCTCAAGATCCAGAACATCTTACTTGGATCCTATTTACCAACCAACCGTGTCCAAAATCATATTTACCAAGTTCAAACCTTTACCGCCTTTAAAGATATTTGGATCTTTAATAAAGTTAAACATAATGGTTATTTTGCAACCAACCATATCCTTAAACAACGTCTCATCATTCTCAGAGAAAAAGTTATTTTCAATTTCAGAAGTAACAAAATTAGACTGTTCACCTCTTTCAAAGGTTGAATCATTCACAAGTTGGTCAAGAACATCTTCACCGTAGATAGAATCACTAGAGGGATTTTGTAGGATTTTTCTTTGGTTTGGTGGATAATAGAGTTGAAGATTTTGTACTGTTTGGTTTTGTAGGCCCGAAATGTGTCACATTGGCCTGGCAGCACCCGGGATCATCTGCTTGGCAATCGAACCCCGTGCCCGCGGGCCCGAAACGCGACACATGGGTTAGGCAACACCTACGATCATCTACTTGGCAAACGAACTCACTATGCCAAAAGGAATATCCCGAGATGATAGTGGATATTTAGGACACCTTATATATCTGTCAAAACTTTCAGAGTTATCTCATATGGGATGAGGTTTCACAAGCAGTTTAACCTATGGGGGAACCGAACCAAACAAGGATAGGACACTATAACTTGCAGTCGACCGAAGATGAATGCGGTAATCTAAAGGATGATCAAAATAGAAATATATCAGATACATCAAATATGGTTTACCATTCTTATAACCAGGCTAAACGATGTCCTGTAATCTGCACACTTAAAGAGAATTAGTCTTGGAAACCTTTCACGCTTTTGGAGTAGTGTTCAATAGGTAAAAACAGAGGAGATACGATAGATATGATAGCAAGAGAAGATAAGAACAACACATCATAAAAAAGCATAGAATGAGATCAGCAAGAAAAAGATCAAAGTTGTATTCCCAGATGATTGGGAAAGTAAGAATAAAACAACAAGAGTAAGCCGTACAGGATCAAGACTCATTCCATATAAATTATGGTAAGCAACCAAGAAGAATGATTATGAGACAAAGTTACCAAAGACCTTCCTCAGCCAACTTCTTGCATTCTTCCATTATCTCTTCCACTTGTTTTCTTATCTTGCACTAAGCATCTTTACTATTTTGGATTCTTTCGATGACTTCTTGTATGTCTTCCTCATTACACATGGTTTTTTAGGACAAGCATTCATCTTGGGTCTTTTTTTTTCTTTTGTTCCACTGCGCTAGAAGTACCTGCAACATGTTCTTGAGAGAAGCTAGGTACCTTGTCGAAAGGTCCCTCAAGATTAATTTCCTTTTTTACCTGGACACATTTTAGTAATGTGATTTTGATCCCCACATACATGGCAATAATAGTATTCTTCGAAGGATTAGGTAAATGCGCAAAAGAGTCAAATAAATTGATAGCTTTACACTTCAAAGATATCTAATCCATGGAGTTGTGTGGGTTGTAATAATTTTCCTCCAAGTTTAGATCACCACAGCTGCTAGTAGAACTAGAAAAGATATCTTCAGAGTCAAACTTATCCTTTATTTTTTTCAAGATCATCACATATATTGCTAAGAGTCAAGGAATTGTGTACCTTTTTATCAGTGTTAAGTGAGGAGATACTATGATGTTCCTCGAGTGTTCATCCTTACTTGAATTAAAGTACTTTCGGATTTTTGTATAGGTGTCATCAACACTATTTTCTTCATCCCCAAGGTCATGATCATCAGTCTTCTTTTTTGTAGAGTCCTTCTTCAGGCAGGTGTTGTGACTTTGTTTAGCTTTGCTTTCCTGAAGATACTAATGTGAAGCTTGCTTGTATGCGTGAGATGGTCTTCATCTTCACATGTCATAGTAACTTCCACATTTTTTCTTTCATCCCAATCAATAGAGACTTGTATATGAGAGTGCCAATGATATCTCCAGAATAATTGTCCTCGTAGTATGCTTCGAGACGATTGAACATTTAAACACATTTTCACATTATTCAATTTAGGGTAAAATGAGCTGACGCCCCCCCAAACAAACTATTCCCTTTTTTGTTTTTGACCCTCAACTAAAAAGGTTCAAGTTTTACCCCCTAAACTATTTCGGTTTTTTGATTTTTGACCTTCCATCCATATTCTCCGTTACATCATAACGGATGTCCAGAAAATGGGGCATTTTGGGATAATCATATCATTCATAATAAATAGAATTAAATTTAAGGGAAAAAAATGGCCTTTTAAGATTTTTTTTAGAGGTTGGAATTTACAATTGGTGGTTGGAGAAGAGGAGTGGTACCCGGCTTCCGACTTCTTCTGTCACTGTTCTCACCGGCGACTTCTTCTTTCTCGTCAAAATAATAGATTTTTTTTTTTTATAAAAACAAAAATTTTAGGATGTTATACAGATTGCCCAAAAATGCCCCCATTTTTTGGACTTCCGTTATGATGTAATGGAGAATATGGATGGAAGGTCAAAAACCAAAAACCGAAATAGTTTAGGGGTAAAACTTAACCGTTTTTAGTTGAGGGTCAAAAACCAAAAAAGGGAATAATTTAGTGGGCGTGAGCACTTTTTACCCTTCAATTTATTGAAGATTTTCTCACTTAGACCACAACATACAATGTTCAAGGCTTTGAAATTGGAAGTCATTTTTCACATTATCTTCCTCATCATACTCAGTAATGGTTTTTGGCACTTTGACCCCCATTCCAAATCTTTGATGGAAAATAAGACCCTCCTTCAATTATTCTCAGAAGAGAGAAATCAATAGAGTATAATAAGACTTTGAAGCAAGTTTTCCATTTGTTGAAGTTGGTGTTGGAGTTTACATTTGATATAGGTGCTCAATTAAATTGGGCAGACTCAATTGGATTTGGTGTTCAATTGGATTGGGCAGAACCGGACTCGGTTGGAATGGACCCAGTCGACCGAGAATTGTCTCAGGTCGACCGAACCAGTTTGTCACTCCGGTCGGCCGAGAACCATTTCTCCAATCGACTGAACCAGTTGGACCAAGTCAAAATCGGCAAAGAAATGTGTGAGGGAGTGTGTGTGAAGGGAGTAGTGGGGAGAGAAAGGTGTGAGTGGGGAGTTAGTGGGTGGTTCCACTAACACCACATGATGAAATGTTAATCACTCACACAATTCAATTGACAATTCACTTCCATTTCATGCAGTACTCTAGCCAAGAAAAAGGAGAAAAAATCTGAATTTTTCTCTCTCTCATAAACACACCTCCAAGAACACATAAGAGAAAGAAAAATCATTTTTCTTGTCTCTATTTTCTGGTATAAGTTTTTCACATATCTATATCAACGAATCTGATACGGTACCAGCCATGAATCTTAGAGAGGTCATTTGGATAAATGACCTCATCCTTAACTCATACATCCCAAATACGAGCTTCAAAGTCAAGCCTTTGTTCCAAGTGTTTAAAGTCTCTAATCTAAAGGTTCAAGAGGTAAAGAAACATTCAAAGAAAGCTAGACACAATGATCAAAGCCATCGAATATCATTTGAAGGAAAGATACATAATTGGAAGGAAAACGGTTGAAGGGGTATTTTAGGAAACTTGTAAATTAAAGTCTATTAAAGACTTTAATTATATTAACAGCTTTATTGTTTATTTTAATTAGCCATGTTGGCCGAAATAAGCTAGCTAAATAATAGGACATGTTGTCCTTGATGTTAGGTAGTGTTTTGTTTTAGGTAGTTAACTTAATTTATGATTCAAGAGTCTTACCTAAAGTGGGACTCTTCATATTACGAAATTCCACTCTATTTAAGAGGGATTTCAGGAATAATTAGCCACTTTGATCATCAACGTTTTTTCGTCTAGCCACTTTGGTCAAAATTCAAGTTTTTTAACTTATTTCATCATTAAACATTTTTCGGCTTGCCATTTTTGTCAAAAATAATTTTTTTTAACTTTTTTTCATCACTAAAGTTTTTTTCATTACGCCATTTTGGTCACTAAAGTTTTTGGTCCCGCCATTTTGGTCAAAATTTTTAGTGACCTAAATGGCGTAATGAAAATACTTTAGTGAGCAAAATGGCGAGAATGAAAAAAACTTTATTGATCAAAATGGCGAGATAGAAAAAACTTTAGTGATGAAAAAAGTTAAAAAAATCATTTATGACCAAAATGGCAGGCCGAAAAATGTTTAATGATGAAATAAGTTAAAAAACTTGAATTTTGACCAAAGTGGCTAGGCGAAAAAACGTTGATGATCAAAGTGGCTAATAATTCGGGATTTCAGCCATGTTATTGTTAGACTTGATATATTGATTTAAGGTTCTTCCTTAGTTACTTTGTGTTTGATTCTCTATATACAGTTCATTCATCATTTGAGTTATTGTATCAATAAGTTTGGTTTATATTTATTTTGGTGTTTCAGCCCCCATTGATATTCAACCTTGCGGGAGAAAGGTTGTTTATATTCCCCATAAACTGTTCGAGATAGAGAAAGATCGGGCATTCAAGCCGAACCTTAGTATTCGTACATCAGTTCCGCATCAGAATCTCCCAAAGTTCGTCTTCAACGTTCGACGCACTCGAGACTATCATCATAGGCTCGACGAACAAGATCTAGGTTGATCGTGTGGATACTGTTAGAGACAGGGGTCCGACGGCTAGTGTTGGTTATTCAAAGTAGCATAATCTGGGCTATTTCGATTAGATTGAAAATGTAATATTCCTATTCACAAAGTACTGGTTCTCTCTCGTGAAAAGATCATGTAAAGGAAAGGAATCTCATTTTAATTCCGCTGCTATTCTGTGGGATTCCGAATTTCTTCCTTTTAGTTGGAACCATCAAAGAGAGGTGGTACATAGTGAGAACCCCCTTTTTCAAACACATATCGCAAATTCCACCACACATGATCTTTTCTTCAAGATGTTAAGCCACGTATTAGAAAGGGACTCTGATACCCATTGAAATACCCAAGATTGGGAGAGAAAGAATTGGGTGTTGAAATAATTTTTCCCTTGGGAGCTCTTTCCCTAATCCAGTCTACTAAGTGAGGAGGTTTTACGAACACATTCAACCGTACTTCACTTCCGGGTTCGCCACTCACTCTAGTTCATACGATTACAAGAACGATCCACTCTGCACATAGAGGTTCAAAACCATAACTCTCACAAACAAGCCTCACCACTCAACCCTTTACAAATAAAGATGAGCCTCAACAAATGAGACTTTACAATTTTTCACAATAGAAACAAATCCCTAAATGAATTGGATAGGTTACAATGAAAACTCTATTTTATATTTGAGAATAGAAGAATATGTTGTGAAGCACTTTCTTAAAATAAAATGTTTTGATGAATGATTGGAAGTATTTAACTCATCAAAATGTTTGATTTTCTTGTTTAAAAAGTGTATATCATAGGCCCTCTAATGGCTTGAGCAAAAACAAAAATCAACCTTAAAGGTTATTTATAGATGCCAAAAATCACAAGCAAATCGAGTTACAACAACTATATTTTTGCCTTGACAGGACAGCTTCGGTCGACCGAACCAACAGGTGGGTCGTACGAAGTGCTTCCGAAGTAATGATTAAATGCTTCTGACTTGATCTCGGTCGACCACAAAGGGTGGTCCGATCTTCCGAATCAAGGGTTCCGTCGACCGCCTTATAACATGGTCATCCAAGATAAAATAGTCGTTGGAGTCTTGAAACATTCAAAAGTTACTAGGGAAAAAACAAACTTGGTCGACCGGACAACACATGTCTGTCGACCGGACTTCAGTCCAAAAGCGGGATTTCCACATGGTCGCATTTCTAATGTTCTTTAACTCATGCCTAAATGTTTTTCAAAGTTTTTAAAATATTTTAAAATTCTTAGGCATTAACCAACACTTAATATAAGTTTTCAAAAATCTTTTCAAAGATCAAATCAAAGTATGAATGTGGTTCTAAAAACATGCAAGAGTATGAGCTTCATCATACTATAAACTAATATTCTCAAAATAAGATTAGTCACAAGGGATATACCTATGTAGCATATGACTAATCTTCTTAGGTCTTCAAGTCTTCTAGATGTGCAGACTTCTTCAAGCTTCACTTGAGACCTTTGTTCGACCTTTTCTTTGAGTGGTGAAGTCCTACATCAGTCTTCATGTTGTAGTGTATTGGACTTCATCACTTCTTTGGTTAAGAGAATACCACTTGACTCTTCAAAATTGGATTGAGTAGCTATTAACTCTTGATCTTCCTTCTTGACTTTGCAATTACTTCCAAGCCATTGTGGATGTACTTCAAGCTTATGTCATGGAGTCTTGAAAAGTGTAGCTGCTTCTATGTTGTAGAATCATGTTTTTGATGTCCATAAGAAGTTATCTTACCATTTTCCTCAATGTCGGTGTGAGTGCAAATATACTAACAATGAAACACATGCTCACACAAACATTATAACTACCAATGGTTTGTTATCATCAAAACTAGATTGATCACATTTGCCATTAGGGCTTACAATTCTCAAATAAGATTAGTCACAAAGAATGTACACGACTAATCTTCAAGTCTTCTTGATGTATAACAACTTCTTGAAGCTTCACTTGAGATCTTTATCAACCTCTTCATGTGGTGAAATCCTTTTAATCTTCTAAGATGTAGCACCATGCGCTTCATCACTTCAATGGTTAAGAGCTCACTTCATGATGCTTCAATTGAGATTAAGTGGCTCTTAATATCTTGATCTTCCTTCTTTGAAAAGCACCAACTTCTAAGGCATTGTAGTTTCCACATTAAGCTTGTGCCAAAGAGTCTTGCTATGTGTAGTTTCTTCTAAATGAAGCCTTCATAGTAATCATTCTTACTTTAACATCTTCAATGGTGTAGGATTACATATTTGAGGTTCATGGAAACTTCATTTCCATTTTCATCAGTGTAAGTGTGAGTTATAGATCCTATCATCAAAACACAAGATCACACAACACATGAGAACTTCTCAATGGTTTGTTATCATCAAAACTAGATTGATCACATTTTCCCTTAGGGTTTACAATCTCCCCCTTTTTGATGATGACAAAACATTGATGCAAATGAGAATAATGTAACAAAAGTATAAAGGAAATTAAGCACAAGTATTCAAGAACATGAGATAAGGAAACATATGATCAAGGAAAATAGATGATTTAAAAAAGCATACTACTCCCTCTGTTTTAAAGAATCCATTGTCTCCCCCATTTTGCAAAGTTCTTAGCTTTCTCATTTTGTAAATATCTTTTCATGTCACATTTGCAACACTAAAGTTTCTCCCCCTTTTTGTCAAAATAAAAAAGGTTTATCAGAGCGCCAAGATGAAAAGCATTTTCTCCTCATTTTTGTTAAAATAGAGATCCAAATGATCAAAGATGAAAAGCTTTTAGGAGGGATAAGTTGGAAATCAAATATGGAGAAGCGTTTTGGTCAAATAGTTTGAATAAATTGTAAACCAAGGTAAGCGTTTATAAAGACCAAAACAAGATCAAGGGAAATCAAAACTAAAGAATGAATAATCTTTAAAGCTATGTAAGCACGTCATTTTTAAAAAGCCATTTGAAATGAATATGAGTGGCCAAGAGATGATACTTATCTTAAAATGTTTATGATAAAAATGTTAATAAGCTTTCATAGAAGATCTTTTTGAAAGAGGTTTTAAGTGAAACAAAGAAATTCTGATTCCTAAAATAAACGCAGTGGAAAGTAAAAGTGTGGAATCCGTTTCTAACAGGATCATTCACGAGTAAGTACCAACGGACTTTGATATACGATATTTACCTTAAATTACGTAATTGAAAAAAACGATTTCTGTTTGATTTTGCTTCGGGAATCACCAACATCAACCGATCTAATTGACTCTTGTCTCTAGCGGTATCCACACGATCAACTTGAACTTGTTCTTCGTGTCTCTAATGCTAGTCAGAGAACTCCAAAGGTTGAAGACAATCTTTAGGAATTTGGTGAATATAGGTTCAAGTTAAAACCCGAAAAAAACTGATTTTTCATCTAACTATTTGATGTTCTTGGTGGTGTATTTTTCTCTAGGAAATTCAACTGCTAGGAGAGATTATGAAGAGTTAGAATAATCAAAAATTCATTATCTAGATAAATGAATAGTGGGATGAAAATTAATTCACCCACTAAGTCATTTCCCCCTCTTTATGCTCTTCTACACACACGCACACACACACACACACACACATATAATTCACATCCAGTTTTGACTCGTTCAAACCAGTTCTTGGACCGATTTTTCGGTTCAACATACCTAATCCGGTTCACCGGATTGGTTTGACCAATCGAGTATTTGTCGACCCAATCCAATTGGAGTACCTACATCAAATGTAAATTCTAACAAGCCCAATCCAATTGATCATAGTGTGCGACCCATTAAGTATATGATATATTGGTCGTGACAACAATTGTCAACAGTAATGAGAGGTATCTAGCAACACATCATTACTTCCAATTGACAAATATTCTGATGATTCAAGTAATCACTATTATGACCTTTTGTACTAATCCATTTGTCCTCGATATCTAGATTGACCACGGGTCATGGAGATTGTCACACTTCTATAGTTTAATCAATCAATTTTTTTTATTCGCGAGTAGACTAATCAAATGACATTAGTATCTCATATTAATTCATTTGTTCATGGGCATTAATCAGTCTCACTCCATCATTGGGCCCAAGATATCCCTCGTGTTATATAGGAGGGACAAATTCTCTATCTATCACACCCATCCTACACATGGTTCATAAATACAACCAACAAATACCTTTATAGCCCATCTGATTACATATGACATTTGTCACCATCAAAGCATACCATTAGTCATGTAGGAAATCTTGGGTGATTTCAAATCGAAGGATTCAGATACAAATAGAATCGTTATAAGAAACACTGATGACATTTATATAACAATCCATGAAGTGTTTTTATAGCGGGCTGGTCCAGTATTATGATATCCAATATCACATACCCATGTGTTGATTAGATATGAAAAATCAATCACGACACACACTAGCAGTGTTGTAAAAATCGGCCTAGTCGGGGATTAATCGTTAGTCGGTCTCCAAACGCCTAGAAAATGCAAAAATCGGATCTAGAAAACATCGGCCAAAAATCGGAAACAAATCGGGCTAGGCGGTCGAAAGTCGGATTAGTCGGTCAAAACCAGTTGACTTTTTTTAAAAAATTGGATTTTTTGCCCAAAAGGGTGAAAGAACGAAAAATTGAAGTGCTACTAGCTAGTGATGCAAGTGAAGCTCAAGAATGGAGTGTTGATTGTGTTGATGGACTAAGTATTTTGATTTGACTTGCATTTGATTCTTAATTTATTCTGAAATTTTGTTTGACTAGTATAATATATATGATAACAGAATTTTAAATAATACATTGTAATTTGGAGTCGCCGTCTAGTCGCTAGTCCCCTGTCTGCCGACCGACTAGCGACTTCTGCAACACTGCATACTAGTCTCAACACATTATTATTGTCCTAAGCATTCCATAATAATGATCGACTGGAGACATTTAGAATCGTTCTATGTAACAATTACAATAACTACTCAAATGACGTTATTATGTTTAATACAATTACAAATTAGTAACACAACATAATAATGGAATTTTGCCTTTAATATTGCATCACAATGAAAAAGATAAGATACATAATGTACATAAGAACTATCTCTAAGATCAATCCTCTTGGTATCGAAAACCCATGCTACAAGTATGACGACCATGTTGTTGTTGTGTCGTCATTTGGATCAGCGATATTATCGTCTGTATTTACTTTGCAGCTCTGTATATCACCCTACCAATAATCTCTCGGATTAGGTGATATCACCTAAGTATATGTTTGCAGCATTGGTGAGATCGTGGTTCCTTTGACTGAGAAACAACCCCATTGTTGTCATAATAGAGATCAATCGCATTCGCAATGCTAGGTACGACACCAAGTTCAGCAATGAACTTTCGAATCCAAATTGTCTCCTTAGCAGCATCTGATGCAGCTATATACTCAGCTTAAGTTGTAGAATATACAAGGATTGCTTGCTTTGAACTCCTCCAGCTCACAACACGTCCGTTGAGGCAAAATAAATTACTTGATTGCGATCGATCGGTTTGGAAACTAGCATCAGTGTAACCACTTACAGTGAGCTCGTCTTCCCCACCATAGATTAAGAACTTATTCTTAGTCATTCACAAGTACTTTAGGATATTCTTGATGGATATCCAGTGATGCTCACTGTTTGTCGGCTGGTATCTGCTCGTTATACTCAAAGCATACAAGACATCCAGGCGAGTACACATTATGGCATACATGATAGATCCAATGGATGAAGCATATGTAATCTCACTCATGCGTTATTTCTTATCCAGTGTCTTAGCACACTGTTGTTTTGAATTAACCGTACCAATTTCTATAGGATAAAGACTCTTCTTGGATTCTTGCATGCTAAACCGATTTAGCACTTTATCTATATACGTACACAGACTTAGGCCAAGGAGTCTACATAATATATCTCTATAGATCTTGGCCCCTAAGATGAAGCTGGCTTCACTTAATTCCTTCATAGAGAAACATTGACCCTACCAGACAAAATTGGAATGTCATTCCCTATAAGCAGTATGTCATCCACGTACAAAATTAGGAACACAACCGATCTCATAATAATAGTATGTTGCTATTGCAAGTAAGATCCGAATAGATTTGAATATAACTACAGGGGAAAAGGTTTCATCATAGTCAATACCCTGAATTTGTTTAAAACCTTTCGCGACAAGTCACCCCTTGTACGTTTGATGTTTCCTTCCATGTCGATTTTAATTTAAAAAACCATTTGCACCCTATTAGGGTCACCCCCTCAGGTGGATCAACCAAGATCCATACTTGGTTAGTGTACATGAAATCCATTTCAAATCTTATGGCTTCAAGCTATTTCTAATAATCTGGACTATTAATTGTTTGGTTGTAGGTTGCATGCTCATCTTGGTCAATAAACATAACATTACCATGTTCTGTTACGAGAAATCCAAATTTCTCTGGTGATCTACGAGTTCTACTAGACCTACACAATTCTTGTGTTTCTTGAACCGGTTGCACAGCAGCTTGTAAAGCTTGTTGTAATTCAATCTGATCACTAGTGCTTGGTTAACTTCAATAAGCTCCACTTAACTCCCACTAGTTTTCCAAAAAATAAATCGTTTCTAAAAAAAAAACTCATTTCCGAGCAACAAACACTTTGTTCTCGTTAGGAATGTAGAAGTAGTATTCTTTAGTTTCCTTAGAATACCCAAACGCCTAACACTTTGTCCTAAGACTGAACTTGTCTAAAGCTGGACGTTTCACAAACGCCTCACAACCCCAAATCTTAATGAAAGACATACTTGTCACACTCCGTAACTTGGATGATGACATGGCAGTGTCTCATTGGTTGATGAGACACCAAAGATCACAATACAAAGTTACTAGAAGAGAACTCATTATGATAATATAATCCAAAATAAGAGTTAAGCAGGGGAATTCATGTATTACAAGTGAAATAATCCTAAGTGTTACATCTATTAAACGGGAATGAAATACATGTTCTAACAAACTAAGTGAAATAAACTAAAGTTTGACTATTTCTCTTCTATCTCATATCGGATTATGAGCCACTCCTCGTATTCCTCTTCCCAAACATCGTCATCATAAATAGGATCATCGTCTACATCACCTTCACAGTAAGAAAGCGATGAACTGAGCTCCGAAGCTCAATAAGGACCAATATAATTACAGGAATAAATAACAGATAGATACCACAGTTTCCCATTTCCCAAAATACCCCTTTTGAAAACACGCTTTTGACAAGACCCAACAACACGGAACATAACACAGCTCACTATGACCAGCCGATCGACCTAACCCGAAGTCCGTTCAACCACAACACAATCCGGTTGACCAAAAGGAACCGCAGACGAAGGGATCGTCCGTGGTAAGCCAGTAGCTAATTTTCCTTCTGCGGATGAACCCTATGACGAATGGATCATCCACGACCTGCGAAAAACAGAAAAAAACAAGTGCAATCTCGTACACAAGTATACCAAACTTGCACCAAAACATTCCCAACCCAAAATACACGTTTAAAGACTTAAACACGTATTAAAACATAAACAAAACTCTCACATAACATGTTCGAACTGTACTCGATCAAATCTGACACCAACAGATCGGAAATCATGCTATGAGCATCCCATACTACTCATGCACTACAAACAAATAGTTGAGTCAGACAATCGAATATAATACGAACAATGACACAAAAATTAAGCTAAATAACCATACTCTTAATGTCCCAGCACTTACACAACTGAATGTATGACAAACATCATGCTATGTTCATACAGTACGCACGATTACACACTTGCTTAGGCACTACAAGCCTAGCTACAGATGTAACACAACTTCCCACAGTTGGAGCTCAAGTATCTAATCACGACTCTACGACAATAACTGTAACGGTCCTAGTTATAATCCAAACCATGAAGACCAAAAATACCAACACATGGGTTCAGTTTCACCCCCTGAACGAACGGGTTCACACTTTAAGGACTCATCCTACATTGTATGATCTTCCAACACCTTGTACTCCACAAAGTCCATATCACAAAATCTCTTGGGATCTACACAATCACGTTTATATCCTTCGAATGAGTCTTGACACGAGCTCAAAATGGGGCGAAGACTCGGTCGACCAAAACCACATAGGACTGAAGACGTCGGGACCAAATAGGACGACCAAAGCGATAACCAATTAAAACGACCCAAGCGATATACAAACTAAACAAGTTCAACAATAATCCCACGATCCACAATTCGCAACAATGAACCACATATATATAACTCAAATAGGTAACAGGAATTGCAATTCACATTATGTCAACATGTAAAATTGATCAATTACACGGCAGAAATCCAATAATCAAAACGATAAAACACGATACATGCAATTGCTTGGTAATTCCAAAAGTTTATGCAATTAATCATGCTCAATCAACCCTTAAACGATTTCATAACAATACCCAACGTATATATATACAATCCAGACATAAAATAACATAAAGATTAGGTCTTTACCTTCTCAAAAGCTATTAAACTCACATGCAAAAACGCAAAATCCGAAATCCCATAACCAACTCCGTTTTTGGTGCAATAAATTTCTATCCCGAACTCCGAATCGAGTTATGTCTGCGCTCACTCGAAGGTATCTCGAACGCCGTCGTTTTGATATATTGTGCGCCGAAAACGGACGTCGTTAGCCTACTCAACTATTCTCTCAAACCTGCTAGAATATCTAAACTCTCAATTCCTATTTATTTATCTATTTCTTGCGCGGCACATACAGCCACGCCTCATTCTCTCTCTATTTTGGTTTGCACGATCCCTGAAACCCCATGTTACTCTATATCCCTTAATCCCACGCCCTCTATTCACTCTTCTTTTAATTTATTTCAATATTTTCTTTACTCCTGATTTCTCTCAATCCCACGAATTCCTTTTCCTATTTTGATTTTATATTTCCTTTCCTTATTTTATTCTTTTTAATTATTGTACTTTCCCTATCCTATTAAGATTCCTAATTAATTCCAATTCCATATCTAACTAAACTACTCATCTAAGTGAATTACAACTAGATCCCCAAATACGATACACACATGACATATCTAACTAAACTACTCATCTGCGCTCACTCGAAGGTATCTCGAACGCCGTCATTTTGATATATTGTGCGCTAAAACGGACGTCGTTAGCCTACTCAATCTGTTCTCTAAAACTCGCTAGAATATCTAAACTCTCAATTCCTATTTATTTCTCTATTTCTTGCGCGGCACATACAGCCACGCCTCATTCTCTCTCTATTTTGGTTTGCACGATCCCCGAAACCCCACGTTACTCTATATCCCTTAATCCCACGCCCTCTATTCACTCTTCTTTTAATTTATTTCAATATTTTCTTTACTCCTGATTTCTCTCAATCCCACGAATTCCTTTTCCTATTTTGATTTTATATTTCCTTTCCTTATTTTATTCTTTTTAATTATTGTACTTTCCCAATCCTATTAAGATTCCTAATTAATTCCAATTCCATATCTAACTAAACTACTCATCTAAGTGAATTACAACTAGATCCCCAAATACGATACACACGTGACATATCTAACTAAACTACTCATCTGCGCTCACTCGAAGGTATCTCGAACGCCGTCATTTTGATATATTGTGCGCCGAAAACGGACGTCGTTAGCCTACTCAACTGTTCTCTAAAACCTGCTAGAATATCTAAACTCTCAATTCCTATTTATTTCTCTATTTCTTGCGCGGCACATACAGCCACGCCTCATTCTCTCTCTATTTTGGTTTGCACGATCCCCGAAACCCCACGTTACTCTATATCCCTTAATCCCACGCCCTCTATTCACTCTTCTTTTAATTTATTTCAATATTTTCTTTACTCCTGATTTCTCTCAATCCCACGAATTCCTTTTCCTATTTTGATTTTATATTTCCTTTCCTTATTTTATTCTTTTTAATTATTGTACTTTCCCAATCCTATTAAGATTCCTAATTAATTCCAATTCTATATCTAACTAAACTACTCATCTAAGTGAATTACAACTAGATCCCCAAATACGATACACATATGAAACGCCCCTTAACAAACGTTCACAAATACAACACGTAACATGTTATAAAAGTTAAATAGACAAGTAATCACGTAATGACACGAAATAAATTACACCTACGCAATTGATCACGCAAAAAATAACACACGTAAGAAGAAAGTTACGGGTATCACATACTTCCGCACTTACAAAAGTTTCGTCCTCGAAACTTACACTCCCTATAACATAGATACTAACACTCCCCCACACTAAATGAAAAAGGCTCTATAGGTATTCAAATAGCAAGTATGGTACTATATGCAACCTAACAATACAAGGAATATAAGAACCATATAATCACATAAATGTACATGGTATCACCATGCTTCCGCTACGCTACTTTGATAAAACAAAAGTAAGGAATCTAGCATGCTAACACATATAATACATGGAAACATATCCTTAGCAATAAACATCTCATGGTATAGCAAGTATGAACATCACAATATACATGTGAGCGATAACATATAAGGCGATAAGGAAATTAATCAAGTTGTACATTTGAAGCAAAGACAAGCATGGTATAACACATAAGAATAACACAACATAGCACGAACGATAATATATAAAGCGGTAAGTAAGTAAAGACATCCTAGTCCGTGATCTCTACCCATAACACACCTCACTTTAGTGTCCTTGTTGTCCTAAGTTAATTCATATTTTAATCCTAAGGTTTGACCTGCTCTGATACCACTTCTGTCACACCTCGTAACCTGAGTGATGACATGGCAGTGTCTCATTGGTCGATGAGATACCAAAACCCAAATGAGACACCAAAGCCCACAATACATAGTTACTATAAAGGAATTCATTATGATAATATAATCCAAAATAAGAATTAAGCAGCGGAATTAATGTATTGCAAGTGAAATAATCCTAAGTGTTACATCTACTAAATGTGAATGAAATACATGTTCTAACAAACTAAGTGAAATAAACTAAGGTTCAACAATTCCTCTTCTATCTAATATCAGATTAGGAGTCACTCCTCGTATTCCCTTTCCCAAGCATCGTCATCATAGATAGGATCAACGTCTGCATCACCTGCACAGTAAGAAAGAGGATGGACTGTGCTTCAGGGCACAGTAAGGACCAATATAATTACAGGAATAAATAACAAATAAACACCATAGTTTCCCGTTTTCCAAAATACCCCTTTTGAAAACCGGATTTTGACAAGACAGACACAAAGAAAATACTATAAATATACTGAACAACATTGCACAAGTCCCACAAGACATTGAACACGAACATCGGAAAGACAAGGCTGAAAACCTCACAACACACTGTGACCCGCCGGTTGATCTAACCCGAAGTGATCCATTAGAGAAGTAATACTTCATGGTCCTTAGTCATAAGTATTACTTCCTTAATACTATTTTAGAATCCTTAGACCTTATGTCTCCATTGATTCTAGCATGAATGGAGCCACGTTTTGACTCAGTCGGACGTTACTTTTAATCGAGTAATCAATACGACTGATGTAAGGAATTTGTCCATCTCTTAGTAGAGAGAGATATCCATGGGGCCCCTTGATAGGGAAGACTGTCTAAATGCATGGCCGTGCTCAAATGTATTTGATAAAGTGGTTATTAAATACTATTTGTTGGAACAGTCGACTCGGAGATCGAGCATAAACACAATTAAGCTTAATAAGGGTGACGACTACCATGCCTTATGCTTAATTAGGATATCACGAGACAAAGGGATTAAATAGTGGATTGATATTAGGTTCCACCGTAAATTCATTCACTTTGGGTAGTCACAATGTCCTGCTAGGGACCACTTGTGATTTATGAACACATACTACTACTAAGTGTGTTTTCATTGCCATTGTGATATGAACCTACAGGGTTACACGTATAGACGAGCTAACGACCTTCATGTCTAGATTCAATGAATCTAGAATGTGTCTAGGTTCATTGTATCTGACATTTATTTTTCTGAGAATAATAAAGCGTTATTATTATTAATTAGAGCTAAGGGGCATTTTCGGAATAGCTGGGATTACGTGGGAGTTATTATCCGATAAAGACTCCCACTACCAGCAGAAGTCTAGAGGACATGGGAGTTATAGATTCCCATTGCCAAAAGAGGTGGATAGGATGTGGCAATTCTCATTGGAACAAACTCTCACTCCCTATATAAACCTCTCTTGGCCGAAACCCTTGAGACTAATGCTTGAGCCGCAATAATACCATAACCTAGAAATCTGATTTCTTGATTTCGGCCTCATTTTCTCTCTAGACAATTCGTAACCCAGAAAAACAGAAGAGCTAGCACTCGCTGCTTGTTTCGTCACGTGGATACCAGTAGGGAGTAATTCCGCAAGGGAGGACTCAAAGTGGCTGCTGCTGAGAGTCGAAAACCAGAATCTTTCACCAAGAAAACCAGAATCGTTCATCAAGAAACGTAAGTATTTTCGATTTTATTCGATTCGTTTTTGTATGAGCGGATCCTCCAGGGGAGGACTCATGGGTGTTTAGAATGTGTTTCTGCCCATAAATCCCTTCAATTTTAACGTCTCATCTATCAATGATCTCTCTAATAAGATGGAAACACTTGAGAATGTGTTTGGATCGTTAGTGAGATCTAGGTTCCTTAGCTTGTGAAATGACACCAATATTATCACAATAAAGGTCCACTGGGTTAACAATGCTAGGGATGACACCTAATCCATCAAGAAATTTCCTAATCCAAACAGTTTCATTAGCTGCTTTAGAGGCAGCCACATACTCATCTTCTGTTGTAGAGTTGTCTACGGTTTATTTCTTTGAGCTCTTCCAGCTCACAACACCTCCATTCAAACAAAATACAAAACCAGATTGTGATCTAAAGTCATCCACGTTAGTTTGGAAGCTTGCATCTGTGTAACCATTTACTATCAGACTTCCTTCCTGACCTCCGTAAACTAAGAACATATCTTTAGTCCTTCTCAAGTACTTAAGAATGCTCTTGACAGCAGTCAAACTTAATGCGAATGAGACATCCAAGCGAGTGCATAGCATGACATATATAATAGACCCAATGGCTAAAGCATATGGGATCTTACTCATGCGCTCTTGGTGGTCTTCCTTTGTGGAAGGTCCTTGAGTTCTGCTGAGTTTAATGCCGTGTGACATGGGCAAGAATCCCTTTTTGGAATCTTGCAAATTGAACCGTTTCAGTACCTTGTCAATGTATACACTCTGGCTTGGGCCAATCATTTTATTGGATCTATCTTTATAGATCCTTATACCCAAAATGTATGTAGCCTCGCCTAAGTCTTTCATGGAAAAAAACTTCCCCAACCAAGCTTTTACACTTTGTAATGTGGGGATGTCGTTTCCAATAAGTAAGATGTCATCCACATAAAGCACAATGAACACTACTCCATTATTAATTACTTTCTTATAAACACAAGATTCGTCTTCATTTTTTATGAAATCAAATTCTTTAACTACTAGTCGAGATTTAAAAGTGTGTATATTACCATCCATGTCGGTTTTCTTTTTGAAACACCATTTGTTATCAATGACCTTACACCCTTCGGGTGGGTCAACCAAAGTCCACACTTGGTTATCGTACATGGATTGCATCTCAGACTTCATAACTTCTAGCCACTTGTCTGACTCAGAACTACGAATTACCTCTTTGTAGGAAGTGGGTTCATCTTGATCAATCAATTCATTATGATGATCATCAGTTACGAGAAATCCATATCTCTCAAGCTGTTGATGTACCCGACTTGACCTCCTTGGGCCTTGTGTCAAAGATTGAAGCTATGTATCAGCACGTGAGTTTGCTTGAAGTTACAAAGCTGGTTCAGATGCTGTTTCAGGATCTTGAATTTCCTGAAGATGGATCTTACTCCCACTATCCATTTTGGAAATAAATTCCCTTTCAAAGAATAGACCATTTCAAGCAACAAACACTTTGTTCTCTGATGGAAGATAGAAGTAATATCCTTTAGTTTCTTTAGGATATCCCATAAACAAACACTTGTCAGATTTAGGGGCGAGTTTATCAGATAATAAGCGTTTTACATACGCCTCGCATCCCCAAATTTTGAGAAATGACAAACTAGGTCGTTTCCCAGTCCATATCTCATATGAAGTTTTCTGAACCACTTTAGAAGGAACTCTATTCAAAAGGAAATTGGAAGACTGGTTTGACTCATCATAGATCGAACCATATCTAGTAAGGTGCGATTTCTTCGTTCTGACACAACATTCCATTGGGGTGTGCCAGGAGGAGTTAATTGTGAAACAATTCCACAACCTCAAAGATGTTCGTCAAACACTTGATTAAGGTATTCACCATCTCGATTTGATCGAAGTATTTTAATATTTTTACCAAGTTGATTTTGTACTTCATTTTAGAATTCTTTGAATATTCCAAAAGATTCTGATTTATGTTTCATCAGATAGGCATAGCTATATCTAATGAAATCATCTAATACCCATGAAGTAGGAGCAGACATTTTAATCTCAATAACATAAATACCTGGAGAGACAGTCAAATTGGCTTTCTTCATTTTCTTCTCTTCCATGTAGAGCTTGTAGTTCCGTTTCCAATGACCTGGTTCATTGCAATGGAAGCAAACCCCTTCCTTTGGTGCCTTGAACTTGGGTTTGGGCTTGTTGTTGCCTTTTCCCTTCTTGGTCATGGGCTTTCCCTTTCCTTTGTTCTTCTTGAAATTCCCTTTTTGAACCATTAAGACATCATGGGTCTTCTTAATGTTTAGTTCAGCCTGTTTGAGCATCCTGTGTATCTCATGTATGGACTTCGCCATAGTATGCATGTTGAAGTTCATGACAAACTGGTCATACTCAGGTGGTAGTGAGCCCAAGATCATATTTGTGGTCATGTCATGACTTACGAGAGCCCCAGGTTTCTCAAGTTGGTCAAGATAGCCCTTCATTTTATGAACATGTGCACTCATAGAGGTGTCAGGGGCCATCATGCAAATGTTCAACGCCATAGTGGTGAGGAAACTTTCTTGACGGGCTTGCTCTTGAAACATTTCCTTGAGTTGGCTCATCATCGGGAAAGCATAAACCTCTTGAAACTATTTGTGAAGCCCATAGCTCATTGTGGCTAACATGAGACAAGTCACATCATTAGAATCATCCACATGCTTCTTCTAAGCATCTTTCTCAGCTCTAGGGGCGTTGTTTGCAGGCTGTTCAGGAATATCAGTGTCGAGAACATATAGCTTTCTTTCCTGCTCAAGGACAATCCTAAAGTTGCGAGCCCAATCAAAGAAATTGGACCCACTTAGCTTTTCTTTTTCAAGAACATATCACAATGAATTGTGGGAAGTGTTGGTTGTCATTATCTACATTAAAAATTTATTTGCAAAGTCATTAATTAATTTTTTGAGCAAAACTTTCCACAATTTCAACAATTGATAAATAGTGGAGAAAAACCATTTTGCGATAATTATAAGTAAGTTTTGTCTTATCACCCATAATTAAAGAAAAATCAACTCATGGGAATGACATCTACATGTCCCGGCTATTTCCCATGTCAAACCCTAGGCTCAAAACTGTTTTGATAGCCTAGTTAAGTCAAACCATGTCTAAGCTTATGGAAATCACTATTTTTCCCATCTCCTTTTGCCTAGATGACCACTTATCTGTTGCTTTGGAAAGCATACAAAATGATGATCCAAGCTCAAGAAATACTTAGGATATGATAGGCATTTAAGACTTAATTAAAACAATTTTTTTAATTTAAAGAATATGTTGTTAGACCCCATAAGACAAAAAATTAAGCATCACATGAATAATACAAGATAGATAAAGTAAATGTGAGATAGCATGACCTAATCCTATGATGACTCCCACGAGCCTTGTGGGAGCCAAGGGTCAATATAAGTCAATACCCATCTCATGGATAGTGTCTTCGATCCAGCGTCCTCCAGTCTTGTTACATAATTGTATGGGCATACCCAGCCTTCTAGACAAAGCAATAAAACTAATCTAAGAAAGCAATTACAATTTTACCACATTGAAAAATGGCTCGCAAACCGTATTATTAAATTACAACCCAATAAATATAAAACAAGAGGGGGTATAGTAGGCCATGCTATTCACCGTTCTAAAACTCACATAAAGCATAATAAAATCAAGAAATAAATACAAATACGAAGTCTTAGGGCTGGCCCCCAGACAGGGTCCTAGGGGCAGCTCCCCTAGCGGGGGGTCCATGGGCAGCGCCCCTGGTAAGAAAATCTGATTTCCCCTATGCTCATGGAATGAGCTTTCTGCGCCAATTTAACCCTCAATCGTCTAACATATGTAATCGAATTAACTGGTTTATAAGATATAATCCATACACATAAACAGTTTATGCGAATTAATAACAGATTGCATACGAGATCAGTTTATCCACAATTAATCGAATTCATTATAAATAAGCATATATATTAATCAGATTAACATATTTCACACACACACACACACACACACACACACACATATATATATATATATATATATCAGAATCACAGAAATAATTTTTCTGTTTCACACATACACATACCAAATCGAGATTGATACGTGTTATGATGTGATTAACATTATCGAATTTGAATAATATGAGCAAGGCTCTAATACCACTAGAGGGATTCATGTGCAGAAACTCGTTCTAAACACCCATGAATCCTCCCCAGAAGGATCCGCTCATATTATGGGAATCAAAATTTGACGAAAAAGACTTACGTTTATCGTTAATGGTTTCTGATTTCGGGTGTTTTGATGAAACCACCAAAAGCCTTCCCTTGTGGAATTTCTCTCTACCGGTATTCACGCGACGAAACGAGCAGCGAGTGCTAGCTCTTCATTTTCTGAGTTTTTGAAATCTAGAGAGAAAGGAGGCAGAAATCTAATTTCGGGTAATAAGTTTTTGCGGCTATGAAAGTGTCACCCTAGGGTTTCAGCCAAAAGAGATTATATAGGCGTGAGAGTTTGTTCCGAAAACCAACTCCCACGTAATCCCAACCTCTTTTGGTAGTGGGAGTTTTATCGTATAATAACACCCACGTAATCCCAACGAAAGCCAAATACCGAGAATGCCCATCATTAATCTCTAATTCGAATAATAACATTTTATTATTTTCATAAACATATATGTCAGATACAATGAACCTAGACACATTTTAGATTCATTGAATCTGGGCATGAAACCCGTTAACTCGTCTATGCGTGTGACCATGTAGGTTCATATCACAATGGCAATGAAAACACACTTAGTAGTAGTATGTATTCATAAATCACACCTAGCTGGACATTGTGACTACCTAGAGTGAATGCATGTACGCTGGAACCTAATATCAATCCACTATTTAATCCCTTTGTCCCGCGATATCCAAATTAAGCTTAAGGCATGATAGTTGTCACCTTTATAGAACTTAATTCTATTGATGCTCGATCTCCAAGTAGACTGTTCCAACAAATAGTATTTAATAACAATTTTATTAAATACATTTGGGCATTTAAACATTCTTCCCTATCGATGGGCCCACGGATATCTCTCTATAATAAGAGAGTGACAAATCCCTTACAATGCCTCTCACATTCAAGCCATGATAGGATATTACATCTAATCATCAGTCGTATTAATTACTCGATTAAAAGTAACGTCCGACAGAGTCAAAACATAGTTATATTCATGTTGGAAATGATGGAGACATAAGGTCTAAGGATTCCAAATAGTATTGAGGAAGTAATACTTATGACTAAAGAACAATGAAGTAATACTTCTCTTTCGAATCACGTCCGATGCAATATATCCAAATATATTATATCTATGATATGATTTGTATCCATTACATATGATCAGTAAAACATAATCATCAATCAAACATCATACTAGTTTTATTTCATTGTATAGAACATTACATAAAACTAGGGACAATCAGAATAGTAAATGCATAAGCTAATGAGTTTTACTATCAAATCACATTTTTGATATTCAAAAGCAAAATTACCTATTCAAATGACATGATCAAAATATATAAAACGTACAACATATGCTAATGGTCCAAGGCACTACTAACAGAAGGCCCATAAATTCCAACACATGGGTTCAGTTTCACCCCCTGAACGAACATGTTCACACTTTTAGGACTCATCCTACATTGTATCATCCTCCAACACTTTGGACTCCACAAAACCGTTACAGTCCCAATGATATCCTCATCAGGTTAAGGCCCACAAAGTCCACATCACAAGATCTATCGGGATCTACACATTCACGTTTTTACGTGTATATCCTTCGAACGAGTCATTTCATTTAGTGGATCCTAGACATGAGCTCAAAATGGGGCGACGACTCGGTCGACCAAAACCACATAGGACTAAAGACGACGGGACCAAATAGGACAACCAAAGCAATAACCAATTAAAACGACCCAATCGATAAACAAACCAAACAAGTTCAACAATAATTCCACAATCAACAATTCACAACAATGGACCACATTTATATATAACTCAAATAGGTAACATTAATTGCAATTCATATTATGTCAACATGTAAAATTGATCAATTCCAAGGCAGAAATCCAATAATCAAAACGATAAAACACGATACATACAATTGCTTCGTAATTCTAACAGTCTATGCAATAAATCACGCTCAATCAAGCTTCAATCAATTTCATAACAATGCCCAACATATATATACAATTTCAATTCCACATATAACTAAACTACTCATCTAAGTGAATTACATCTAGATCCCCAAATATGATACACGTATGAAACGCCCCTCAACAAACGTACACAAATACAACACATAACATGTTATAAAAATTAAATAGACACGTAATCACACGAAATAAATTACGCCTACGCAATTAATCACGCAAAAAAATTATTACACGTTAGCAAAAAGTTACGGGTATCACAATACTTGGACGTTCCCAGTCCATATCTCATATGGTGCCTTTTCAACATATTTTGATGGAACTCTGTTTAGTGTTAAAGCTGCTGCTTCTAAAGCATGTCCCCAAAAAGAGTTTGGAATGATCTCGGGACTCATCATAGATCGAGCCATATCTAATCGAGTTATATTTCTCCTTTAGGATACTCCATTCCATTGTTGAGTAGCCGGTGGAGAAAGTTGTGAAATAATTCTACAATTCTTTAGATAATCACGAAATTCTTGACTTAAGTATTCCCCACCTCGATCGGATCGAAGCATCTTTTACCAAAATATTTTTTTACTTCACACTTGTACTCTTTGAACTTTGCAAAGGCTTCAGACTTGTGTTTCATAAGAAAACCGTATCCAAAACGACTGTAATTGTAAGTAAAAGTATTGAAATATATATAACCACCTCTCGCACGGATATTGAACGGACCACATATATCACTATGTACTAGTTCCAACAATTTCTTTGCTCGTTCTCCAGTTCTAGTAAAAGGATAAGCAGCCATTTTACTCATTAAACAAGGTTCGCATGTATCATATTATTCAAAATCAAATGATTCTAACAATCCATCTTTATGGAGTTTGGAAATGCGGTTTTCATTTATATGGCCTAAGCGACAATTTCTGGAGGTATGTAGGATTTAAATCATTATTCTTAATCTTTTTTGTATTTATGTTATAGAACGGTGAATTAAGTTCTAACAGATATATAAACCATTCACCAAAGTTGTACTACAATAAAAATATTATTTATTGACAACGACATTCGTTGGTTTTTAATATTAATATGAAAATCAATCTTGTCGAAACAAGATATTGAAATAATATTTTTCATTAAAGTAGGTACATAGAGACAATTCTCTAAATCTAGAACAATCCCAGATGCAAAGTAATACAGTAGGTTCCTACAGCTAAGGCATCAACTCTTGCTCCGTTGTCAACACGTATGTCCACTTCGCCTTTTGCCAGCTCCCTACTCCATTGCAGCCCCTGCACATTTATACAAATGTGAGAACCATAGACGATATCTAATACCCAAGAGGAAGTAGTAGTAAACAAGTTTATTCTATAACAAAAATAACTGAGCCAGAAGAAACATTTGCCCCATTTCCAAGCTTTTTCTCAACAAGACAACTCTTACAATTTCTTTTCCAGTGTCCTCGCTCACTACAATGGTGACAAGTATCATTCTTATCCCCCAGCACCCTTGGCTTTCAGTGCTTTCTCGAATTGGCTAGGCCTGCCTTTAGGTTTTCCATAAGGTTTGCACTTGGGCTTACCATAAACTTTGCCTGTGTTATTAACCACCAGTATGGCTTTGGACTTGCCTATTTCCTTCTCAGCAGTCCTTAACAGATTCAACAATTCAGGAAGGGGTTTGTCTATCTCATTCATGGTGTAGTTTAATACAACATAATAGTACGTTTTAGGTAACGATTGTAGAATCAAGTCTGTGGATAGCTCCTGGCCAAGAAGAAGTCCCAGCTTGCCTAGGTTCTCAATATAACATATCATTTTCAGAACAAGAGTTCGACTGGTGTTCTCTCTGCCATCTTGCATTGAAACAGAGACTTTGACACGTCAAATCTCTCCTGGCAAGCTTGACCCTGAAAGAGTTTTTTTAGATGATTAATAATGTCTAATGCACTCATTTCCTCGTGTTGATTCCGACGCTCAGAGGTCATGGTAACCAGCATTAAACTTGACACATCTAATGCGTCATCTAAATGCTTGCGATTAGCAATTCTTTCAAAGACCGTATACCTTGTGGCTGGTTGATCAGGAATAGGTTCTTCGAGAACATATATCTTTTTCTCGTGTTTAACGATTCCTTAAGTTTGTCCTTATCAAGGACAGATCGCAACGAAAGCGAGTTTGCAACAATTGCATTTGCCATTATATCTACAATAAAAATTTCGCAAAGTTTTAGTATCTTTAATTAATGATTCTCCCACTATTTTCTTCAAATGAATAACCCTCAAATATTCATTCAGAAAGTTCGAAATTTTCTAGTAGGCCAAGATCCATATATCACTAATCCTTGAGTTAGCTTTGACTAAACAACTCGAGACAAGGCTATTTAGGTAAAGAGCATTTGATAATTACATCATTATATAATTCTTGGTTAGTTGAGTAAATAACAATTATTCTCAGTACATCAAGATGCACATCTTAACTCTTTTGCCTCCAGATCCTCAATCCATTTATTGAGATAATCCGGTTAAGTATGACCCAAGATTTGCACCGGCGGATATCACTAACTTATCCTTCGCGCCTCACCAGGATAGACTGGTACATATTGCCCCGCAATTCTACATTACTGTTGATCTAGGCCTTGACGAGGGCCAAATCGAGGACGGCATCGACTTAATATATTAAAATTTTGAGGATTTCATTTTAAATGATCTCACCAAACATTTGTATAAACTGTTTATACGGCTGAAAAACATATATCAAAACTATAAACATGCATCTCATGCATAAAAACATTAAAACAATTGTGAATAAAATGTGAATAGTAATAGCCTCTATGCGGCATGGAAAATCCTAAGTCTTTCTAAGGTGAACAATAAATCTAATCAATTGTGATACGGTACCAATCTAGAACACTGAACGTGATTCAACTCACTACATCATTGACCCGAGTTCTAAAGTATAAAGAGGATGCTAAGTTACATCTAGGAATATTGCACGAGTCAACCTCTTAAGTTCACAAGTCTACAATTAGGTCCTACCCAGCAAAGAGGCTAAGAAGGGCATTTTAGTAATCATACAAGATGATGAGGGATTGGACAGCTTTACAACAGTTTGGTAGAATGGTCATAACTTTCTATCCAGTTATCCCATGGAGCTGATTCCAGTTGCATATTAAAGATACGAGGCAGATCTACAACTGCCAGGAGATCACGAGATCAGATTCTGCCTTCTTGATATCCGAAATATTCGTGCAAGTTGGCCCAACAGGCTCTCCAGAATTGGGACGAAATTAAAGGCATTTTAGTCTTTGTACAATTAAAGTCTATGCTAGACTTTAATTATTTTTCAGCTTTTTTTATTTACTTTATTTAGAGTGTTTAGGTGTGTATAGCAAGTAGTTGCTATAATAAAGGACATGTGGTCCATAGTTGGTTATCTAGTTGTTAAGAGTCCCACCTCTATTAGGACTCTTCACTTAGTTAGTTATTTTTCAGCTTTATTAGTTGTTTTAGCCGCCTATAACCAAGAGAATACGACATGTTGTCCATTATCTTGTTTAGGGAGTTTACTTGATAGCAAGTTGTTTTACCAGAGTCCTACTTCTTCAAGGACTCGTCTTCCTATTGTTGTTAGGAACCGAAAACTCTCTATTTAAGAGTGATTTCGGCCTACATATTATGGACGTTAGATATATTGATATTTTGGTAAGGTTATTCCTTAGCTTCTCATGTTTGAACTTCTATGTAGAATTCATTCATTCTTTGAGTTATTGTATCAACAAGTTTAGTTTCTCTTGTGGTGTTTCAGCCTCAATCGATAATTAGCCTTCCTTAGCGTTGCGTTGATTATATTCCCAAGAAACTAGTTCGAGAATTAGAGAAAGATTGGGCTCAACTAAAAGTCGAACTCTTTTGTACCTTGTACCATTCAGTTCTTCATCAGGTGGTATCGGAGCAAAAGGTTCTTCTCAATTCCCGGTGTACATTATTTTGCTTTTTTATAAATTTTTCTTGTTTGCTTGAATTGACAGAAAAGACAAAAAAAAATTACTACAAAAAACCGACGGTGTAAAGACATTGGCAGCCGTGTTGTTATTGGGATAGATCAGTGATTCAAGCCAAAAGCAAACCTCTTGGTTCCTTTTGAACATTCAAGAGTTGTATTGTCACCCCTTAAACTTGTCATAGCCGTGTACAATTATTATACATCTTGGTTCTTCGTGAACATTCAAGATAACAAACGGCCAAGAGAGGGTAAGTTTATAAAAAAAAAAAAAGTTACTGTTCACAGTTTACTGTTCGCGTTTATTGTTCACGATTACTATTCACAGTTTACTATTCACGACTACTATTCACACAGTTTACTATTTATCCGAATCAAGAAGATCAAGATCATCAAGAACCGGTTTCCATTCTCGATTAGAATTTATTTTCTTCATCTTTTTCTTTCTAAACTTTTTCGTTTAGGTCAAAGATAAAATTTCTTTCCTTATTTTTCAGCTTTGTGTCAACGCAACAAGTTAGAAACTCATTCTTTAATCTAGAGTTTGAAGTTCCATACGAGCGGTGTTGGAATAAAGAGTGAATCTTTCTTTGCTATCTAACCTTTTTGAGTGTTTTTCTTGAGATTATAATGTCTTTTCAGGGATCTCCATCGAAGAAAGGTGAAGTCTTTGAGAATCAACTTTTGGTTACTATGAAGCTACTTCATTCTCAAACTTTGGATGACCTACATCTGTTAGTAGTGCCCTAGGACCATTAGCACATGTTGTGCGTTTTATTATCTTTTGAGCATGTAATTGAATAGTTAATTTTGCTTTTGATTATCAAATGTGTGATTTGATAGTAAAACTCATTAGCTTATGTAATTACTATTCTAGAAGTCCCTAGTTTTATGTAATGCTTAATTACTATGAAATAAAACTAGTATGATTGTTGATTGATGATCTTGTTTTACTGATCATGTGTAATGGATACAAATCACATCATAGATGCAATACATAGGGATACATTGTATTGGACGTGATCCGTCAAAGAAGTAATACTTCATGGTCTTAAGTCATAAGTATTACTTCCTCAATACTATTTTAGAATCCTTAGACCTTATGTCTTCATTGATTCTAGTATGAATGGAGCCACGTTTTGACTCGATCGGACGTTACTTGTAGCAGATTAATCAATACGATCGATGATCGGATGTAGTGTCCTATCATAGCTTGAATGTGAGAGACATTGTAAGGAATTTGTCCCTCTCTATTATTAGAGAGAGATATCCATGGGCCCCTCGATAGGGAAAGACTGTTTAAATGAATGGCCGCGCTCAAATGTATTTGATAAAGTGGTTATCAAATGCTATTTGTCGAAACAGTCTACCTGGAGATCGAGCATAAATACAATTAAGCTTAATAAGGGTGACGACCACCGTGCCTTATGCTTAATTAGGATATCGCGAGACAAAGGGATTAAATAGTAGATTGATATTAGGTTCCGTTGTATATTCAATCACTTTGGGTAGTCACAATGTCCTGCTAGGGACCGCTTGTGATTTATGAACACATACTACTACTAAGTGTGTTTTCATTGCCATTGTGAGATGAACCTACAGGGTCACACGCATAGACGAGCTAACAAGCCTCATGTCCAGATTCAACAAATCTAGAATGTGTCTAGGTTCATTGTATCTGACATTTGTCTTTCTGAAAATAATAAAGTGTTTATTATTTGAATTAGAGATAGGGGCAATTTCGGTATTTTACCTATAGCTGGGATTACGTGGGAGTTATTATCCGATAAGGACTCCTACTACCAGCGAAAGTCTAGGGAACGTGGGATTCTGAGACTCCCACTGCCGAGAGAAGTTGAGTAGAGGTGAGAGTTTGTTCTAGTAACAAACTCTCGCACTCTATATAACATCTCTTAGCCGAAACCTAGAAAATTAATGCTTTTCAGCCGAAATTAAAAAAGGAGGTAGAAAACCATTTTCTCTTCTGCTTCTCCCTTTTTTCTCTAATCCCCGAACTTTGGAAAGACGAAGAGCTAGCAATTGCTGCCCGTTTCGTCGCGTGGATACTAGTAGAGGGACATTCCACAAAGGGAATTACGTCGATGGCAGATTAGCATCCAAGAAACGTCATCCTCCATTCAAGAAGTAGCTTCTTGAATCCAAGAAACGTAAGTTTTTCACTGTTTTACCGAATCGAACTTGTATGAGCGGATCCTTCAGGGGAGGACTCATGGGTGTTTGGAACGAGTTTCCGCCCATGAATCCCTTTAGTGGTATCAGAGCCTTGCTCATACGATTCGAATTCGATATTGTTAATCAGACAATAACTCTATCAATTCTGATTTGGTATGTGTATGTTTGAAAACAGAAAAGATCGTTTCTTTGATCATGATAAATGCATAAACTGTTTAACTGCATTTAAAGATTGTATCTTTTGATGAGTATACGCATAAACTCTTCTTGGTTCATCATGTTTATACGGTTATATGAACTATTACGATATAAACTGTTTTCGGTTTTTGATTATGCATAAACTGTTTCTGTGAATATTGATTCGGCATAAACTGTTTCTGTGAATATTGATTCTGCATAAACTGTATCTGTGAATCTGGAATTAATCTGATTAATTCTATTCTCACGCATAAACTGTAATTAACTCGATTAATCCTGCTGTTAATCCGATTAACCAATACATAATCCGATTATGTAAGTAAGGCAGAAGAGGGGTAAATCTGGGAGGAAAAACTCATTCGATGAGCTGATGTAGAATCAAATTTTCCTTCCAGGGGCGCCGCCCCTGCGTCGCCCCGAATCGTCGTTCCCCCCGAATTAAGACTTTGTGTATGTACTCGTGGTTAATTTCATTGTGCTTTATGTGATTTTAGCATGGTGAATAGCATGGCCTACTATACCTCTTGTTTTACATATTTTGGTTGTACTTTTATAATACGGCCTGCGAGCCGTTTTCAATGTTGTAAAATTGTAATCGCTTTATTAGATTAGATTTACTGCTTTACATTGAAGGCTGGGTATGCCCATGCAAATATGTAACAATGCTGGAGGCTACTGGATCAAAGACTTTATCCATGAGATGGATACTGACTTAGATTGACCCTTGGCTCCCACAAGGCTCGTGGGAGTCATCATAGGATTAGGCCATGCTGTCTCACGTTTAATTATTATGCTTTATATACTGCATGAGATGCTTGTATGAATGTATTACGCGTTTTATTGTCTTATTCAAACCGAACGTTTAAACTAAGTCTTAAAATGCCTACCATAATCTAAGCACTCATTGAGTTTGGATCATCATTCTGTCTGCTTGCCAAAGCAACAGACAAGTGGTTATCTAAGCAAAGAGAGATGGGGAAATAGTGATTTCCATAAGCTTAGACATGGTTCAACTTAGCTAGGCCATCAAAATAGTTTTGGGCCTAGGGCATAAAATGGGAAAAAGTCGGGACACATAGATGTCATTCCCATTAGATGATTTTACTTTAATTGTGGGTGTTAAGCCAAAGCTTTCCTATAACTATTGTAAAATGTTTTTCCCCACTATTATCAAGTGTTGAAATTGTGGAAAATGTTTTTGCTCAAAAACTAATAACTTTGCAATTAACTTAATGTAGATAATGGCAACCAATACACCACACAATTCATTGCGATCTGTCATTGAGAAGGAAAAACTAAGCGGGACCAATTTCCTTGATTGGGCCCGCAACTTAAGGACTGTCCTTACGCAGGAAAGAAAGCTGTACGTTCTTGAAACGGACATTCCGGAACAGCCTGCAAACAACGCCCCTAGAGCTGAAAGAGATGCTTGGAAGAAGCATTTCGATGACTTTAACGATGTGACTTGTCTCATGTTAGTCACTATGAGCACTGACCTTCAAAAACAGTTTGAAGGAGTTGAGGCTTTCCAGATGATGGGCCAGCTCAAGGAAATGTTCCAAGAGCAAGCTCGTCATGAAAGATTCCTCACTACTAAGGCTTTAAATAGTTGCAAAATGGCCCCTGGAACCTCTGTAAGTGCACATGTTCTTAAGATGAAGGGCTATTTTGATCAACTTGACAAGCTTGGAGCTACCGTAGGTCATGACATGGCCACATATATGATCTTGGGCTCACTTCCACCAGAGTATGACCAATTCGTTATGAACTTCAACATGCATGCCATGGAGAAGACCATACATGAAATACACGGGATGCTCAAGCAGGCTGAAATGAACATTAAGAAAACCCCTGAAGTCTTAATGGTTCAAAAAGGGAATTTCAAGAAGAAAGGCAAGGGAAAGCCCATGGCCAAGAAAGGAAAAAGCAAAGGCAACGAAAAGCCCAAAGCCAAGGCACCAAAGGAAGGGGTTTGCTTCCATTGTGGCGAACCAGGCCATTGGAAACGGAACTGCAAACTCTACCTGGCATAAAAGAAAAAGGAGAAAACCAGTTTGACTGCCTCTCCAGGTATTTATGTTATAGAAATTAACATGTCTGCTCCTACTTCATGGGTATTAGATACCGGTTGTGGATCTCACATTTGTGCAAATGTGCTGGGGTTCAAAAGGAGTAGATCACTGGAAAAAGGAGAAGTGGACCTCGGAGTAGCCAACGGAGCAAGAGTTGTTCTTTGTAGCTACTTTGGGGACATTTAATTTAGTTTTGCCAAGTGGCCTTATTATAGAACTGGATAATTGTTTGTATGTTCCAACTTTGAGTAGGAATATTATTTCAGTTTCTTGTTTGGATATTGAAGGTTTTGAAATTAATATTTTGAATAAGATTTGCACCATTCATAAAGATTGTATCTTTTATGGAGATGCCTCTTTGATGAATGGGCTTTATATTCTTAACCTCGATGATTCCATTAAAAGGCCCATCTATAACATTAATACTAAAAGGTTTAAATCAAATGGCTTAAACCAAACCTCCTTTTTAGCATCGTCGTTTGGGCCACATAAAGCGAAAACACATATCAAAATTCCATACAGATGGAATTTTAACATCATTTGACTTAGAGTCTTATGAGACGTGTGAATCTTGCTTGTTAGGCAAAATGACTAAAGCTCCCTTTACTGGACAAAGTGAGAGAGCTTCCGATTTATTGGGCCTCATACATACAGATGTTTTGGACCAGTAAACACTAGTGCTGGTTTCATTACTTCATCACATTCACAGATGATTTCAGTAGATATGGCTACGTCTATCTAATGAAACATAAATCTGAATCTTCTGGAAGATTCAAAGAATTTCAAAATGAAGTACAAAATCAACTTGGCAAAAGTATTAAGATACTTCGATCGGATCGAGGTGGCGAATACCTTAACCAAGAGTTTGACGAACATCTTAGTGGTTGTGGAATTGTTTCACAATTAACTCCTCCTGGCACACCACAATGGAATGGCGTGTCAGAACGGAGGAATCGCACCTTATTAGATATGGTTCGATATATGATGAGTCAAACAAGTCTTCCAATTTCCTTTTGGGGCTACGCCCTAGAAAGTCTCTGCATTTATATTAAATAGAGTTCCTTCTAAAGCGGTTCAGAAAACTCCATATGAGATATGGATTGGGAAACGACCTAGTTTGTCATTTCTCAAAATTTGGGGATGCGAGGCGTATGTAAAACGCTTGTTATCCGATAAACTCGCCCTCTAAATCGACAAGTGTTTGTTTGTGGGATATCCTAAAGAAACTAAAGGATATTACTTCTATCTTCCATCGAGAGAACAAAGTGTTTGTTGCTCGTAATGGTTTATTCCTTGAAAGGGAATTTATTTCCAAAGAGGATAGTGGGAGTAAGATCCATCTTGAGGAAATTCATGATCCCCAAACAACATCCGAACCAACTTTAGAAGTTCAAGCAAGCTCACGTGCTGATCATCGAGCTTCAATCTTTGACACAAGGCCCGAGGAGGTCGAGTCGGGTACATCAACGACTTTGAGAGATATGGATTTCTGTGATCGATGATCATCGAGTTGAACTCGATTGATCAAGATGAACCCACTACCTACAAATAGGCAATTCGTAGTTCTGAGTCTGATAAGTGGCTAGAAGCTATGAAGTCCGAGATGCAATCCATGTACGACAACCAAGTATGGACTTTGGTTGACCCACCCGAAGGGTGCAAGGTCATTGATAACAAATGGTGTTATAAAAAGAAAACCGACATGGATGGTAATGTACACACTTTTAAATCGTGACTAGTAGTTAAAGGTTATAGACAAGTTCATGGTATTGACTATGACGAAACCTTTTCCCCTGTCGTGATGATAAAGTCAATTAGGATTTTACTTGCCATAGCCGCATATTATGACTATGAGATATGGCAAATGGATGTTAAGACTGCGTTTCTTAATGGAAATCTTCTCGAGGATGTGTATATGACAACCTCAGGGGTTTGTTGATCCAACAAATCCTAGCAAAGTGTGTAAGCTTCAAAGGTCCATTTATGGATTGAAGCAAGCATCTCGAAGCTGGAATCGTCACTTTGATGAACGTATTAAAGAATTCGGTTTCATCAAAAACGAAGACGAGCCTTGTGTTTATAAGAAAGTAACTAATAATGCAGTAGTGTTCCTTGTGCTTTATGTGGACGACATCTTACTGATTGGAAATGACATCCCCACATTACAAAGCGTAAAAGCTTGGTTGGGGAAGTGCTTTTCCATGAAAGACTTAGGCGAGGCCACATACATTTTGGGTATAAGAATCTATAGAGATAGATCTAACAAAATGATTGGCTGAGCCAGAGTGGATACATTGACAAGGTACTAAAACAGTTCGGTTTGCAAGACTCCAAAAAGGGATTCTTGCCCATGTCACATGGTGTTAAACTCAGCAGAACTCAAGGACCTTCCACAAGGGAGGACCAAGAGCGCATGAGTAAGATCCCATATGCTTCGGCCATTGGGTCTATTATGTACGCCATGATATGTACTCGCCCGGATGTCTCATTTGTTTTAAGTATGACTAGCAGATATCAATCTGACCTTGGTGAGTCACATTGGACTGCAGTCAAGAGCATTCTTAAGTACTTGAGAAGGACTAAAGATATGTTCTTAGTTTACGGAGGTCAGGAAGGAAGTCTGGCTGTAAATGATCACACAGACGCAAGCTTCCAGACCGACGTAGACGATTATAGATCACAATCTGGTTTTGTGTTTTGTTTGAATGGAGGTGCTGTGAGCTGGAAGAGCTCAAAGCAAGAAACCGTGGCCGACTCTACAACAGAAGCTGAGTATCTAGCTGCCTCTGAAGCAACTAAAGAAGTTGTTTGGATCAGGAAGTTTGTTGATGAATTAGGTGTTGTCCCTAGCATTGTGAACCCAGTGGACCTCTATTGTGATAGTACTGGTGCCATTTCACAAGCTAAGGAACCTAGATCTTACCAACGATCCAAACACATTCTCAGGTGTTTCTATCTGATTAGAGAGATAATCAACAAAGGAGACGTTAGTATTTGCAAAGTTCATACAGACGACAACATTGCAGATCAATTGACCAAGCCACTCCCACAGCCTAAACATGAGAGTCATACTAGGTCAATGGGATTGAGGATCATGTATGATTGGACCTAGGGCAAGTGGGAGATTGTTAGTAGTGCCCTAGGACCATTAGCACATGTTGTGCGTTTTATTATCTTTTGAGCATGTAATTGAATAGTTAATTTTGCTTTTGATTATCAAATGTGTGATTTGATAGTAAAACTCATTAGCTTATGTAATTACTATTCTAGAAGTCCCTAGTTTTATGTAATGCTTAATTACTATGAAATAAAACTAGTATGATTGTTGATTGATGATCTTGTTTTACTGATCATGTGTAATGGATACAAATCACATCATAGATGCAATACATAGGGATACATTGTATTGGACGTGATCCGCCAGAGAAGTAATACTTCATGGTCTTATGTCATAAGTATTACTTCCTCAATACTATTTTAGAATCCTTAGACCTTATGTCTTCATTGATTCTAGTATGAATGGAGCCACGTTTTGACTCAGTCGGACGTTACTTGTAACAGATTAATCAATACGACTGATGATCGGATGTAGTGTCCTATCATAGCTTGAATGTGAGAGACATTGTAAGGAATTTGTCCCTCTCTATTATTAGAGAGAGATATCCATGGGCCCCTCGATAGGGAAAGACTGTTTAAATGAATGGCCGCACTCAAATGTATTTGATAAAGTGGTTATCAAATGCTATTTGTCAAAACAGTCTACCTGGAGATCGAGCATAAATACAATTAAGCTTAATAAGGGTGACGACCACCGTGCCTTATGCTTAATTAGGATATCGCGAGACAAAGGGATTAAATAGTAGATTGATATTAGGTTCCGTTGTATATTCATTCACTTTGGGTAGTCACAATGTCCTGCTAGGGACCGCTTGTGATTTATGAACACATACTACTACTAAGTGTGTTTTCATTGCCATTGTGAGATGAACCTACAGGGTCACACGCATAGACGAGCTAACGAGTCTCATGTCCAGATTCAATGAATCTAAAATGTGTCTAGGTTCATTGTATTTGACATTTGTCTTTCTGAAAATAATAAAGTGTTTATTATTCGAATTAGAGATAGGGGCAATTTCGGTATTTTACCTATAGCTGGGATTATGTGGGAGTTATTATCCGATAAGGACTCCCACTACCAGCGAAAGTCTAGGGAACGTGGGATTCTGAGACTCCCACTGCCAGAGAAGTTGAGTAGAGGTGAGAGTTGTTCTAGTAACAAACTCTCGCACTCTATATAACATCTCTTAGCCGAAACCTAGAAAATTAATGCTTTTTAGCCGAAATTAAAAAAGGAGGTAGAAAACCGTTTTCTCTTCTGCTTCTCCCTTTTCTCTCTAATCCCCGAACTTTGGAAAGACGAAGAGCTAGCAATTGCTGCCCGTTTCGTCGCGTGGTTACCAGTAGAGGGACATTCCACAAAGGGAATTCCGTCGGTGGCAGATTAGCATCCAAGAAACGTCATCCTCCATTCAAGAAGTAGCTTCTTGAATCCAAGAAACGTAAGTTTTTCACTGTTTTACCGAATCAACTTGTATGAGCGGATCCTTCAGGGGAGGACTTATGGGTGTTTGGAACGAGTTTTCGCCCATATTGAACCTAGGCATGAAGGAACTTTTAGAATATATACGGATAGTCTACATATTACCCTCTCGTCACTCACTTCAAGACGAATATGATTACCCTGGGGATCGTTCTTACTTAAAGAAATTACCATGACGGAGTCTCCTTCCTCCCTGTGGCCTTGTTACTGAGCTTGGGTCTATCGCCGCAAACTCTGACAGTCAGAGTTTCCAGGGTTCCCTTTTAGAAGAAAGCGGAGGTGTGGAACGAGGCCAAGCTACGAATATAGTTACTGATTTCAGTGCCGGTGGTCTTATCACTCGGAATTCAGGGGATTCGTCAGAATTTTAAGTATAGACATCCGATTTATTGCTTTAATAATATATTTATTTATAGTGAAAACTGAGAGCGTTTTAGTAAACATCTTAGGGTTGTTTTTACTATTATAAATACGCAAACCTTGGATGCTAAGATGGAAAAGTATGTTTATTACACTCATTCTATTAACCTTCTTAGTTGCATCATGAGTTTTCAATGAATTAAAGTTGAACCGGCAGAAGTTAGGACAATTGAGGAATCGCCGAACACAACTAGTTCAAATCGCATTCGTTCACCATTTGAGTTGACAAGCTTTCGTAAGCGTTTTGTTCGTGATCTTAGCAAGCTTGCTGTCCCAATGGAGAAAAGAGAGATACAATTGTTTTGGGACAGCCGCCATAAAATATCTTTAAAAGGTAAGTACGGTGAACATTCTACTTTCTATATTTCTAACTTGCTCCCTTTTGCAAAATTTTCAGATTATGTGGCTGATCGTGATGATGATTCGAGGACGAATCAGGCATTTCAAGGGGGGAGGGGATGATACGGTACCAACCTCAGGGCTGCCCAAGTCAGAGGAGCGCATACATAGACTAATTACAAGACCTAGAACACGGAACGTGATTCAACTAACTACATCATTGACCCGAGTTCTAAAGTATAAAGAGGATGCTAAGTTACATCTAGGAATGTTGTACGAGCCAACCTCTTAAGTTCACAAGTGTACAATTAGGCCCTACCCAGCAAAGAGGCTAAGAAGGGCATTTTAGTAATCCTACAAGATGATGAGGGATTGGATAGCTTTACAACAGTTTGGTAGAATGGTCATAACTTTCTATCCAGTTATCCCATGGAGCTGATTCTAGTTGCATATTAAAGATATGAGGCAGATCTACAACTTTCATGAAGATCACGAGATCAGATTCTGCATTCTTGATATCCGAAATCGTCGTGCAAGTTGGCCCAACAGGCTGTCCAGAATTGGGACGAAATTAAAGGGCATTTTAGTCTTTATACAATTAAAGTCTATGCTAGACTTTAATTATTTTCCAGCTTTGTTATTTACTTTATTTAGAGTGTTTAGGTGTGTATAGCAAGTAGTTGCTATAATAAAGGACATGTGGTCCATAGTTGGTTATCTAGTTGTTAAGACTCTTCACTTAGTTTTTTTTCCAGCTTTATTAGTTGTTTTAGCCGCCTATAACCAAGAGAATAGGACATGTTGTCCATTATCTTGTTTAGGGAGTTTACTTGATAGCAAGTTGTTTTACTAGAGTCCTACTTCAAGGACTCTTCTTCCTAATGTTGTTAGGAACCGAAAACTCTCTATTTAAGAATGATTTCGGCCTACATATTATGGACGTTAGATATTTTGATATTTTGGTAAGGTTATTCCTTAGGTTCTCGTGTTTGAACTTCTGTGTAGAATTCATTCATTCTTTGAGTTACTGTATCAACAAGTTTAGTTTCTCTTGTTGTGGTGTTTCAGCCTCCATCGATAATTAGCCTTCCTTAACGTTGCATTGATTATATTCCCTAGAAACTAGTTCGAAAATTAGAGAAAGATCGGGCTCAACTAAAATTCGAACTCTTTGGTACCTTGTACCATTCAGTTCTTCATCATATTGCCTTCAACTTCCATGTGATTTCCTCCTTCTGATTGACTCCATTATGCTCTTGTAATTACATAGGAAATCATATACTATGTCTTACCTAATAAAGAAAAAAAATCTCGAGTTACATTCGAGAAATAAATTACAATTAGAATTTCAATAGAGAAGGCACAACACGCAAGCCGTATTATAATAAAAATTCACTTGGTCAAATAACATGACCATCATGCTAATAAAAACACAAATATAAACTGTATGCCCCTGTCTGGTGACCGGGCCATATCTCGTTATACAACGATAAAGGTAGTAACCAAACAGTTTAAAAATAGGCCACCTCGGCTGACCAAGAACAACTTCCGGTCGACCGGCCCAAAACAGACTAGCTTCGGTCGTCCGAGATGGCTCTCCGGTTGTTTGAAATCTAGGGAGAAGAAAAATCTCATTATCCAGAACATGTTCGGTCGACCGAGAACCCCTTCCGGTCGACCGAGCCTTTCCCAGAAAACATAAACACAGCCAAAAACACGAACGAACAATTCGTTCTAGGACTAGTTTAACACATAAACATAATCCTAGCGGTTGTAAAAAGATAAAAAAATCATATGCCATGCATTAAACTTCTACTATAAACGGGAAACACATAAAAGACAAATGGGTACTTGTGATTGGCTTTGATACCAAATTCAGATTCCTAAAATAAACGCAGCGGAAAGTAAAAGTGTGAAATCCGTTTCTAAAAAGATCATTCACGAGTAAGTACCAACGGAATTTGATATATGATATTTACATTAAATTACGTAATTGGCAGAAACGATTTATGTTTGATTTTTCTTCGGGGATCACCAACAACAACCGATCTAATAGACTCATGTCTCTAGCGGTAACCACACAATCAACTTAAACTTGTTATTCGTGTATCTTATTCTAGTCAGAGAACTCCAAAGGTTGAAGACAATGTTCAGGAATTTGGTGTATGTAGGTTCAAGTTAAACCCCGAAAAAGAAAGAACGAAAAACTATTTTTTCTTCTAACTTTTTCATGTTCTTGGTGGTGTATTTTTCTATAGGAAATTCGACTGCTAGGAGAGTATTATGAAGAGTTATAATAATCAACAATTGATTATCTAGAGAAATGAATATGGGACGAAAATTAATTCACCCACTAAGTCACTTTCCCCTCTTTATGCTCTTCCATGATGCCCACTACACATACACCTCACATCCGGTTTTGACTCGTTCAAACCGGTTCTTGGACGGTTTTCCTGTTCAACAGACTGGTTCAACCGGATTGGTTTGACCTATTGAGTATTGGTCGGCCCATTCCAATTAACTATCCAATCCAATTGGAGCACATATATCAAATGTAAATTCCAACATTAAGATTGGTTGAAATCAAAAGAAGAGAGCAAACAATGACACATAACTGCAAAGATAGGTCATATGGCTAAAAAATGAATCAACAACCAAAGCTAAATCAAAGAATATACAAGAATAAATCCATAAAGCACAATCTCCCATTTACCATAAAACACTGTTAGCTATAACGAGATAAAACCAAGTTAAAAACTAAACCTAACAAAACGGATGTGATAACATGTATATATATGAAACAAGATGAGCATATATATCACAATCCAAAGGATGAGGGTGTATAAGATAACATTAATGAGCACGTTCATCATCAAGAAATGGTTAGCCAAGAGATATGACAAAGTAAGCATCAAGCTAACCAAAACAACACGAGATCAAGAAAAAGATAGGATACCTAAGATATGATACACATGATCTCATATGAACAAGGGAGGTAGATACATAACTTGAACTAAAAAGATCATAAAACTCCCACAAAGAGCACACAAGTTGGTTATGATAAAAAATATGCTAGAAGTACAAAGTCAACATGTGATGTGATAAAGGTAAGTTATGAAAAAGGTAAGTACACATCACATAAAATAGGGGAATAGGAAAGAGTTCACTTAATCAAAACTCCCCCTAGGGTTGTGCTCGTGTTAAAAAGAAAAACAAAATTGAAAAGATAGAGAGTTAAAAGCTTACAATTTTGCTGAAACAACTGCTTCTAGTTGACCACAATATTGCCTCAGGTCGACCGAGCTGTAGCCATCGAACAAGGCACATTGTCCGATCAACCGGTTCGACCGGACTTATGGCAGAAAGTTCAAAAACCTACAAAACCAGCACAAGGCATATCCAAAGTTCGAAACCTACACAATACGATACAACGCATATCCAAACTGCCACCAAAACATATCAAGGCATATATCAATGCAAAAATAACAGTTTGTACCTCAATTTACGTAAACGACGATCAACCAAATAGAGCATGTGCTAAACACTTGAAGATATAAACAAATAACCCAAGATTCTAAATAGGTCAAGTTAAGTGCAAAACATAGTATCTAAAACTCCCCTTTAGACAAATATCAAAAAGAGTTAAGGGGAGGGGTAAAAGAATGAGCTTTCGTCTCAAAGATATAATCACTAAGCTCTCTAAAACACATGCATACGATCACAAAAGTAAATACATCAAATTGGACACAAGAAACTCAAGGCAAGAGCACCTATCGTTAATGTAATATAGAGTGAGCAACCAAGGTATCGTATTCGCGAAGAAGGGTAAGTACTAGCAGTGACTTTTATTTTATTGTTTAGTTGACTAAAAATTTAAGAAGGTTTGTTACTTAACTAAATTGATCTACTTATAAGCTAAAACTAAGATTTAGAGTGTTTAGAGAGAAAATTCAATTAGGATATTGAATACTTGAATGGGTATCCCCCTAGATGTACTTATGTGTTTAGGAAGGGTATTGTGAATTAGATGTCTTAGGTGAACATATAAAGGGATTTCCAAATAAACTTCACTCATTTCTCAATTTGTGAAGTTCCTACTCTAGGATTCATCAAGTTAGTATCTCTACTTACTCAATTTTACCCCAAGAGTGCATTAAACCCAAAACCCCTAGTTATCCAAACTCAAATTAGGAAGAATTGCTTAAGCCCATTTCTAGTCAAGTAATCCAATTTCTCAATTAATTAAATGACCAACAAGATAGAAAAAGATAATTCACAAATAATTTCACTAATTAACTTCAATTCACAAAAACCCACAATTGTCAACACATAAATAACATGCTAGGGTTCAACCCATTCAAGTAGTTTACAAATTTAGCTACCCATATTCATGAAGGAAAACAATAAATTAAAAGAGAGAGGAAGAAATTCTCATTGCTAAGTAATCTTCTTCAAGCTTCTCTTCTTCTTTGAAATCCTCTTTCTTCCTTCAAGAAAAACCAAGTTTTGAGCCACACTTCATTTTCTTGCCAAGAATCTTCAATGAAGCTTCAAGCTTTTCTTTTAAATCTACCTCTAAATCTATCTCTAGAATTTAGGAAGTGCTTTTCTCTCCCAAAACTCTCTTGAAAAACCTAGGAGAATAATGTCTTCCTTTTCTCTTCAAAGTGATGTGATATGCACAAGACAAAAGGGAAGGTGTAGATATTTTTAACACTTTCTTCTATTTGCATAAAAGACCCCTGAAGTTTTAGCTCGTTTATAGTCTAGTCCATGTACTTTCGGTCTTCTACATTTTGGTCCACATTTGGTGACTTTCATCTTCTTTCATCCAAGTATCTTCCAAGCTTTAATATCTTCCACCTAAACCAAAAGTAAGAGAAAATGGAGTATAAGTAGCATATTCCCCATGTAAATATGAAATTATTAAACAAATTATACAAGTTAAAATATTGCTTTGAGATCAAATATCAACTCCCCCACACTTAGATCTTTGCTTGCCCTCAAGCAAAGTGCATATACGCCCAAAAACATAACTCATCAATGAAGCTCCAAGTCTAAAGGGAATAACCAAGCATTTTCAACACTCTCAACGAAAAATATTTTTCAACCATTATAAGCTCAACATGAGGTGCCATTTTTCCAAGAGATTTTTATTTTCCAAAAAGTGCTCAAGTGGTGTTAGAGATTCTCAATACCATCAACACATAATCACGCAAGTGAAGTTTCAAATCCAATGTATATATAAAAGTAGTCTCCATCATTTAACATGCAAGGGATTTCAAGTGTGTATGTATGAACCTAGACATAACAAGTATTCGACAAGTTCACTCAAGACTCCTAATTATCGATAAACGAACCATTGGGGCATCCACGGGCATATTACTTGTGTTCCTCTACAAGAATTATGTCACTAATTTATGCTTAGATTAGGTAGGACTTTAAAGCTTATAACGTAGGCCAAGGTTTAATGGTTTCCAAACGACAGTAGGGATATGCAAATCTAATGAGAGTTTAGCAAGGAAAAGCTATACAAACATGTCAATCAAAATCACTAATCACTTCATAACTCATAAACTCACATTTCAACAAAAACTTATGAGTTCCACAATATCCCAAATCTTCTTCTTTAGCGCACAAAAGGATACCCAAAACCATTTTGAAAGATCTCAACATCATCCCATGCTATGAACATTTACATAAAACATAAAGACTTTTACATTTTTTTTTCTTTTTTCTTTTTTTTTTTTCACTTTTTTTTCCAACATAAATCATAAATAAACACTTGAAACATATAAACATGAGAAGGATGTTGGTTATCAATATCTTTCTTTCTTTCATTCAATAATCCAAAAAAAACTTTCATGGCTTTTATTTTCCCTCAACTTTCTTCATGCTTCAAGACATTTCAATAAACCCAAAATCCACATAGATTGACAAATAAGATCAACTCTCCACTAATTAAGGGTTTTATAAAGTGACTATCAACAAGAAGTTCATTCATATCAATAAAGGCTTCAATGGGGGCACTAGTGATATATTTAAGTGAAGGATGGGTAAATTTGGCTCTAACGGTTCAAAGAGATGCCACGACACTCATTTCTAAGCACAAAAAAGCTTTGCCAAGGACTACAAGGAATATGTCTGGGATGACCCAATGGTTCTTAAACTAAAAACATAGGAAAAATTAAGCATACTCCTCAAATACAAGTAAGCTAGGTGTGGAAAAGAGGTGAAATCACATAAGCATGAAAAATGATAGCAACTAATTTGTTATATACACCGGATTCTAAACAAAACTTGAGCTTCTTATGCAAAATAAACAAAGAAAACTCTACTATTTCTTGATTTTTTTTTTTTTTTGTTTAGGACATAAAACTAAAACGAAACATTTAAAATAACTACAACACATACTAAAAAATATTTAAAAATAATGAGTTTTTTTTTAGGACATAAAACTAAAAACGAAACATTTAAAATGACTAGAACACATACTAACAAATATTTAAAAATAAGGAAATAGAAATAAAGATGAAACATTTATATAAACAAACTCTCCCACACTTAGGACAACATTGTCCTCAATGTTGAGGCGACACTAACAAACACACGAGAAACCATAAAAATACCATAATAAGAAAGACTAACAAACTTAAAGGAAAACATGAGTTAAAAGGAAACTCCCCTAGTTTGTTTGCCATCTCCCTCATCATCAAGTGTGTTGATTGTTGTAAGCTCCTCCTTATTCAAATCACTTGCAATAATGACCGGAAGCTTAGAGTTTTCCTCTAGGAAGGCATACTCTAAGTCCTCCGGTAACATCTTAAGTTCCAAAGTAGGGGGTTCATCAAGAGATGTCTTTATCTTTGTCAATTTCTCAAAATTCATCTTCTCAATTTTTGTCTTCAAAGGAATTGACTCGAGTACTTCCAAATGTGTAAACACTTCTTGAATTGATTGACTACCCTTTTTTACTTCTTCACCTGGAATCAAGGTTATCTCCAAAGGGTCATCAATGTACATTTCCTTCCCATAGTTAGCAACCAAATCATCCACCACATCAATCATAAAGCAAGAATCATCATGATCAAGAGAATGCTTCAAAGACTCCGAAATCTTGAGAACTACTTCTTCATTATCTACCCTAAGGATCAATTTTCCTTCATGAACATCTATTATTGCCTTCGCGGTAGCAAGAAAAGGACGACCCAAGATCAAAGGAACATGTATATCCTCATCTATGTCAAGTATAACAAAATCCACCGGAAAAATCAATTTTCAACCTTTACCAAAACATCTTCAATAATCCCTCTAGGGTACTTGATAGATCTATCCGCGAGTTTTTTTTTGGTTAAAAAATGAAATATATATATATATATATATATATATAAAACATAAAAAGAAGACTCCCTAGCCCGTAGATCCGCGAGTTGTATACTCATCCTAGTAGGCTTAGGTTCACCAAGGTCTAGCTTCTTGAACATTTTGTATGGCAACAAGTTAATGCTAGCTCCTAAGTCGGCTAAAGCAAGTCCAAAGAAAAGACTACCAATATTACAAGGGATAGTAAAACTTCTCGGGTCCTTTAACTTTTGAGATAGCTTATCCTTGTTTTGGAGGATGGCGGAGCATTCTTCATTTAATGTGACGGTGAAAATGTCCTCGAGCCTCTTCTTCTTGGAGAGAATGTCCTTGAGAAATTTGAGAAAGAGCTTCAACAAATGGTAAGTTGATATGCAATTGTTTAAAGAGCTCAAGAAACTTTCCATATTGTTCACCTTCCTTGTCCTTGAGAAGGCACCCGGGATAAGGTGCGGGAGGTTTGTAAATTGGTATCTCCTTTCTTGTGACTTCTTCCTTGGCCTTTTCTTTGATTTCCACTAATTCTTTTTATCATTCTCAAGATCCTCTATCATTTCTTTCTTTTTTTCTAGCACTTGAGGTCATGGAACTTGAAGTTCCTTTCCACCTCTTAGAGTAATTGCATTAGCATGTTCCCTTGGATTTGGCTCGGTATTACTAGGAAGAGATCCTTGAGCCCTCTCCGATACAAACTTAGCTAGTTGCCCAATTTGACTTTCCAAATTATGTATGGAGGCTTCTTGATTCTTGAACCTAGCTTCTTGATTTTTAAACTTAGTTTCTTGATCTTGAAAAAGAGCTTCCGAAGTAGAAAGAAACTTAGTTATGAGACCCTCCAAAGTAGGCTTGATGGGTACATGAGAAGATGATGAGGGTTGTGCTTGATAAGGTAATAGTTGTTGAGGCCGAAAGTTTGAATAAGCTTGAAAACCCGGTGGATTTTGTGCCCCTTGTTGTCCTTGATCCCTCCAAGAGAAGTTGAAGTGATTTCTCCACCCGGGGGTTATAAGTGTTGGAATAAGGGTTATTTTGTTGCCTATTTCCTCCAAGGTAATCTACATGCTCACTTGAAGGTTCCATGCTTTGACACTCATGGTTTGGATGACCTCCTCCACAGAAGTCACACGCCATCATCACATGAGAAGGTTTGTGGGAGGTAGTACTTAGCCCATCCATCCTTTTTGTTAAAAATTCCATCTTTGCCTCCAAAGCCGACAAAGCATCAACATTGTGAATTCCACTTATCTGTGGCTTCATCCTTTGACTACCCCACGAGCAATTGTTCTCGGCGATGTTCTCTATTAAATCTCTTAGCTCTTGTGGGGTTTTTGAGCTTGTTGATCCTCCACTTGAAGCATCAATGAGTTGTTTGGAAGAGTAGTTCAAACCCGCATGAAATGTTTGCATTTGAAGCCCAAGGTCTAGGCCATGATGACACTTCCTTAGCAACTCCTTGTATCTCTCCCATACTTCATATAAAATTTCCCCTTCTTGTTGTTGGAAGGAGAATATATCATTTCTAATCTTCGCGGTTCTAGCCGGTAGGAAGTGCTTGGCTAGGAATCTCTCGGCCAACTCATTCCAAGTGGTAATACAACCATTGGGTAATGATTTCAACCATGACTTAGCCCGGTCCCTTAAAGTGAAGGAAATAATCTCAATCTTATTGCATCATCGAAGCTCCATTAATTTTGAAAGTATCACAAATTTCAAGGAAGTTTGATATGTGAGCGTTCGAGTCTTCTCCGGGGAGCCCATCAAATTGTACCGAATTTTGAACCATTTGTATCACATTTGGCTTGATCTCAAAATTGTTAGCATCAACTCTTGGTCTAGTAATGCTTGACTCGGACCCGGTCAAGAAAGGTCTTGCATAATCACCCATGGTTCTTCAACCATTTCCATTCACATTATCTTGTCTTTGAGCATTTCCTTGGTTATTCTCGTTCATTTGTTCATTCACATTATGAGGGGATTCCATAGTGTTATTTTGTTGAAGACCTTCCCCAACAATATATACACTCTCTTGTTGCCTTACCCTTATATTCCGGTGAAATGTCTTATCAATTTCGGATCAATATCAAGTAATTCTTCCGGATGCTTGCGGGTCATGCAACACAAGAGTCACCTTCAAGAAACCAAAACTAACAAAGTCTAAGAAATTCAAGATAGCATAAACTAAAAGATAAATATTAAAAAATATGCATAAAAACCAAATCAATAAAACTAGAGCTTTCCTAATTCACCCTTCCCCGGCAACGGCGCCAAAAACTTGTTCTTTTCTTGCAATCCCACAATATTCTACTCAAATTGGACACAATAAACTCAAGGCAAGAGCACCTATCGTTAATGTAATATAGAGTGAGCAACCAAGGTATCGTATTCGCGAAGAAGGGTAAGTACTATTAGTGACTTTTATTTTATTGTTTAGTTGACTAAAAATGTAAGAAGGTTTGTTACTTAACTAAATTGATCTACTTATAAGCTAAAACTAAGATTTAGAGTGTTTAGAGAGAAAATTCAATTAGGATGTTGAATACTTGAACGGTAATCCCCCTCGATGTACTTATGTGTTTAGGAAGGGGTATTGTGAATTAGAGGTCTTAGGTGAACCTATAAAGGGATTTCCAAATAAACTTCACTCATTTCTCAATTTGTGAAGTTCATACTCTAGGATTCATCAAGTTAGTATCTCTACTTACTCAATTTTACCCCCAAGAGTGCATTAAACCCAAAACCCCTAATTATCCAAACTCAAATTAGGAAGAATTGCTTAAGCCCATCTCTAGGTCAAAATTAATTCCCATTAAAAGTGAGTGTTCTAGTCAAGTAATTCAATTTCTCAATTAATTAAATGACCAACAAGATAGAAAAAGATAATTCACAAATAATTTCACTAATTAACTTCAATTCACAAAAACCCACAATTGCCAACACATAAATAACATGCTAGGGTTCAACCCATTCAAGTAGTTTACAAATTTAGCTACCCATATTCATGAAGGAAAACAATAAATTAAAAGAGAGAGAGGAAGAAATTCCCATTGCTAAGTAATCTTCTTCAAGCTTCTCTTCTTCTTTGAAATGCTCTTTGTTCCTTCAAGAAAACCAAGTCTTGAGGCACACTTCAATTTCTTGCCAAGAATCTTCAATGAAGCTTCAAGCTTTTCTTTTAAATCTACCTCTAAATCTATCACTAGAATTTAGCAAGTGTTTCTCTCCCAAAACTCTCTTGAAAAACCTAGGAGAATAATGTCTTCCTTTTCTCTTCAAAGTGATGAGATATGCACAAGACAAAAGGGAACGTATAGATATTTTTAACACTTTCTTCTATTTGCATAAAAGGCCCCTGAAGTTTTAGCTCTTTTACAGTCTAGTCCATGTACTTTCGGTCTTCTACATTTTGGTCCACATTTGTTGACTTTCATCTTCTTTCATCCAAGTATCTTCCAAGCTTTAATATCTTCCACCTAAACCAAAAGTAAGAGAAAATGGAGTATAAGTAGCATATTCCCCATGCAAATATGAAATTATGATACAAATTATACAAGTTAAAATATTGCTTTGAGAGCAAATATCAATAACAAAAGTAGGGTAAGCTATGAAAAGATAAGAGTTTAGGAAATTCTCATAGATTGTATGGTTGCTTGAGCTTTCTTTTCTTCAAATTTCCAAATTCCCTTTCTCTTCTTCATATTTATCCACTTCTTGATCTTTCTCTTTTTGAACATTGTCTCTATTCCCATCATCACAAGAGCCATTTCCACTTCCATCACATGAATAATCATTTTCATCTCTAACTTCATCTTCCTTCTCTTCTTCATCACTTTATTCCACAAGTGTTGATATCTTAGTCTTTGTGTACTTTATCATCGTATCAACCTTGTTCTCTAAGTCAACCATCCCTGTTTCTAAGATTTCCATTCTTGTGTTGAAGATTTCTTGGAAAGAGTCCAATTATCTTCTTTGTGGAGCTTCTCTTTCAAGATTTTCCCTTTGAACTTCCTCATTTGCCCCAACATTTCCTTGTACATCAAAGTCATCTCCACTATCAATATGAACATCCTTAAATCCTTGACCTTCTTGAACATTTTTAAATCCTTTCCCTTGTACTTCTTTTTCTTTTCTTGCTTGGGGTTCATTAGGCATTTGAGTGTTTCTAGCCTCTATAATACTGTTGATGGTTGTTAGTAGACTGTCTAAATGCATGGTCATGCTCAAATGTATTTGATAAAGTGGTTATTACATACTATTTGTTGGAACAGTCGACTTGGAGATCGAGCAAAAATACAATTAAGCTTAATAAGGGTGATGACTACCATGCCTTATGCTTAATTAGGATATCGCGAGACAAAGGGATTAAATAGTGAATTGATATTAGGTTCCACCGAAAATTCATTCACTTTGGGTAGTCACAATGTCCTGCTAGGGTTCGCTTGTGATTTATGAACACATACTACTACTAAGTGTGTTTTCATTGCTATTGTGATATGAACCTACCGGGTCACACGCATAGACGAGTTAACGAGCTTCATGTCCATATTCAATGAATCTAGAATGTGTCTAGGTTCATTGTAGCTGACATTTATTTTTCTGAGAATAATAAAGCGTTATTATTCGAATTAGAGATAAGGGGCATTTTCGGTATAGCTGGGATTACGTGGGAGTTATTATCAGATAAAGACTCCCACTACCAGCAGAAGTCTAGAGGACGTGGGAGTTATAGACTCCCACTGCCAAAAGAGGTGGATAGGACGTGGGAGTTCTCCTTGGAACAAACTCCCACTCCCTGTATAAACCTCTCTTGGCTGAAACCCTTGTGACTAATGCTTGAGCCGCAATAATACCATAACCTAGAAATCTGATTTCTTGATTTCGGCCTCCTTTTCTCTCTAGACAATTCGTAACCCATAAAAACCGAAGAGCTAGCACTCGCTGCTTGTTTCGTCGTATGGATACCGGTAGGGAGTAATTCCGCAAGGGAGGACTCAAGGTGGTTGCTGCTGATAGCCGAAAACCATAATCTTTCACCAAGAAAACCGGAATCGTTCATCAAGAAACGTAAGTCTTTTCGGTTTTATTCGATTCATTTTTGTATGAGCGGATCCTTTAGGGGAGGACTCATAGGTGTTTAGAACGTGTTTCTGCCCATGAATCCCTTCAATAGTGTCACTCGCCTTTTGACTAGCCCCATTATAATAGTAGCCGGTAATAGCTCTTCATCGGTACACTTACTTTGAAATTTCTATTTTCCACCAACAAGTAGCATATTCATTTTATGGAATTGGTCTTCATTGTAGATGTTGTATCTTTGATCTCTTGCCACTGGGTTAGTGAGTTTAAGCTTGAACTTCTTGAAAATCAAAGTGAGCATACTCCCATATGGTAGAAAATTCATCGTCCCTTTGACACACTCACTAAAATACTTTAAAGTTAAGTAACCAAACTTATCTTTTCTCCTTTCCACAAGACATTGCATAACGGTCATTTGAAGATATTAGATAGAGCTTTTGTGGCCTTTCATGGGAATGACCACATTGGATACCATGTGGTGAAGGATCCGACCATATTCATCTAGTTTGTTGGTCTCCCTGTCTGTGGATTTATTGAAAGCCCCCGTAATGTTGAAATATGTCTTGAAGCTCTTTATATCATAAATGTCTTCATCAGGCACCCTCCCGTATTTATCATAGTGTCTAATTGCTTATTCCTCAAGCACAACTCCAAGGACTTCACACTACATAGCTTCCGAGAAGCTAAATACCAAGCAATCTACGCTTGAAGTCCACCGATAATTGCCATCCTCACGCCTACCCTATTCTCTTAGATTTGCTCCAAACTCATATATAACAAGTGAGTACATTTCATATTCATGAGAAAATAAGTTCAACCATCCCATCTCACTTAAATATTCTATGATCCCATCAAGCCCCTTTTCAAACATTTTCTCATGTTTGATATACCTCAGCAAAATACACATTTTCTCCTTCACTAACTAACCATAAAGATTCTTAGCTTCAGGATTATGAAATCTAGGAGATACATTTGTGGTAGCGAATTTTGAGGATTAACCTTGATGTCTAGGATGTGGTGGTGGGATAGGTCTTTCATCATCCGACTCCATTTCTTCATCGAAGTATCTATCAACTAGTCCCTTTCGTTTACCTTTCTTTTGCACAATACCTTTTGGGAGTGGGATAATCTAGTTCTTGGATTGAAATTCCTTTATCAATAGGTCTTTGAGTATCAAATTGAATATCTCTTTGTCTCGATATCGGTCGACCGAGACTGGGTTGCGGTCGACCAGGATTCCCAAATTTTGACATTGTCAATTTACCAATACTCATGTCCCCCGGAGCCTTGTGCGGTCGCTTGGGATTGACCTGTTTCCTGCAAAATAAGACATTTTTTGTACCCATTCTTTATTGGGTCCTTGAAGGTTAGTACTATGGCATTTTGCAACCCACAACGATTTTGCACCTCTTTCAATCCTTTTTTAATGATGCAACGATTAGCATGATGTCCACGTTTTCCCAATAATAACTAGTAAAATTAAGCATGGTGGAAGATGTAGTTCTATCATCAAATGAAGTAGTGTGTGCACACTCGTGTTTGTGTTTGTACCCTAAACGACTATTAACATTAGAGGCACATTGAGCATTAAACATAACACTAAGAATATCTCTAGAGCAAGTGCACTTATCCACATAATATTTTAAGATATCAATTTTTTTCTTTATGAAATCAAACACAACAAGTTTAGAATCAACAATTTTCACCTTGTCAAGCAAAACATGATTTTCAATAGTTAAAGAATCAAGTCGAAGGATTTAGGTACAAACAGAATCATTATAAGAACATTGTTGACATTTATACAACAATCCATGAAATGTTCTTATAAACGGGTCAGTTCAGTATCAAATACCCATGTGTTTGATTTAATATCTCCATATTTAATCACAACACATACTAGTCTCCACACATTATTGTTGTCCTAAAATTCCACAATAATGATTGACTAGGGACATTTTAGAATAGTTTAATGTAACGATTACATAACTATCTAAGGACGTTATTATATGTTTTAATACAAAAAGCACAGCCGTATTCAAAACAATAATAATGGAATTCATGCCTTAATTTTCTCCCACTTACACTAAAGACAACAACATTGCCTTTTAGTGTATACTATACATAAGAAATATCTCTAACATCAGTTCTCTTGGTATATAATACTCATGCTACAAGTATGGCGATCAAGATGCTGCTGTGTTAGCGTCTTCTTCAATGGGTCGGCGATGTTATCGTCCGTGTGAACCTTACAAATCTTCATACTGAAGGGATTCATGGGCGGAAACTCGTTCCAAACACCCATGGATCCTCCCCTGAAGGATCCGCTCATACGTAAACGAATCTAAAAACAGCGAAAAACTTACTTTTCTTGGATTCAAGAAGCTACTTCTTGAATGGAGGATGATGTTTCTTGGATGCTAATCTGCCACCAATTGATCTCCCTTTGCGGAAAGTCCCTCTACCGGTATCCACGCGACGAAACGGGCAGCGATTGCTAGCTCTTCGTTTTTCTGGGTTTCGGGAATTAGAGAGAAAAGGGAGAGGCAGTCTTAATTCACCATGCTAATATCACATAAAGCACAATGAAATCATACACAAAGTCTTAATTCGGGGGGAACGACGAATCGGGGCGACGCAGTCTTAATTCTACATCAGCTCATCGAATGAGTTTTTCCTCCCAGATTTACCCCTCAATTGCCTAATCGGATTATGCATTGGGTTAATCGAATTAACCGAATTGATAACCGATTCATAAACAGTTTATGCATATAATCAGATTCATAATCGTAAACAGTTTATGCATATTACCAAATTAATCTAATTAATTACAGATTCACAGTTTATGCAATTTTAATCGAATTAAATTTCAAACCGAATCATGCTAAGGCAATTCATGCAGAATCATGAAACCGAAAGCAGTTTGTACAACAGCAGTTTATGCAATAGCAGTTCATATATCACACATATCATGATCAAAAAGACAATCTTTAGACGCATTAAACAGTTTATGCGGTATTATAATCACAGAAACATAAAAGAAACAATCTTTTCTGTTTTTCACAAATACACATACCAAATCGAATTTGATATATGTTAAGATGTGATTAACAATATCGAATCCGAATCGTATGAGCAAGGCTCTGATACCACTGAAGGGATTCATGGGCGGAAACTCGTTCCAAACACCCATGGATCCTCCCCTGAAGGATCCGCTCATACGTAAACGAATCTAAAAACAACGAAAAACTTACTTTTCTTGGATTCAAGAAGCTACTTCTTGAATGGAGGATGATGTTTCTTGGATGCTAATCTGCCACCAATTGATCTCCGCTGCGGAAAGTCCCTCTACCGGTATCCACGCGACGAAACGGGCAGCGATTGCTAGCTCTTCGTTTTTCTGGATTTCGGGAATTAGAGAGAAAAGGGAGAGGCAGAAACTATTTCGGCTTCTTAGGTATTTCGGCTGAAAAGCATTGAGGTCTAGGGTTTCGGCCAAGAGTTTATTATATAGGGTGTGAGAGTTTGTTCCCAGAACTAACTCTCACGTCCTCAACTCCTCTCGGCAATGGGAGTCCTCAACTCCCACGTCCTTTAGACTTCTGCTGGTAGTGGGAGTCCTTATCGGATAATAACTCCCACGTAATCCCAGCTATAGGTAAAATACCGAAATTGCCCCTATCTCTAATTCGAATAATAAACACTTTATTTTTTTTCAGAAAGACAAATGTCAGATACAATGAACCTAGACACATTCTAGATTCATTGAATCTGGAAATAAAGCTCGTTAGCTCGTCTATGCGTGTGACCCTGTAGGTTCATCTCACAATGGCAATGAAAACACACTTAGTAGTAGTATGTGTTCATAAATCACAAGCGGTCCCTAGCAGGACATTGTGACTACCCAAAGTGAATGAATATACAACGGAACCTAATATCAATCTACTATTTAATCCTTTTGTCTCGCGATATCCTAATTAAGCATAAGGCATGGTGGTCGTCACCCTTATTAAGCTTAATTGTATTTATGCTTGATCTCCAGGTAGACTGTTTCGACAAATAGCATTTGATAACCACTTTATCAAATACATTTGAGCACGGCCATGCATTTAAACAGTCTTTCCCTATCGAGGGGCCCCATGGATATCTCTCTCTAATAATAGAGAGGGAAAAATTCCTTACAATGTCTCTCACATTCAAGCTATGATAGGGACGAGTACATCCGATCATCGATCGTATTGATTACTCTGTTACAAGTAACGTCCGATCGAGTCAAAACGTGGCTCCATTCATACTAGAATCAATGAAGACATAAGGTCTAAGGATTCTAAAATAGTATTGAGGAAGTAATACTTATGACTTAAGACCATGAAGTATTACTTCTCGACGGATCACGTCGATACAATGTATCCACTATATATTGCATCTATGATGTGATTTGTATCCATTACACATGATCAGTAAAACAAGATCATCAATCAACAATCATACTAATTTTATTTCATAGTAATTAAGCATTACATAAAACTAGGGACTTCTAGAATAGTAATTACATTAGCTAATGAGTTTTACTATCAAATCACACATTTGATAATCAAAAGCATAATTAACTATTCAATTACATGCTCAAAAGATAACAAAACGCACAACATGTGCTAATGGTCCTAGGGCACTACTAACACATACCTCCTCTATCAATCATCTCACGGATCAGGTGATACCACCGCAGTATATGTTTGGACCTTTGGTGAGACCGTGGTTCCTTTGATATATGGCTCCATTCACAATGGAGATCAGTCGCATTCGACATTCAAAATGCTAGATATACCACACCAAGTTCATCGAATGAACTTTCAAATCCAAATCTCCTAAGCAGCATCTAATGCAGCTATATACTGGGCTTTGGTTGTAGTTTTAGGCAAAAGACACATATCTTGATTACGATCTAAAGTCATCTCTATCGGTTTGGAAACTAGCATCAGTGTAATCACTTACAATGAGCTCGTCTTCCCTACCATAGATTAAGAAAGTGTCCTTAGTCCTTCGTAAGTACTTAAGGATGTTCGTGATGGCTATCCAGTGACGTTCATCGTATGTAGGCTGGTATCTGCTCGTTATACTCAAAGCATACGAGACATCTAGGCGAGTACAAAACATGGTATACATGATAGATCCAATTGCCGAAGCATATGGAATCTCACTCATGCGTTCTTTCTCATCTAGTGTCTGAGCACACTGTTGTCTTGAAAGAACTGTATCAAGTGCTATAAGACAAAGGCCTTTTTTGGACTCTTGCATGCTAAACCGATTTAGCACTTTGTCCATATATGTACTCTGACTTAGGCCAAAAAGTCTGTGCGATCTATCTCTATAGATCTTGACTCCTAAGATGAAGCTTGCTTCACCTAAGTCCTTCATAGAAAAACATTGCCCCACGGAGATTCCACTAAACTTCTTATAAACTCAAGGTTTATCAACGTTCTTGATAAAATCGAACTCACGTACGGCTTCGTCAAAACGCCAATTCCAGCTTCTAGATGTTTGTTTGTAGGTTGTAGGTTCATCGTGATCAACAAACATAACATCTCCATGTTCTGTTGCGAAAAATCCATATTTCTTGGGTGATCTACGAACTCTACTAGACCTACACAATTCTTATCTTTCTGGAACTGGCTCCACAACAGCTTGTTCCAATTCTACATGTTGGTCACTTGTGCCTGGAACTTCACCAAGTTCCCTTGGAATTTCACCAAGATGTGGCACTTCATTAAGTTCCACGTGGCTCCCACTTGTTTTCCCAAAAAGAAATTTCTTTTCTAGAAACAAACTCTTTTACGATTAATAAACACTTTGTTCTCGTTCGGGATGTAGAAGTAGTGCCCTTTAGTTTTCTTAGCACTTGACCGACTTTGGGATGAGCTTGTCCAAAGATGTAAGTTTCACAAACGCCTTACAACCCTAAATGTTTAAGAAAGACATACTAGGACGCCTCCCAGTCCATATCTGATATGGTGCCGTTTCAACAGATTTAGATAGAACTCCGTTTAGTGTTAAAGCTGTTGCTTCTATTGCAAATCCCCAAAAGGAGTTTGGAAGGCTCGCGTGACTCATCATTGATCGAACCATATCTAATAGAGTTCGATTTCTCCTTTCGGATACACCATTCCATTGAGGAGTGGCTGGAGGAGAAAGTTGTGAAACAATTCCACAACTCTTTAGATAGTCACGAAATTCTTGACTTAAGTATTCCCCACCTCGATCGGATCGAAGCATCTTAATACTTTTGCCAAGCTAGTTCTCTACTTCATTCTTGTACTCTTTGAACTTGTCAAAGACTTCAGACTTGTATTTCATAAGAAATATGTATCCAAAACGACAGAAAACGTCAATAAAAGTAATGAAATATAGATAACCACCTCTTGCATGGTTATTGAAGGGACCACATACATCACTATGTACTACTTCCAACAACTCCTTTGCTCGTTCTCCAGTTCTAGTAAAAGGAGAAGCAGTCATCTTACCCATTAAACAAGGTTCGCATGTATCATATGATTCAAAATCAAATGATTCCAACAGTCCATCTTTATGGAGTTTGGAAATGCGATTTTTCGTTTATGTGGCCTAAGCGACAATGCTAGAGGTATGTAGGATTAGACTCTTTAGACTTTTTCCTCTTTGTATTTATGTTATAAACCGGCAACTCTTGGTCTAGAAAGTATAAACCATTCACCAATGTAGCGCTACAATAAAAAATATCATTTAACGATAACGACATTCGCTGGTTTTAATATGAATGTCAAAACCCATCTTGTCCAAACAAGAGATCGAAATAATATTCTTTGTTAAAGTAGGTGCATAAAGACAACTGTCTAAATCTAGAAGGGAAACTAAGATTATATGTTCCTACAGCTAATGCAAGAACTGTTGCTATATAGCTAACGCGTAGGTGAAGGGATTCATGGGCGGAAACTCGTTCCAAACACCCATGAGTCCTCCCCTGAAGGATCAGCTCATACAAGTCCGATTCGGTAAAACAGTGAAAAACTTACGTTTCAGGATTCAAGAAGCTACTTCTTGAATGGAGGATGACGTTTCTTAGATGCTAATCTGCCACCAACGAAATTCCCTTTGCGGAATGTCCCTCTACCGGTATCCACGCGACGAAACGGGCAGCGATTGCTAGCTCTTCGTTTTTTCTGAGATTCGGGAATTAGAGAGAAAAGGGAGAGGCAGAAAAAATCCGAAATCTAATTTCGGGTGAATTGTTTAATTGTGGCTGAAGCAAGGATAGACTAGGGTTTCGGCTGAGAGTTAATTATATAGGGTGTGAGAGTTTGTTCCCATAACCAACTCTCACGTCCTCCACTTCTCTCAGCAGTGGGAGTCTAAACTCCCACGTCCTATGAACCTCTTTTGGCAGTGGGAGTCTATAACTACCACGTGCACTAGACTTCTGCTGGTAGTGGGAGTCTTTATCGGATAATGACTCCCACGTAATCCCAGCTATACCGAAAATGCCCCTTATCTCTAATTCGAATAATAACACTTTATTATTCTCAGAAAAGTGAATGTCAGATACAATGAACCTAGACACATTCTAGATTCATTGAATCTGGACATGAAGCTCGTTAGCTCGTCTATGCGTGTGACCCTATAGGTTCATATCACAATGGCAATGAAAACACACTTAGTAGTAGTGTGAGTTCATAAATCACGAGCGGTCCCTAGCAGGACATTGTGACTACCCAAAGTGAATGAATATACAACGGAACCTAATATCAATCCACTATATAATCCCTTTGTCTCGCGATATCCTAATTAAGCATAAGCCATGGTAGTCGTCGCCCTTATTAAGCTTAATTATATTTATGCTCGATCTCTAGGTAGACTGTTCCAACAAATAGTATCTGATAACCACTTTATCAAATACATTTGAGCACGGCCATGCATTTAGACAGTCTTTCCCTATCGAGGGGCCCATGGATATCTCTCTCTAATAATAGAGAGGGACAAATTCCTTACAATGCCTCTCACATTCAAGCCATGATAGGACGCTACATCCGATCACCAGTCGTATTGATTACTTGATTAAAAGCAACGTACGACTGAGTCAAAACATGGCTCCATTCGTGCTAGAATCAAATGGAGACATAAGGTCTAAGGATTCTAAAATAGTATTGAGGAAGTAATACTTATGACTATGGACCATGAAGTATTACTTCTCTAACGGATCACGTCCAATACAATGTATCCCTATATATTGCATCTATGATATGATTTGTATTCATTACACATGATTAGTAAAACGTAATCATCAATCAAACATCATACTAGTTTTATTTCATTGTAAAATAGATTACATAAAACTAGGGACAACTAGAATAGTAATTACATAAGCAAATGAGTTTTACTATCAAATCACGCATTTGATGTTCATAAGCAAAATTAACTATTCATATGAAATGCTCAAAAGATATAAAACGTACAACATATGCTAATGGTCCTAGGGCACTACTAACAGTAGGTCCACGTCGCCTTTTTCCAGCTCCCTACTCCTTTGTAGTCCCTGCACATTCATGCAAATGTGAGAAACACACCCAGTATCTAATACACATAAGGAAATAGTAGTAGACAAGTTGATCGCAATAACATAAATACCTAACCCATAAGCAATGTTTGCTCCCTTTCCAAGCTTTTTATCGGCAAGATAACTGGGGCAGTTTCTCTTCAAGTGTCATTTCTATCCACAATAGAAACAATTTCCATCCTTAGCCACAGCGCCCTTGGGCTTCAGTGTTTTCTCATAATGGTTAGGCTTGCCATTGGGTTTGCCCGAAGGCTTACCAAAACCCTTGCCCATGTTGTTGTTCCCGGATCAGTTCATGTTTTTGAAAGGTACAAAATGTTCATAGCCTTTTAATTAAAGAAAAAAAGGAAAAACCTGATTATTCTTATTTTCTTAAAGAAAAGTACAAGGTTCTAGCTTCCTTTGTCATTTTTTAATGGTTAAATAAAAGATGGATTGTCTTCCCCAGTGGTGCTTCGTTTGTGACTCTACTTTATAGAAATTGGAATCCGTCCATTTATTCTCGCTTTAATGAACTAAAAACAGGTTATGGAAATTGAGAAAATCTACGTATATATAAATAATTTTTGTTTTTCTCTTTCTTTCAGTAATTTTTTTTTATTCTTTTTTTACATAAATTATGTTTGAACTGTTACTTTTGTCAAATTAGTGTAAAACTAGTTATTTTCAATCACTTTTCAACACGTGTTATGTATATGTTTATTAGTTTTATTGATATTTTTGTCAATTCAACTCATTAACACTGGGTACGTGCAGACAGATGATTAAAAGTGAATGAAACCACCAGTTTCACATTAATTTGATAAAAGTAATTGTTCAAAAATAATTTATGTACAGAAAAAAACTAATATAAAAGTTTATTGACAAAAATAGGAAAGTAAAAATTGTTTATATATAGAGAATTTTTCTGCAAAAATATGATTTCAGAAACTCCTTAAAGATTGTTTTTAATTATTCTTAAATGAAAACCGCTTGATTTTAAAAAGAGCATAATTTTCCTACTAAGTTGGAGGTAGGGGTGGAAATGAACTAAATCAACTCAAGAATAGCTCATGATTCACCTCCATATTTGGCTCAATGAATTCAACCCATGAACTAAACTAGCTGAGATTTTTACTTCATCCAAAATATGAGTCGATGATTAAAATAAAATTCAAGAACATGACTTTCAAACTAGACTCATTACTTATAGCGAATGAAATTCCATGTTCCAAGACTTTGAACACAAACCAATACCTACAATACATAAACTAAGACTAGGAAGATTGACCATTACTTAAAAAGAAACAAATTCTAGAACATACAAATTACACACACACACACACATATATATCAAAACACCCCTTTAATTTGAATTTTTCTTCTGAAGTCCAAGTCTCCTCTTTAATCTTTTGAAAGTCTCCCAACCTTAACGGTTTTGTGAATATGTGTGTCACTTGATCATAAGTCTTCACATGCTTCAACTTTAACTCCCCATTAGCAATGTGCTCCCATATGAAATGGTACGTTGTATCTATTTGTTTACTCTAATCACGATACACCGAATTCTTTGCAAGCTCTTAGGCAGATTTGTTGTTAATAAAGATTGATATAGCTTCCTCTTGTGCCACGTATTCAGCTTCACAACTTGAAAGTGTAACAAGTGGTTGCTTGTTTGAAATCCATGAGATAGGACAATTTCCCAGAAAAAAACCTAAAACTTGTAGTGCTTTTTCTATCATCAACATCCCCAACAAAATTACTATCACAAAATTCTTTAAGCTAGAAATTACTTGAAGGAGAATAAAACAAAACATACTCCATTGTTCCTTTCAAATAACGAAGAACCCCCTTAGCGGCTATCGTGTGAATAGAAGTAGGAGCTTCCATAAAATGGCTAATTATTCCAATTGCATATAATATATCTGGTCTAGTACATGTGATATATCTCGAGCTTCCTACAAGACTTTTGAAGAGAGTAGGATCCACTTTCTTCCCATAATCATGTTTCGATAGTTTCATACCACTTTCCATGGATGTATTGACAGAATTGCAATCAAATATCTTGAACATCGTTAATACTTTCTTCACGAAACCTTTTTGAGGAATGAATATTCCATTCTCAGCTTGCTCAACTTCAATTCCCAAATAAAATGACATAAGACATTTATGTCATCTCAAATTAAATTGACAAGGTATTTTTGAATTCCTCAATCAACTTTAGATTTTTGCTTGTAAAAATTAGATCATCCACATAGAGACACACTAGCAAGATATCAACATTTTCATGCATTTTTATATAAAGAGCATACTCATTCGTGCAACGAACAAAAACATTATCTTTGAAATATTTGTCAATTAGACAATTACAAGCCCTTGGTGCTTGCTTCAATCCGTATAATGCTTTCTTCAATCTCAAAATCTTTCCTTCACTTTCTTTCTCAACGTAACCTGGTGTTTCTCCACATACACTTCTTCTTCAGGACAACCATTGAGAAAGGCTGACTACACGTCCATCTGATAAATCTTCCAATGCTTGTTGCTGCAATAGAGATGCGTAGTCGAATTGTTTGCATTCGAGCAACTAGTGCAAATACCTCATCATAATCGATTCCATACTTTTGCTTGTAACCTTTGACAAAAAGTCGTGCTTTATACCCACCTCGCCATTAGAATTCTTCTTTACCTTGTATACCCACTTGACTCTGATGGCTTTATGACACTTGGGAAGAGTGGTTAATTCCCAAGTGATATTCTTGTCAATTGGCTTGATCTAATCATCCATGGCTTGTCTCCTCCTTTGGTCTTGTTCAACTTTTTCAAAAGACAATGGTTCCCTGTCTACAAGAAGACAAACTAATTCGTTATAAAAAAGTGCAACCTCATTAGTAGTTGCATAAATATCACTTAAATTCCTCATCCTTCTAGGCCTTTCACTTGATTCCCATTCCTCATAAATAGGAGATGGAATTGGCCACGTGGGTCGTGTAACATTTTGTAATGGCATCATCGACTCCTCTTTTTCTTCTTCAAAACATGGGAAAAATCATAATTTCTTTCCTATCGAGTCTCCCAATTTCATGTAGCATTTTCATCAAATTCAACATCACGGCTTGCCACCACTTTCCCACTTATGGGGTTGTAGAATTTTTAGCCTTTGGAATGTGGATCATAACCAAGAAAAATATTCTGAACACTTCAATCGTCAAGCTTAGAGCATTGCTGATGAGGCACTTATACGTAATGCTTCCAAAACCCCTTAAATGATGTACATTGTGCCGTCTCCCATGCTATGCTTCCTGTGGAGTTTGATTGTTGACATTTATTGTTGGAGTACGGTTGGATAAATTGACTGCACATAAAACAACTTCAGACCAAAATTCTTTAGGCCTATTTTTTGTTTTTAGCATGCATCTCGCCATGTTGAGAATAGTTCGATTCTTGTGTTCAGAAACTCCATTTTGTTGAGGAGATCCATGAACCATTAGAGGATGACAAATCCCATGAGCAATGCAAAAATTATTAAATTATAAAGGGTGAATTCACCTCCTCTATCAGAACGCAGGGCTTTAATCTGATATCCATTCTCTTTTTCTATAGGTGTCTTAAAATTATTAAAAGCTACAAAAGCCTCTGACTTTTGTTGAAGAAAATACACCTAAGTTTTTCGTTTAAAGTCATCAATAAAGAGAACAAAATATTTATTCTTACCAAATGAAGGTGGATCAATCGGTCTGCATACATCAGTATGAACAAGTTGTAGAGGTTCAATTGCTCTTGACATTGCAGCTTTTGAAAAACACATTCTTGAATGTTTGCCTGAGAAGACAAGACTCACATAGATGATTAGGATGATTGATGAAAGGCAGTCTTAGCACCATCTTATTTTCTCTCATAGCCTTAAGAGAATTAAAGTTCAAATGGTCAAACCTCATGTGCCACTGTCATGCTTCTTCTTGAGAATTTACTTTCAAACACTTTGCTTCAACTATCTGAATGTTTAATTTAAACATTTCGTTTCTTCACATATCCAGCTTAGAAACCAAAGTAATATTTTGATCTCTAAGCCAAAGACTTATATTTTTCATGAGAATTTCATAATTATTTTCAAGAAGTTGGCCTAAACTCAAAATATTGCATTTCAATTCAGGCACATGATAAACATATTTCATCGCCTTATGATTCCCGTCTTTAGAGGAGATATGAATTAACATTTTCCTTCAATAGAAATCATTGAAGAATCTCCCAAAGATTCATTGCCTTTCACTTTTTCATCAAACTCAACAAAGTCCTCATTGTTCCTGTACATGTGATTGCTTGCACAATTGTCTAGATACCGGAATTTTCTACCATGATCACTTTTATCTTCAAGTGTTAGCAATAAAGTTGATTCATCAACTCCTTGCTTTTCTTCAACAATATGCCTTCTCTCTAATATTATTAGCATCAATGCATTCCCCGGAATAATGACCGGTCTTATGACAAGTGTAACATTCAACTTTATAATTGTCATACATTATTTCATTTGAATTTAAATAATGGTCATGTCCCCTTCCTCTTGATCTTCCACACCCTCTTGTAGTTACTTGATATTTCTTTTCATTATTGAAGTTATCTCCTCTGTCTCTTCCTCCTTGGAAAAACCCACGATCTCTATCCCGTCCACGACCCCTAAAATGAGGTATTTCTACATCATGATTATTGGTGGTAGCTTTATTTTGGGAGCATGCTCAACCGGCTCTTCTAGAATTTATTTATTTTTGTTTCATGGGCTTGTAGAGATTCTTCCAATTCTTTAATAGTCGTTAAGTCTAAATATTTTGATTCCTCAATGGCACATGTTGTTGGAATTTACATTTGATATAGGTGCTCCAATTGAATTGAGCCGGCCAATACTGGATTGGTCAAACCGATCTGATTGAACAGGAAAACCAGTCCAAGAACCAGTTTGAATGGGTAAAAACCGACATGTGAGGTGTCTCTGTGTGTAGTGGAGCATCATGGAGGAGCAAATAAAGGGGAAAATGGCTTAGTGGGTGAATTAATTTTCAAACCTCTATTCATTTCTCTAAGTAGTGAATTGTTCATTACACCATGTCTCTCAATTCTCTCCTTGAGGCAGGCAAAATTATCTCAAAATAATACACCACCAATAACATCAAAAGATAGAAGAAAATCATATTTTTCGTTCTTTCTTTTCGGTTTTAACTTGAACCTATATACACCAAAATCCTGAAGATTGTCTTCGAGCCTTGGAGTTCTGTTACTAGCATTAGAGAAACGAAGAACAAGTTCAAGTTGATCACCTCTAGAGACAGGAGTCGATAAGGTCGGTTGCTTTTGGTGATTCCCAAAGCAAAATCTAACAAAAAACGTTTCTGTTATTACGTAATTTAAAGATAAAATATCATATTGTTAGTAGTTCCCTAAGACCATGATCATATGTTGTACGTTTTTTGCATTTTTGAGCATGTCATTTGAATAGTTAATTTTACTTTTGAACATCAAAGATGTGATTTGATAGTAAAACTCATTAACTTATATAATTACTATTCTGATTGTCCCTAGTTCTATGTACTGTTACATACAAGAAATAAAACTTGTATGATGTTTGATTGATGATCGTGTTTTACTGATCATGTGTAATGGATGCAAATCATATCATAGATATAATACATTGGGATATATTGTATTGGACGTGATGTGTTAGAGAAGTAATACTTCATGATTCTTTAGTCATAAGTATTACTTCCTCAATGCTATTTGAGATCATTAGACCTTATGTCTCCATTGCTTCCAGCATTAATGGAGCTACGTTTTGACTCAGTCGAACGTTACTTCTAATCGAGTAATTAATACGACTGATGATTGGATGGAGTATCACACGATGGCTTGAATGTGAGAGGCATTGTAAGGGATTTGTCCTTCTCTTATTGGAGAGAGATATCCCCTCGATATGGAAAACTGTTTAAATGCATGGCCGTGCTCAAATGTATTTAATAAAGTGGTTATTAAATATTATATGTTGGAACAGTCTACCTGGAGATCGAGCAGAAATATAATTAAGCTTTATAAGGGTGACAACTACCATGCCTTATGCTTAATTGGGAAATGGCAAGACAAAGGGATTAAATAGTGGATTGAGATTAGGTAATCGTTCCACCGATCATTCATTCACTCAGGGCAGACCTAATGTCCTGCTAAGGACCGCTTGTGATTTATGAACACATACTTCTATTAAGTATGTTTTCATTACCATTGTGAGATGAACCTGCAGGGTCACACTCATAGACGAGTTCACCTATGACATGCATTAAACGTCTACTATAAATGAGAAACACATAAAAGAACGATTGTGGTACTCGTGGTTGGCTATGATACCACTGATAGAAAGAAATTCGAATTCCTCAAATAAATGCAGCGAAAAGTAAAAATGCGAAATCCGTTTCTGACAGGATCATTCACGAGTAAGTACCAACGAACTTAAATATAGGGTATTTACCTTTAAATTACATAATAACAGAAACGTTTGTTGTTTGATTTTGCTTCGGGAATCACCAACAGCAAACGATCTTATCGACTCCTGTCTCTAGCGGTATCCGCCCGATCTACTTGAACTTTTTCTTCCCGTCTCTAATGCTAGTCAGAGAACTCCAAAGCTTGAAGACAATCTTCAGGAATTTGGTGTATATAGGTTCAAGTTAAAACCGAAAAGAAAGAACGGAAAAAATGATTTTTCTTCTATCTCTCGATGTTCTTGGTGGTGTATTATTTTGGGAGAATTTCGGCGGCCTCAAGGAGATAATTTAGAGACGTAGTGGAATGAACATTTCCTTACTTAAAGAAATGAAAAGACGGCTGAAAATTTCCGCTGCGTTTATTTGAGGAATACGATTTTCTTTCTTTCATTGGTATCAGAGCCAATCATGAGTACCCAATCGTTCTTTTATGTGTTTCTTATTTATAGTAGGCGTTTAATGCATGTCATATGATGTTTTATCTTTTTAAAGACTCTAGGATTATGTTTAAGTATTAAACTAGTCCTTGAACGAATTGTTCGTTCGTGTTTTTGGCTGTGTTGCTATTTTCTGGGAAAGGTTTGGTCGACCGGAAGGGGTTCTAGATCGACCGAACATGTTCTAGAAAATGGGATGTTACTTCTGCCTAGATTTCGTGATGAAGAACCTTGATAACTTATATCAAATATTCAACAACAAAGGTTGAAACGGGTCCTTCACTTCTTAAAATAGTTTCGAGGGGAATATAATCAACGCAATACTAAGTAGATTGATTATCAAGTGGGGCTGAAACACAACAATAAGTGAAACTAACTTATTGATACGGTAACTCAAGAATGAATGAAAATTAAGCAAAAGTTCAATTCACAAGTATCTAAGGAATAACCTTAACCAAAATATCACATATCTAACATAATTAATAAGGTGGCCGAATTCCCCTTTATATAAAGGTGGAATTCGGCTATCTTAGCCTTACAATGAAAGAGTCCTAATTGAACTAAGGGCTCTTCAATCTCTAGCATAACAAATTTGCTATAAAAGAAACACCATCTAAAAAATGGATAACATGTCCTTTATTCTAGCACCACTAATACTACTTGGCATAAATGACTAAAAAAAGTAAATATAAAGCTGAAAATCTAATTAAAGTATAAAATAGACTTTTATGTACAAAGTTCCTAAAATGCCCTTTTAGCCACTTTGTTGAGTTGGGTCGTGTGTGACACTTTGGAAGGTAATAAGGTTGACTTGAATACCATCTTGTAAGCTTAGCTTGGCTTCCTCTTTAGCTTTGACTTCACGGATGAATGTAGATATACCTTGACTAGTCTTCTTCAACCTTACTCTTGTCATGGGACCTTGAATGTTGATTAAGGGATCCTTTGAGTAAGGCAGTTCCTTAGATGGTCCCTCATCACCCCCCCCAATTGAAAATTATTCATCCTCGAATCATCATTATCATCATAATCTGGATCAAAATCAAAAGGGAACAAGTCAGAAACATTGAAAGTAGAACTTTCACCATACTCACCTTTCAAATCTAGTTTGTAAGAATTGCCGTTGATCTTTGCAACAACTTGAAAGGGTCCATCTCTTCTTGGGTGTAACTTTGACTTTCTTTCATTAGGAAATATTTCTTTCCTAAGATGCAACAAACCCAATCTCCAACTTCAAAAGATATATGCTTGCGGCCTTTTTTGGTATGTTTTGCCTAACTAGCATTCCACTTTGCAATTGTAGCTTGAACTTGTTCATGAAGTCTTTGAATATAATCTTCCCTAGAATCACCTTCTACATTATAATACTCATCAACAGGTAAATGAGTTAGATCTAAAGGGGTTAAGGGGTTAAGCCCATAAACAACTTCAAAATGAGAATTATTAGTAGTAGAATGCAAAGTCCTATTATAAGAAAATTCAGCAATAGGTAAACAAACTTCCCACCTTTTTACGTTCTTTTGAATAAGTGCTCTAAGAAGAATCCCTAAAGTTCTATTTGTTACCTCGGTTTGGCCATCAGTTTGTGGGTGACTTGATGTAGAAAATAACAATTTAGTTCCCAACTTACTCCATAATGTTTCCCAAAAGTAACTTAGGAATTTGACATCTCTATCACTCACAATGGTCTTTGGAACTCCATGTAGCCGAATGATCTCCTTCATGAATAAATCCTCTACATGACTAGCATCACTTGTTTTTCTGCAAGGAATAAAGTGAGCAATTTTAGAAAAACGATGTACAACAACCATAATACTATTCATACCTCTTTTTAATCTCGGCAATCCAAGAATAAAATCCATAGAAACATCAATCCATTATGAGGATGGAATAGGTAAAGGCATGTATAATCCGTGAGCTTTGCTTGTACTTTTAGCATGTTTACATTTAAAACAAAGTTCACAAATTTTCCTAACATCTCTTTCATCTTGGGCCAAAAGAAGTGTTCTTGCAATATGTCTAAAGTTTTAACAACTCCAAAATGCCTCATTAAGCCGCCACAATGTGCTTCCCTAACAAATAAATCTCGAATTGAACAAGATGGAATACATAATTTATTCTCTTTGAACAAAAAGCCATTAAATCAATAAAATCCCTTTTGAGACGAGAGCTCACATGCTTGAAACAAAGCTGAAAAATGATACACAAAGTTGAAAAATCATTATCATGTTCATATAAGGCTTTAAGATGTTCAAAACCAAGCAATTTAGCATGCATAACCGAAAGTAAGTATACCTTCTAGATAGAGCATCGGCGACAATGTTTTCCTTATCTTTTTTGTACTTAATGATGTAGGGAAAAGTATCAATAAAGGAAACGCATTTAGCATGCCTTTTGTCAACTTACTTTACCCTTTTACGTACTTGATGGATTCATGGTCCGTATGTATACAAAATTCCTTTGCAATCGAATAGTGTTGCCATGTCTCCAAAGCTCTAACAATTGCATACAACTCCTTGTCATAAGATGGATAATTAAGTGTAGGTCCACTTAATTTCTCACTAAAGTATGCCAAAGGTTTGTTTTGTTGTTGCAAAATAGCTCCAATACCTATTCCTGAAGTATCACATTCAACTTCAAAAGTTAAATCAAAGTTAGGTAAAGCAAGTATAGGAGAATAAGTAAGTAAAACTTTGAGCTTGTCAAAACTTTCTTGTTGCGGCTCATTCAAATAAAAAGGAGTATCCTTCTTCACAACTTCATTTAAAGGGGAAACAATAGTACTAAAATCACGTACAAAACGTCTATAGAAACTAGCTAACCCATGGAAATATCTTACTTGACTTGCATTTGTTGGTTTCGGCCAATCCATAATTGCTTTAATTTTGGCCGGATCAACACTAATACCTTGAGAACTCACAATGTATCCAAGAAAGTTAATAGAATTATTGCAAAAGACACACTTTTCAAGCTTAGCATACAAAGTTTGTTCTTTTAAAATAGTAAAAACAACCCTAAGATGTTCAAAATGCTCTTCTAAGTTTTTACTATAAACAAGTATATCATCAAAGTAAACTACAACAAACTTTCCAAAACAATGCCGAAATATGTAGTTCATCAATTTCATGAAAGTACTAGGTGCATTTGTAAGACCAAAAGGCATGACAATCCATTCATATAAACCATATTTAGTCTTAAATGCAGTTTTCCATTCATCTCCTTCTTTCATTCTAATTTGGTGATATCCTTAAGTTAGATCAATTTTAGAAAATATCTTAGCACCATTTAACTCTTCAAGCATATCATCTAAATATGGTATAGGATGTCTATATTTAATGGTAATTTTATTAATAGCTCGACAATCCTTACATAATCGAAAAGTTCCTTCCTTTTTAGGCACTAACATAACAGGACTAGTACAGGGACTTAAAAATTCTCTTAATTGCTCCTTCTCAAGAAGTAAATCTACTTGCCTTTGTATTTCACAAGTTTCATCCTTGGATGAAGTCGATTTGATGTTCAATGCCCCTAATTAGAGGCAGACCTTTCGACAACTCCCTAGGGAAAACATCCTTGAATTCCTGCAATATATCACAAACAAGACTAGGTAGAGAAGAAGAAGTTAACACAAAAGTGTTAGTAAAATATGACCTTTCGGCTCCTTCGAAAATTAGCAAAACAATTACTTGTTTTGCTCGAATAGCCCTATCTTCCTTTCCCGGGTTTTTAAATAAACACTCTTTCCTCACTTTTTGAGCACTTGCCTTTTTTCTCACATTAGGCTCGACTTTTTCATCCTTTTTTACCTCGGTTATTACCTCAAGGGTGAGATCACTTTTCTTTTGTAACTCATCTATCATTATTTTCTCTCTATTCTCAGCCATTTGTTTATGAACCTCACTTGCTGCCGTTGGTGTTAAAGGATGTAATGTAAACCTTATTTTATCCATGGTGACTTGATAAACATTTTCCCTCCCAATATGATCCGCACACCTATCATATTTACATGGTCTCCCTAAAATAATGTGACTTGCAGCCATTGGAATCACATCACATAACACCTTATCTTTGAATCTCCCAATTCCAAACTCAATATCAACTTGTTTATCCACTTTGATTTCACTACTATTGTTAAACCATTAAAGCTTATAAGGATTTGGATGAGCTTTCCAAGGTAAATCAAGAGCTGTGACCATATCAAGAGAGCAAACATTAGTACAACTACCATTATCAATAATGAGTAAACAAAGCTTGCCTTTAACGTTGCACTTTGTTTGGAAAAGATTGCTCATTTGTTGATGTTCATCATCTAATGGTTGAGTATGTTGAAGCTTCATAGTCACCAAAAGTTGATTTCCTTCTTATGGTTGTTCCTTTAGAAGCTCGGTTTCTTCCTCCAAAACATCATCCTCGGCTTCTCCATCACTTACCCATGTTCCATCATCTTGCATGATCATTACGCTTTTGTTTGGGCAGTCCCTTGCAAGTGACCATTTCCTATACACTTGAAACATTCCTTTTGAAGGTTAGGAGTTGTACTTAACCTCAAATTGGATGAATTTGATGTAGAAGAAGTCTCGGCTGCCTCACTTGATGTCGTGGCTGTTTTGGAAGCTCCAAAAGTCTCCTTTGATTTGTTTAGGCTCGACAAAGGTGATAAATTATTTAGGGGCTGATTCGGCCTTTTCCAAGATTGAAAATTAGTCGAATAAGTCCTTAAACTTTTCTCCTTTTGTTTCCTTTCTATTTGTTCTTCATAATAAACCATTGCAATAAGATTATATCACGTTCGACCTTTGGCCGAATTTTGTCATTTAGACCCGCCAAGAATCTCGCCAAAGTAGCCTTATTATCTTTTTGAATATCCGCTCTAATCATGGCAATCTCCATATCTTTGTAATACTTATCCACCGATTTAGTGCCTTGCTTCAATCTTTGCAAGCGATTGAAAAATTCCCTAGTGTAATTTTGGGGAACAAATCTACGCTTCATGACTGCTTTCTGAAAGGGATTCATGGGCAAAAACTCGTTCTAAACACCCATGAATTCTTCCCTAAAGGATCCGTTCATTCCATAGGAATCGAAAGACAGACGAAAATACTTACGATTTTCGTTGAATGGTTTCTGAAAACTGATGTTGTGCTGCGACCACCAGAATCCTTCCCTTGCGGAATTTCTCTCTACCGGTATCCACGCGACGAAACGAGCAGCGAGTGCTAGCTCTTCGTTTTCTGAGTTTCGGGAATTTAGAGAGAAAGGTGGCATAAATTTATTTATGGGTAATAGGGGGTTTTCCGGCTATGAAAGTGTAACCCTAGGGTTTCGGCCAAAAGAGATTATATAGGCGTGAGAGTTTGTTCCGAAAACAACCTCCCACGTAATCCCAACATCTTCTGGTAGTTGGAGTTTTTATCGTATAATAACTCACACGTAATCCCAGCAATAGGCAAATACCGAAAATGCCCATCCTTAATCTCAAATTCGAATAATAACATTTTATTATTCTTAGAAAACTAATTGCCAGATACAATGAACCTAGACACATTCTAGATTCATTGAATCTAGACATGAAGCTCGTTAACTCGTCTATGCGTGTAACCTTGTAGGTTCATATCACAATGGCAATGAAACACAGTTAGTAGTAGTGTCTGTTCATAAATCACAAGCGGTCCCTAGCAGGACATTGTGAATAGCCAGAGTGAATGAATGTATGGTGGAACCTAATATCAATACACTTTTTAATTCCTTTGTCTCGCGATATCCAAGTTAAGCATAAGGCATGGTAGTTGTCACCCTTATAAAGCTTAATTGTATTTGTGCTCGATCTCCAGGTAGACTAATCCAACAAATAGTATTTAATAACCACTTTATTAAATACACTTGAGCACGGCCATGCATTTAAACAGTCTTCCCTATCGAGGGGGCCACATATATCTCTCTCTAATAAGAGATGGACAAATCCTTTACAATGCCTCTGACATTCAAGCCATGATAGGATACTACATCTGATCATCAGTCGCATTAATTACTCGATTAAAATTAACGTCCGACTGAGTCAAAATGTAGCTCCATTCATGCTGGAAACGATGGAGATATAAGGTCTAAGGATTCCAAATAGTATTGAGGGAAGTAATACTTATGACTAAAGAATCATGAAGTATTACTTCTCTAACAGATCACGTCCAATACAATATATCCCAATGTATTGTTTCTATGATTTGATTTGTATCCATTACACATGATCAGTAAAACGTAATCATCAATCAAACATCATACTAATTTTATTTCATTGTATAGAACATTACATAAAACTAGGGACAATCAGAATAGTAATTGCATAAGCTAATGAGTTTTACTATCAAATCACATATTTGATGTTCAAAAGTAAAATTAACTATTCAAATGACATGATCAAAATATATAAAACGTACAACATATGTTAATGGTCCTAAGGCACTATTAACATTTTCATCTCATCCCAAGTATTAATTTGATGTTGTGCAACCCTTCTCCTTGTATTAGCCTCTTTATCCCACCAAATTGAGACATAATCTAAGAACTCCATGGCTGCCAACTTTACCTTTTTGTCCTCCGAATAATTGTGTACCACAAACACATTATCAACTTTACGAATTCAATCTAAAAATAATCCGGGATCATTCGTACCTTGAAAAGAGAGAATCTTGGTCTTGATTACACCAAGATTGTTGTCAAATCTTTGAAAATTTTCTCCCCTTCTCGGCATCATTGGCTCAAAAGCAAGATTGTCGTCCACTCTATATGGTTGTCTTGCTCTCGGCTGAGGTGCAATAAATTTCATCCTTGGCCGAATGTTGTCCCTCATTGGTTCATTGGATTCATGTGACTCAATCTCATCAAACTCAGTCTCTAATTGATCATCTTGTGTGTCAACTTGCTTACCTCTTCTAGGTACAAACGGTTGCCTTTGAGGGAGTTGTGGCTGCACCATTGTTTCAACAAGATTCATCCTTTCGGCTATCTCTTCCAATATTTGCATCATCTCGTAAAACATTTGAGGTGCGGCTTCTCTAAAGAGTTTATCATCCCAAAGATCTCATCTTGCTTTGAAAAATCCTCCCTGTTGAGACATATTTACTTAAAACACTCAAATTGTTAGATAGGAAAAAAATTCACTATTTATTCCAACAATACTCGTAAAACAACTTCAACTCTAGATGAATTAAAGGTCCCTAATTTGTTGTGTTGAGACAAAGCTGAAAAATAGAGGAATAGAAATCCTATTCCTAAACAAATAGCTTAAAGATAGAAAATATAGAGTAATCATGAAAAACCTAGACCTAACAAGAAAAGAAGATACTTTTTAGGTATCCATTTGTGTTTAGGAAAAAGGAAGACCTCAATCTTTATGCTTCTTGATTATTGATTATTGTTCTTGAATCTTTTATTTCTTTCTTTTACACTTGTAACCCTTTTCTTGGCCGAATAGTATCAAGAATTTAGGCTCGAACACTATCAATTATTGATTTTGGATTGTATGTCACGGCTCAAAGAAGAAAGGAGTGAACTTTTACCAATACATGAAACGAGACTCTAACGTCTAGGGATCAAGAAGTTTTCTTTTGGCTTATGTTCACAACATAAAACTCTCGACCTTGTATTCTTTTTTTTTTTTTTTTGGGCCCTTTTTATCCTTTTTTTTTTTATCCAAGCAAACAAGAAAAATTATCAAGAAAGCGATAAAGGTACACCAACAAAGAGATTAACCTTGAGCTCTGATACCAACTGATGAAGAACCTTGATAACTTATATCAAAGATTCAACAACAAAGGTTGAAATAGATATTTCTATTCTTGAAATAGTTTCGAAGGGAATATAATCAACGCAACACTAAGTAGATTGATTATCAATGGGGGCTGAAACACCACAATAAGTGAAACTAACTTATTGTTAAGTAACTCAAGCATGAATGAAATATAAACAAAAGTTCAATTCGCATGTATCTAAGGAATAACCTTAACCAAAAAATCATATATCTAAAGTAATTAATAAGGTGGCTGAATTTCCCTTTATATAGAGGTGGAATTCGGCTATCTTAGCCTTACAATGAAAGAGTCCTAATTGAATTAGGGCTCTTCAATCTCTAGCATAACAAACTTGCTATAACAGAAACACTATCTAAATAAATGGATAACATGCCCTTTATTCTAGCAACACTAGTACTACTCGGCATAAATGACAAAAAATAGTAAATATAAAGCTGAAAATCTAATTAAAGTCTATTCTAGACTTTAATGTACAAAGTTCCTAAAATGCCCTTTTATCCACTTTGTTGAGTTAGGCCGTGTGTGACACTTTGGAAGGTAATAAGGTTGACTTGAATATCATCTTGTAAGCTTAGCTTGGTTTCCTCTTTAGCTTTGACTTCACGGATGAATGTAGATATACCTTGACTAGTCTTCTTCAACTTTACTCTTGTCATGGGACCTTGAATGTTGATTAAGGGATCCTTTGGGTAGGGCAGTCCCTTAGATGGCCCCTCATCATTTTGGACGACCAAAGAGCTCTCTCGGCCAATCGAAACTAGGCTATTTTTAGGCCAGTCAAACCGATGTGGCCTATTTTTATAATGTTTGGTTACTGCCTTTATCGCGGTCGACAGGGATTTGGCCTCAGTCTACTGTACAGGGGTAGGCAATGTATATTTGTGTTTTTATTAACATGATTGTCATGTAATTTGAGCATGGTGCACAGTGATAGCAATTGACCCTAGTGATTTTTCTTGTGATATGGCCTGCGTGTCGTGCCTTCTCTATTGAAATTCTTGTTGTAATTTATTTCTCGAATGTAACTCGAGGTTTCTTTTCTTTATTATGTAAAACATACTATAAGAATTCGTATGCAATTACAAAAGTAGAAGGGAGTCAATCAGACGGAGAAAATCACTTGGAAGGTGAAGACAATATATTAGATTTATTGTTCTTCACCTTAGAAAGACTTAGGATTTTCCATTGGTTTGGAAAATTCGCATATGGGCTTACTATTCACATTTTATTTCTTTATTATGCATTTGATGCATGTTTTTAAGCAGTATAAATAGTTTATACAAACATTTGGTGAGATCATTTAAAATGAAATCTCTCAAATTTTGATATATTAAGTCGATGCCTTCCTCGATTTGTCCCTCGCCACGGCCTAGTTCAACAGTAATGTAGAATTGCGAGGCAATATGCTCCTGTCTATCTGGGTGATGTGCGAAGGATAAGTTAGTGATATCCGCCGGTGCAAATCCTGGATCATACTTAACCAGATTATCTCAATAAATGGATTGAGGATCTGGAGGCAAAAGAGTTGAGATGTGCATCTTGATGTACTGAGAATAAATGGTATTTACTCAACTAACCATGAATTACACAATGATGTAATTAGCAAATGTTGCTCACCTAAATAGCCAAGTCTCGAGCTATTTATCCAAAGCTAACTCGGGATTGGTGATACATGGATTTTGGCCTACTTGAAAATTTTGAACTTTCCGAATAAATACTTGAGGTTATTCATTTGAAGAAAATAGTGGGAGAATCATTAATTAAAGACATATTAATGATTTTAAAATATGATACAAAAACTTTACGTAAATTTTATTGTGGATATAATGGCAAATGCAACTGTTGCATCAAACTTTCATTTGTTGCGGTATGTCCTTGAGAAGGACAATCTTGAGGGAGGAAACATCCTCGACTGGTACAGGAATTTGAGAATCGTTCTCAAACACGAGAAAAACTATATGTTCTCGAAGAACCTATTCCTGATCAACCAGCCACTGGTCTACGACCGCTGAAGAAATGCTTATCGTACGCGTTTAGATGACGCATTAGATGTGTCAAGTTTAAAGCTGGTAACCATGACCTCTGAGCAACAGAAGCAACATGAGGAATTTGGTGCATTAGACATGATTAATCATCTAAAGAAAATATTTCAGGGTCAAGCTCGCCAGAAGAGACTTGACGTGTCAAAATCTCTGTTTTAGTGCAAGATGGCAGGGGAAACACCATTTGGAACTGACATTCTGAAAATGATAGGTTATATTGAGAACCTAGGCAGACTGAGATTTCCTCTTGGCCAGGAGCTATCCACTTACTTTGATTCTTCTATCGTTGCCTGAATCGTACAGTCATGTTGAATTAAACTACAACATGAATGAGACAGACAACCCCTTCTTGAATTTTTGAATATGTTAAGGACTGATGAGAATGAAATAGGCAAGTCCAAATCCATAATTATGGTTAATAACAAAGGCAATGGTGTTGGTAAGTCCAAGGGCAAGCCTAGCCAATTCGGGAAAGCACTGAAAACAAAGGTCACTGTGGCTAAGGATGATACCTGTCACCATTGTGGTGAGCAAGGGCATTGGAAAATGAACTGTAAGAGCTATCTTGCAGGGAAAAAGCTTGGAAAGAGAGTAAATGTTGCTTCTAGCTCAGGTATTTTTGTTATAGAAATAAACTTGTCTACTACTACTTCCTCTTGGATATTAGATACCGGTTGTGGATTTCACATTTGTATGAATGTAGAGGGGCTGCAAAGGAGTAGGGAGCTGACAAAGTGCTAAGTGGACCTACGCGTTGGCAATGGAGGAAAAGTTACTGCCTTAGCTGTAGGAACCTATGGTATTTGTCACTCCCCGTAACCAGAAGGGGACCTGGCAATGCCTCATCTACCAATATGACAAAGAACCCTTGACAGAATATAGCCTTCCAAGCCATAAACATAACGAAATAACATAACTTTATTGTAAATTCATCAGTACTAAAAGAAATTACATAAACATAAAATTAAAGTTGTTCAACTTAATAAAGGTTCACTATACTATTACATCAACATTGCTTCATTAAATTCTACTCGATGTGTTCCCCGTCTCATCAGGGCCATCAACAAAACAAAAGAAGATAAAAGAATGAGCCACACCAGCCCAGTAAGAATCGATCGCCCTTGGGATGAAGGACCAAATGTGACACCAAAACATTCTTTGTTTCCCAAAACTTATGAAAATACATCTGACTTGACATAACTTGTAAACATCTTGAAATAACTTGTAAAATACTTAAAAACATATCATAGAAGTTCAGAGCTTGCATAACTTGTACATAACATAACTTAAAAAGGAATAAAAGCATAATAGAAAATCTCGGGTGATGGTAAGACACCCCGGTCAACCGATAGGGTCGTCCGAGATCAATACAGAAACTTTTACAAAAAGTCCAGTTGACCAGCATGACAAACTGGTTGACCACAATAGTTCCGGTCGAGAGGGTTTGTGCACGGTCGATCGTAATTACTCTCCCATCATCTGAAATCAGCCTCAGTATTTTGAGTCGGACGATGGAACTATGGCCCGGTCAACCGAACAGCTTGACCGAGATCTAGTAAGGTCATTTTCAAGGTAAAATTTGTGAAGGAAAAGACATTTTCTGCACATTCGAAATTTTCATCCCAAAACACTAATTTTATACTCATATTAACACTTAGAAACAATAGCAAAACTTATACATAACATGTCATAACAATACTTCATCAAATTGATCACTACATAGCAGAGACCGTACTCCGAGTACTTAACATAACATAACATAACTTAACATACTCGTAGTCTTCTAATACATATAAACTTAGGAAAGGACCATACATATCGTTAAATCTTTTACACATTAGTAACCTCGCTTGTACACGACAAACATTTCTTATACACATTAGCAACCTTGCTTGTACTGGACAAATACTTCTTATACACATTAGTAACCTCACTTGTATTAGGAAAATGGTTCTTATACACATTAGTGACCTCGTTTATCTTCCAACAAATAGTTCTTATACACATTAGTGACCTCGTTTATATTCCAACAAACGGTTCGTATACACATTAGTGAGCTCGTTTATATTCCAACAAACGGTTCTTATACACATTAGTAACCTCGTTTATATTCTAACAAACGGTTCTTATGCACTTTTGTAACCTCGTTTATATTCTAACAAACGGTTATTATACACATTAGTAACCTCGCTCCTATTCCAACAAACGGTTCTATTCATACACATTCTAACAAAGGCATATCATACTTTAGCTTCTTTCATTTACAACAGGGGATAGCACTTCAAGACTCACAATATGACTAAACAAGAAATTATGTATCCAAGAATAAAATGCAGAAATTATCAAGTATAATCATGCAAAAGATGCAAACATAATTAAGTTCTTCATCCAACTTTGATGCAGTAAAACATGTGAAATCTTTCATACAATTTATAACTTGATAAAAGACCAGTTCATGCATTTTAGGACTGAAAAACAAGAGCAAAAGATCCTTACTTGATATACTTAATCGGTACTCCAAATGAAGAACAGAAAACCAGAAATCAGATTCGCAATCTCTACATCCTGAGACAATAACTTTTAATTGAACTGTTGGAATCTATTATCCACCATGAAGAATGTAGTCCTTCAAGTCCTTAAACTCTAGAAACAAGAATCACTCTGATTAGATACCGTATGACACTTCAACTTAACAATCTATGTACAACACCCTGGTTTAATTCGAACTGCCACAACCTTGCACACCGAAGATGATATCTCTCAATCCAGATATTATTTTTCAAATACCTTCAGTCAGAATCTAGTTTAAATATTCTAGTATCTATGGTTAAATTATGGAAATTATCCGAGATCGTTTACTATGTCTTCTTAAGTGTTTTCTCTCGCTTCCAAGATTTTCAAGCATTGTGATTTTCTCTCTTGGATTTTGTTCTTTCTCTTCCTTTTTTCCCCTTCTTATGTCCTCTATATATAGGCTACCAAAAACTCCAGATTTTAGGGAATTTACATCTCCAAAATAGCCAACCAATCCTAATGGCTCATCCCCCTCTAGAACTTATATCAAAAGGCACCATTTCACTTCTACCTTCCTCCCTCCAAATACAACCATCACACAACTTCTAACTAACATAAAGTTCATCTTATACACTTAGGTCCCCTAACTTCATATCTTTGCTAGTGCGCCCCTATGAATAATCCAAATAAAAGTAAACATATAACACATAAAACATGATATTGAAAGGTCTCGGGGTATCACATTCTCCCCTCTTTACAAAAGTTTCGTCCTCGAAACTTGCATCCACTACAAAATATAGATCTTACAACCCTCCCTCTAGATGCAGTGGCTCTAAAGGCCTATACAATACAAATATGGTACTATAGGCAACCTAAAAGTAGAAGGAACAAATTACATGACATAAAAATAACATGTAAAGAGTTTACACATAAACATAAAATGTACATGCTAACACTTCCGCTGCGCCACTCTGATAAAGTCATAACAACGGATCTAGCATGCTATTACAATCATATGTATATCATAACACAATTAACATGTAGCACAATATACAATACATAAACATATAACCACATTAACACAAGTGTATCTGTCACCATGTTTGCGGGCATTTCTTGCTTTTTGTTGAATGAGTGTAAAAACCCTTGTATTTGTCATTGGCCTCGAATCCCCAACTCTTGGTGTAGAAGAATTATGTACATTACCCGAAGCCGACTTGGGACACTGACTGACTTGATGATCCTTTTTCCCACACACTTGTATGCCTTCCTCCACATGTAGCACATAGATGAGAAGTTGTAAATTGAGTTGGTGCTACTGCCGGTTCTTCGGTCCTTACCATATTTGCTCCAATTTCCATACCAGACCCTAAAGTAGATGGTGTTCCATTTGCCGGGAGGAATTTCTTCTTAGCTACCACAGCTACAGGGTTTGCAGTCTTTGAAATTTGCTCTTGGACACGATCGTCAAGTAGTTCATCTTTCTTACTGTCTCAGTATCTGCTCTATTGAATTCCATCTCTATATCCAAACTTCTCTAATATGCCTCCCCGATATGTAGTGGGACGGATGATTGACAGTCTACCCCGGATTCTTGTCAGAAGTCCTCTCACAAACCTTTGTGTCCTCATGATTGGGTCTTGAATGATGGGGCTGGCATACTTTCCCAAAGCGTTAAATTTCTCAGCATACTCTGCAATTGTCATTCCTTCGGTCTTCTTAAGTTCAAAGAACTTGTTCTGCCTCTCCATTCTATATGTACCTGGGAAGTACTGATCAATAAAAGCTCCCCTAAACTCTGCCCAAGTTGCGGGTCGCCCTCCTTGTCGGTAAATTGGGGCAACGCCGCCATTCAATTGCATTACCTGTCAAAGATGCTACACCCACTACTGCTTTTGGCGTCATTTAGTACCCTAATAGTTTCAAAATTTCGTTCCATTTCATCTAACAAAAGCTCATCTTCATCCGGTCCAACTTTTCCATCAAATGAGGTCATCCTCATTTTCTTCATCCTTTCATAGTAAGTCCCTGGGCCTGCATCATTCCTAGGCCCTCTAGCCATCCTAGTGTTCTGATTACCCTGTGCTTGATTATGTAAAAAAGTGTGCCATCATGGCCAATGTTGCTATCAGTCTCGTCGGTATCCCTGTGTTCATTGGTGGTGGAGGTACCACATTTTCAGCCCTAGCGGCTGTTCCAGATTTGGTACTTGTTGACTATTTGAGGATTCGGGCATATTTTCATGTGTACGACTACCCCTGTTGCTTTGGCGGCACAGACTTGCAATCGGTATGTTGAGATCATCGTTGTTGTCGTTTTGGCGATCCATCTTATATAAGTAACACTTACAGATAAACAGAGAGTTCATATAAAGTAACAACAACTAAACTAACATGCGTCTTCATTCTTATATACATTTTAACTCAGCAAGCATATAACACATAAACATGGCATCATATCTTAGTTAAACAAGTAGCATAGATAGTAGATACATGGTTACTTGAAGATGTACAAGTTATGCTATCAACTTATATAAGTAGCTAAACTAACATGCAACCCCAGTTAAAGTAAATAAAGTCAAGTAAGTATATATAAAAACGTGGCCAGCATGTTAATACAATTTATACATGATATATCATTTTCAAGTAAACATGGTAAAAAATTACATAAACACATAATTCACATAATAAGTTCATACATCAAGTTAACATGACATACTAACTTAAATAAGGTGACAAGATAAAGTTATCATGGTGATATAGTTAAAGCAAATAAAGCTAACATGTTAATAGATTTCAACATGATAAACAAATATTTAAAACACAGAGTTCACTTAACAAGTTCATGACATACCATCAACTAACTTAAAAAAACAACAAACCGGGTTGTCATTGCGATATGATAGAAAAAAAATAAACTAAGTTAATATGTTAACACAGTTCATGCTATAAATAACAAGTTAAAACATTATAACATATGAGGTAGCATAGCATATCATACCAAATAATGATATAGAAAGTGATAAATAAACACATATGTCCTATTCCAGAAACTCTACCCAAGAACGCATCTTAAGTTATCTAAGGAATCCATCCTATGTTAATTCCATACTTACTTTCTAACTAAATATTTAAGCCTAAGGATTAACTTGGCTCTGACACCACTTCTGTAACACCCCGTAACCAGAAGGTGACCTGGCAATGCCTTATGTACCAATGAGAAAAAGAACATTTGACAGAATATAGTCTTCCAATCCATAATCATAACGGAATAACTTATACTTTATTATATCATCAATACCTATAAGAAATTACATAACTTGATACTAAGTTGTTCAACTTAATAAAGGTTCACTATTCTATTACATGATCATTACTTCTTTAAGTTCTACTTGTCGTGCTCCCCGTCCCAAGTTTCCTCATCAGCATTATCTACAAAACATAAGAAGATAATAGGATAAGCCACACTAGCTTAGTAAGAATCGAACGCCCTTGGGATGAAGGATCAAATGTGACACCAAAACATTCCCTGTTTCCCAAAATATATGAAAATATATCTTGACTTGTCTTAAACTGAAAACATCTTGAAACCATTTGTAAAATACTTGAAAACATGACATAGGAGTTTAGAGCTTGCATAACTAGTACATAACATATATTGTAAAGCATGAGGGCATAAAGAAATATTTTGGTCGATGGCAATAGCAACCCGGTTGACCGAAAGGGTCATCCGATATCAAGACAGAAATATTTACAAAATGTCCGGTTGACCGGCCATACATACTGGTCAACCTTAAAACTCCGACCGAGAGGGATTAGGGACATGTCGACCATAAATCATAACCAGTCGTCCGAGATTAACCACAGTATTTTGGTCGGACGACGGAACTATGCATCGGTCGACCGAACCAATGGACATAGATGCAGTGAGGACATTTTCAAAGCTTAATTTGTGAAGGAAAAGTCATTTTTTGCACATTCGAAATTCCCATCCCAAAACACTGATTTTAAACTCATATTAACACTTAGGAACAATATCAAAACATATACATAACATGTCATAACAATACTTCATCAAATCGATCACATACATAGCATAAATCGTACTCCGAATACTTAACATAACATAACATAACTTAACATACTCGTAGTCTTCCAATACATATAAACTTAGGAAAGGACTATACATATCGTTAAATATTTTACACATTAGTAACCTTACTTGTGAAGGAATTCATGGGCGGAAACTCGTTCCAAACACCCATGGATCCTCCCCTGAAGGATCCGCTCATATGAAACAATTCGAAAAACAGCAATAAAGAACTTACTTTCTTGGATTCAAGAAGCTACTTCTTGAATGGAGGATGACGTTTCTTGGATTCTTTGGTGCCACCAACGTAATTCCCTTTGCGGAATGTCCCTCTACCGGTATCCACGCGACGAAACGGGCAGCGATTGCTAGCTCTTCGTCTTTCTGAGTTTCGGAAATATGAGAAAAAAGGGAGACCAAAAATTGAAATCAGATTTCAGAGAGTTGGTGATTTTCGGCTGGAAAAATTCATGGGCTAGGGTTTCGGCCAAGAGAGCATTATATAAGGTATGAGAGTTTGTTCCCACAACTAACTCTCACATCCTCAACTCCTCTCGGCAGTGGGAGTCCTCAACTCCCACGTCCCCTAGACTTCTGCTGGTAGTGGGAGTCTTTATCGAATAATAACTCCCACTTAATTCCAGCTATACCGAAAATGCCCCTTGTCTCTAATTCGAATAATAACATTTTATTATTCTCAGAAAAGTGAATGTCAGATACAATGAACCTAGGCACATTCTAGATTCATTGAATCTGAACATGAAGCTCGTTAGCTCGTCTATGCGTGTGACCCTGTAGGTTCATATCACAATGGCAATGAAAACACACTTAGTAGTAGTGTGAGTTCATAAATCACAAGCGGTCCCTAGCAGGACATTGTGACTACCCAAAGTGAATGAATATACAACGGAACCTAATATCAATCTACTATTTAATCCCTTTGTCTCACGATATCCTAATTAAGCATAAGGCATGGTGGTCGTCACCCTTATTAAGCTTAATTGTATTTATGCTCGATCTCCGGGTAGATCTGCTTTCGACAAATAGCATTTGATAACCACTTTATCAAATACATTTGAGCACGGCCATGCATTTAAACAGTCTTTCCCTATCGAGGGGCCCATGGATATCTCTCTCTAATAATAGAGAGGGACAAATTCCTTGCAATGTCTCTCACATTCAAGCTATGATAGGACACTACATCCGATCATCAGTCGTATTGATTACTCTGTTACAAGTAACGTCCGACTGAGTCAAAACGTGGCTCCATTTATACTAGAATCGATGAAGACATAAGATCTAAGGATTCTAAAATATTATTGAGGAAGTAATACTTATGACTTAAGACCATGAAGTATTACTTCTCCCGACTGGATCGCGCTCAATACAATGTATCCCTATATATTGCATCTATGATGTGATTTGTATCCATTACACATGATCAGTAAAACAAGATCATCAATCAACTATCATACTAGTTTTATTTCATAGTAATTAAGCATTACATAAAACTAGGGACTTCTAGAATAGTAGTTACATAAGCTAATGAGTTTTACTATCAAATCACACATTTGATAATCAAAAGCAAAATTAACTATCCAATTACATGCTCAAAAGATAATAAAACGCACAACATGTGCTAATGGTCCTAGGGCACTACTAACAGCTTGTACACGACAAACGGTTCTTATACACATTAGTAACCTCAATTGTACTAGACAAACGGTTCTTATACACATTAGTAACCTCACTTGTATTAGACGAAATGGTTCTTATACGCATTAGTAACCTCATTTATATTCCAACAAACAGTTCTTAAGCACATTAGTGACCTCGTTTATATTTCAACAAACAGTTCTTAAACACATTAGTAACCTCGTTTATATTCTAACAAACGGTTCTTATACACATTAGTAACCTCGTTCCTATTCCAACAAACGGTTCTATTCATACACAAATTAACAAAAGCATATCATACTTTAATTTCTTTCATCTACAACAGAGGATAACACTTCAAGACTTGCAATTTTACAGAACCAGAAATTATATATCCAAGATTAAAACGCAGGAATTATCAAGTATAATCATGCAAAATATGCAAACATAATTCGGTTCTTCATCAGACTTTGATGCAGTAAAACATGTGAAATTTTTCATACAATTTATAACTTGATAAAAAATCAGTTCATGCATTTAAAGACTGAAAAACAAGAGCGAAATATCCTTACTTGATATACTTAATCGGAAATCCAAATGAAGAGCAGATAACAAGAAATCAGATTCGCAGTCTCTACTTCCTGAGACAATAACTCTTAATTGAACCGTTGAAATCTAATCTCCACCGCTCAAAATGTAGTCTTTCAAGTCCTTAAACTTTAGAAACAAGAATCACTCCGATTAGATAACGTATGACACTTCAACTTAACAATCAATCTGCAACACAATGGTTTAACTCGAATTCCCACAACCTTGCACTCCGAAGATGATATCTCTAAATCCAGATATTATTTTGCAAATCCCTTCGCTCAGAATCTATTTTTTAAGGAGTCTATTATCTATGGTTAAAATATGGGTATTATTCAAGATCGTTTACTATGTCTTCTGAAGTGTTTTCTCTCGCTTCCCAGATTTTCCAGCACTATGGTTTTCTCTCTTGTCTTTCTTGTTATTTCTCTTCCATTCTTTTCCTTCTTATGTCCTCTTTATATATGCTACCAAAAACTCCAGATTTCTGGGAAGTTACATCTCCAAAATAGCCAACCAATCATAATGGTTCATCCCCCTAGAACTTATCTCAAAAGGCACCGTTTCACTTCTAAATTCCTCCCTCCAAAAATAACCATCAAGCAACTTCTAACTAACATAAAGTTCAACTTATACACTTAGGTCCCCTAACTTCATATTCTTGCTAGTGCGCCCCTAAGAATAATCCAAATAAAAGTAACATATAACACATAAAATACATATCCCGGGTATCATGGTGTTACTGTGTCGTCTGGGTTTGTCATAGATTTAAAGAATTGTCTCTGTGTACCTACTTTAACAAAGAATATTATTTCACTAACTTGTTTGGATAAGCTCATTTTAATATTAATATTCAAAACCAACGAATGTCCTTATCATTGAATAATATTTTTTAATGTAGTGCAACTTTTGTGAATGGTTTATATATCTTAAACCTCGATTCACCGGTCTATAACATAAATACGAAAAGGATTAAGAATAATTATTCAAATCCTACATACCTCTAGCATTGTCTCTTAGGCCATATAAATAACCACATTTCCAGACTCCATAATGATGGATTGTTGGAACCATTTGATTTTGAATCATATGATACATGTGAACATTGTTTAATGTGTAAGATTACTGCTTCTCCTTTTACTAGAACAAGTGAATGAGCAAAAGATTTGTTGGAACTAATACATAGTGATATATGTGGTCCGTTCAATATCTATATATTTCATTACTTTTACTGACGATTACAGTCATTTTGGATACGTGTTACTTATGAAACACAAGTCTGCAGCCTTTGAAAAGTTCAAAGAGTATAAGCATGAAGTAGAAAATCAGATTTGCAAAAGTATAAAGATGCTTCGATTCGATCGAGGTGGGGAATACTTAAGTCAAGCATTCCGTGATTATCTAAAGGATTGTGGAATTGTTTCACAGCTTTCTCCACCAGCTACTCCACAATGGAACGGTGTATCCAAAAGGAGAAATCAAACTCTATTAGATATGGTTCGATCTATGATAAGCCATGGGATCCTTCCAAACTCTTTTTCGGGGCATCCTTTAGAAGCATCAGTTTTAACACTAAACAGAGCCATCAAAATCTGTTGTAAAGACACCATATAAGATATGGAATGGAAAATGTCCTGGTATGTCTTTCATTAAGATTTGGGGTTATGAGGCATTTGTGAAACGTCCAGCTTTGGATAAGCTCAGTCATAAGTCGATCAAGTGCTTATTTGTTGGTTATCCTAAGGAAACTAAAGGATACTACTTCTACATTCCTAGCGAGGACAAAATGTTTGTTGCTCGAAAATGTGATATGAAAAACTAGTAGGAGCCAAGTGGAGCTTAATGAAGTTCCAGAACTTACTGAAGTTCAACCAAGCACTAGTGATCAAATGAAATTTTAACAAGCTCCATTCAAGAAACACAAGGATTGCGTAGGTCTAGTAGAACTGGTAGATCACCAGAGAAATTTTGATTTCTTGTAACAGAACATGGTGATGTCATGTTTAGTTATCACGATAAGCCTACAAACAAGCAATTACTAGTCCAGATTCTGAGAAATGGCTTGAAGCCATGAGGTCTAATATGGATTCCATGCATACTAACCATGTATAGATCTTGGTTGATCCAACTGAAGAGGTGACCTCAATAGGGTGCAAGTGGGTTTTTAAATTAAAAATCGACGTGGAAGGAAACATTCAAACGTACAAGGGGAGACTTGTCACGAAAGGTTTTAAACAAATTCAAATATTGACTACGATGAAACTTTTTCTCCTGTAGTTATGTTCAAATCTATTCGGATCTTGCTTGCAATAGCAGTATACTATGATTATGAGATAAGGCAAATGGATGTCAAAACAGCTTTCCTTAACCGAAACCTTGACGAGGACGTTTATATGATACAACCCGGAGGTTTTTTCGATCCAAAGAATGCCAATAAAGTATGTAAGCTAAACATGTCCATTTATTGACTAAAACAAGCTTCTAGAAGCTGGAATTGGCATTTTGACAAAGCCGTACGCGAGTTCGGTTTTATAAAAAATGTTGATGAAACTTGTGTTTATAATATGTTTAGTGGAACCTCGGTTGTGTTCCTAAATTTGTATGTGGATGACATACTGCTTATAGGGAATGACATTCCAACCTTAGAATCCGTAAAGGTCTGGTATGGGCGATGTTTCTCTATAAAGGACTTACGTGAAGCCCGCTTTATCTTAGGGGTCAAGATCTATAGAGATAGATCACGTAGACTTCTTGGCCTAAGTCAGAGTACGTATATAGACAAAGTGCAAAATTGGTTTAGCATTCAAGAGTCCAAGAACGACCTTTGTCCTATAGCACTTGGTACGGTTCTTTAAAGACAACAGTGTGATAAGACACTTGATGAGAAAAATCACATGAGTGAGATTCCATATGCTTCGAAAATTGAATCTATCATGTTGTGTACTCGCTCAGATGTCTCGTATGCTTTGAATATAACAAGCAGATACCAGTCTACTTAAGGTGAGCGTCACTGGATAGCCGTCAAGAATATCCTAAAGTACTTGCGAGGACTAATGATACATTCTTAATCTATGGTGGGGAAGACGAGTTCGTTGTAAGTGGTTACACTGATGATAGTTTCCAAACCGATAGAGACGACTTTCGATCGCAGTCGGGTTATGTATTTTGCCTCAATGCAGGTACTGCGAGCTGGACGAGTTCAAAACAGGAAACAATTGTAGATCTTACAACTGAAGCTGAGTATATAGCTGCATCACATACTCCTAAGGAGAAAGTTTGGATTCGGAAGTTCATTGATGAACTTTGTATGGTACCTATCATTGCGAATGCGATTGATCTTCATTGTGACAACAATGGGGCAATATCTCAGTCAAAGGAACCATGATCTCACCAAATGTCCAAACATATACTCATGCGATATCACCTAATCCGAGAGATTATTGATAGGGGTTGATGTAAAGATTTGCAACGTACATGCGGACGATAATATCGCCGATCCACTAACGAAACAGCTGACACAACAACAACATGATCATTATACTTGTAGAATGGGTATTCGATAACAAGAGGACTGGTCTTAGAGATAGTTCTTATGTACATTATGCACTAAAAAGGAAAGGTTGTGGTCTTTAGTGCAAGTGGGAGATGTATCTTTTTCATTGTGATGAAATATTAAAGGTAAAATTCCATTATTATTTTGGATTACTATTGTGTAATTTGTAAGCCCTAAGGGCTAATGTGATCAATCTTATTTTGATGATAACAGGACATTGAGAAGTTATAATGTTTGTGTGAGCTTGTGTTTCAATGATAGGTTATTATGAACTCACACATGCATTGAAAGGTAGCTTCTTGTGGACATCAAAGATCATTCTACAACAAGAAAAAGCTATATTTTTCAAGTTTTCAATGGTACAAGCTTAAAGGCCATTCACAATGCCATTGAAAGATATTGCAAAATCAAAGGAAGAACAACAAGTGTTGAAGTCCAAGATGCTACAACTTGACAAGACTACAAAGGACTTCATCACAAGAAGAGGTTGATCAAAGGTCTCAAGTCCAAGCTCAAAGAGGAACTCACCTTGAAGACTTGAATACCAAGAAGAAGATTATTCAAGATGCTTATAGGTATATCTCTTGTGACTAATCTTATTTGATGAATGTTAGTTTATAGTATGATGAAGCTCATACTCTTGCATGTTTTCAAAACCATATTTCACACTTTGATTTAATCTTTCAAAGGTTTTGCAAAACATCTTTTAAGTATTGGTTAATGCATAAGATCTTTAACATGTTTTAAATATCTTTCAAAAACACTTAGGCATGATTTTGAGAATATTAGAAAGTTGACCAAGTAAAAAAACCATTTTTGGATAGAAGTCCGGTCAAACGAGTCCTAGACCGAAGTGTCTTTTTGTACTTTGTCACTTTTGACTGTTCCAAGACTTCAACGGCTATAAAAATCTCAGAAGACCTACTTCAGGTCGGTCGACCGTCAATTTCCTAGGTAGACCTGAACACTTATTATCTTTCTTTGCAATGGGTTGAGTGTCAAGGCTTGTTTGTGAGAGCGGTGGTTTTGGGCCTCCATTAGTTGGAGTGTATCTTTCTTGTAATCACAGGAACTAGAATGAATGGTGAACCCGAAATAGAAGTAGGGTTTATGTGTTCGTAAAACCTCCTCACTTAGTAGACTATGTTAGAGAGAGTTCCCAAGGGTGGAAGGTTATATGAGTGTGTAAAAGACCATTAGTTTGTTTGTCCTTCTTTGTAATCTCTCAAGACAAGCATAGTGGAAAGTTGCCAAAATGCTTGGGTGTGTCCAAAGGTAGTGGATGTAGATCGTTGTGATCGAACCACTATACATCCTTGTGTTTGATCTTCTAACTCTATCTCTTTACATTCAAGTTCTTCATTATACTCGTGTTTATGTGTTAATGAACTTGTTTGCTTTTACTATAAATTGTGTATATTGAGTTAGTCAATTTGCTTGCTATCTCTAATATTAGCTTGGGCATATTGTTTATATCATATTTTCTTTTATTATAGTTACTCAACTTTCTTGTTATCTATAACCTTGGCTTGGTCAATAGGAATTGCATTTAGAGATCTTTATAGTTTTATATATTTCTTGTTATCTCTACCCTTGGCTTGGTCAATAGGAATTGCATTCCTCATGACTTGTGTGTTTTTTCTTACAAGCTTTGCGTATAGAAATCTTGACCTAGACAATCCTTGATCATATTCATTGTCTTGTATTCTTATGTGTTGCATTTACACACATAAGTTATCTAAGTGATATCCTTTTTAATTCACCTTATATGCTTAATGAACATAATTGTTGTTAAGGTGATCACTTAGGAAAATATTGTGGTAGAAAAGTTTATATTATTTGAGAACCTTATTCATCCCCCCCCTCTAAGGTTCTCCTCTTCGAGTATTTCAACTGGTATCAGAGCCTAGTCTCCCTTTTTATTAGGATTAACACCCTAGGAGGATCTATGGCCATACGCTTTTCTACCCACTCTTTAGAAGAGTTCATCCTACCTTCCTGTGATGACTCCATCTTTTTTATTTGGACAAATGATTATACTTTGCATGTCTATTGATAATTTCACCTTGTTGAGCTTTATAGATATTGGAATCTATGTTCTTTCAATCAACAAGCAAGGTGTCAAGAGGCTTAAAGACGACATAAAACTTACATGAGATGATTGAATCACAAGGAAGAGGAAAAATATGCCACAAAGCTTAAAAGTTATATATTCAAAGAAAAGTGGCATTGGGGCGGTTAAAAGGAGATATGCCAAAAGAAGAAATTCAAGCACACTCCTTAGTACTTGGATTCTCAAAGCTCAAAGGCTACGTCCATTTAAGAACCAATGTGCTTAAATTCAAAGAGCAAAGCTACAAGTGATGACAAAGGACAACATGTCAATCTATACTCATCATCACTTGGTAAGAAAACCAAGGTATCAAATTCACTTTCCCATGTTATAATCTTTTGATTGATGTGTTTTATTTTATGGGTTAAGTTGTTTTTGGTTTGATTTATGTTTTTTGCTTGCTCTTATATATGTGTTGCATTTCACATTTTAGAATGTCATATCCATATAGATATCCTTAGCATGGTCTCTACACGTTCATGTTTACTTTGGCTTAGGTATCTATGAGATGTAGCATATGCAACTTGTTTGATTCTTGTTTTTACCTTTTCTTACATCACTTAAGAATATATCTAGTTCCTACGCATTACATTTAGGCATACAATGTGACTCTTGAGAATTAAGCTAACCTTAAAGGACCTTTCAAAAGGTATCTATTAGTTCTCAAGATTTCTTTGTAGGTTAAAAAAGCTCTATGCTTCTACATAAAGATAGATATCACAAGGAAGGGCACAAGTGAGCTAAGACTCTAAGAAGAGATTCACATGCCAAGGGTTGTAAGATTGTAGAGGGTTCATTAAGAAAATCAAAGATCAACTAAATGGTAAAACGTCCAAGCTCCTTGAGCAATGAGGTACAAAAGTTTAACTCATCTCTGTTTTGTGATCATTATTATACTTTTCATCCTTATGTGCTATAACTTAGTTATATGATGAGTTAAGTAGTTGACTAAGAAGTTTTGTGCTTAATTGTTTTAAACTAGCTTGCTCACTTAAGGAAAAAAGTTTTGTGCTTAATTGTTTTAAACTTGCTTGCTCACTTAAGGAAAGATTTTTAGTGCAAGTAGTTTAGGATATACTTCTAGTCATTTAAAAAAAGAGTATGTGCTTATTTGATTATGCTTTTATGTATATCATGTTTTGCTTGACAATGTGCCTACTTGTTTATCCAAACTTGTCAAGCATGATAGTTTAAAAGCATAAACTTGTTTCCTTAAACTCCCTTTTTTATTTGTGCATTTTTCTCTTATATCTTGATAATGTGTTTTGTGCTCAACATGTATATCATGATCTTAAATGCTTAGAGTACAAACACAAGCACAAGAATGCACATATCCTATCTCTATGATGTTTATTCTTCTTTGCTATATGCTTAACATGATGTGCTTATATTGCATCATTTTGATCATCATGTTAAATTGATTGCATCATATAGAGATATTATTAAAAGAGGTGTACTAACTAAGTGGGTTGTAAAAAGCCCCATCATTAACCCTCTAGAACCCAAACAAAATAGGTACCAAAAGTGTCTTATATGCAGGAAACATAGATGACGAGAAGAGGAATTGAATCTTGTTGAAAAGATCAATCATCTTCTCTACATGTATGAAGAAGACAATTCCTCCTTGAAGAAGATAAGACAAAAGAGATGCAATTTCGAAGAAGAGCTCACATTCAAGGAGAAAATTTGGAGACTAGACACACCATCAAGGAAAGTGCAAAGAAGAGATTAAAAGTGGCTAGATCTTGTGCAAGAATAAAAATGGGGAAGAAGAGCTAAGATGGAAAATGGAATGAAGTTCCATACATCACTCCAAAGTACCAAATGCACTCTTAGTAGTGCCCTAGGGCCACTAAAATATGTTGTACGTTTTATATTTTGAGCATGTCATTTGAATAGTTAATTTTGCTTTTGAACATCAAATATGTGATTTGATAATAAAACTCATTATCTTATACAATTGCTATTCTCATTGTCCCTAGTTTTATGTAATGTTTATACAATGAAATAAAACTAGTATGATGTTTGATTGATGATTATGTTTTAATGATCATGTGTAATGGATACAAATAATATCATCGATACAATATATTGGGATATATTGTATCGAACGTGATCCAAAAGAGAAGTAATACTTCATGGTTATTTTAGTCATAAATATTACTTCCTCAATACTATTTAGAATCCTTAGACCTTATGTCTCCATCATTTCCAGCATGAATGGAGCTACATTTTGACTCAGTCGGACGTTACTTTTAATCGAGTAATTAATATGACTGATTAATTAATACGACTGATGATCGGAGGTAGTATCCTATCATGGCTTGAATGTGAGAGGCATTGTAAGGGATTTGTCCCTCTCTTATTAGAGAGAGATATCCATGGGCCCCTCAATAGGGAAGACTGTTTAAATGCATGGTCGTGCTCAAATGTATTTAGTAAATTGGCTATTAAATACTATTTGTTAGAACAGTCTACCTGGAGATCGAGCATAAATGCAATTAAGCTTTATAAGGGTGACAGCTACCATGCCTTATGCTTAATTTGGATATAACGAGACAAGGGGATTAAATAGTGGATATATATTAGGTTCCACCGTACATTCATTCACTATGGGTAGTCACAATGTCCTGCTAGGGACCGCTTGTGATGTATTAAAACATACTACTACTAAGTGTGTTTTCATTTCCATTTGTGATATGAACCTACAGGGTCACACGCATAGACGAGTTAACAGGCTTCATGCCCAGGTTCAATGAATCTAGAATGTGTCTAGGTTCATTGTGTCTGACATTTATTTTTTCTAAGAATAATAAGGATGGGCATTTTCGGTATTTGGCTTCACTGGGATTACGTAGGAGTTATTATGCGATTAAAACTCCCACTACCAGAAGAGGTTGGGATTACGTGGGAATTGGTTCTCGGAACAAACTCTCACGCCCTATATAATCTCTTTTGGGGCGGAACTATAGACAAGCTTTTTGAGAACCGCAAAACCTAACACCCGAAATAAGATTTCTGCCATATTTTCTCTCTAGATTTCCGAAACTCATAAAACGAAGAGCTAGCACTCGGTGTTTGTTTCGTCGCGTGGATACCGTTAGAGAAAAATTCCGCATGGAAAGGCTTTCGGTGGTTACAGCACAACATCCGAAATCAGAAACCATTAACGAAAAAATTGTAAGTCTTTTCGTCTAAATTTCTATTCCCATAGTATGAGCGGATCCTTCCGGGGACGATTCATGGGTGTTTAGAACTAGTTTCTACCCATGAATCTCTTCACGCACCTCACGGAAGAGTGAGAAAAGAAGATTGGACTCATCCCCAAGACCTCCTCAAGTGCTTCAAAGATGACAACTCAATGAGGAAACACAAGTATGAGCAACAGAAGTCAAAAGCTAGAAAATCATCAAATGTGAAAATTGGAAGCTATAACCCTCTCTCTCTCTCGATTTTAGCTTATCCTTCTTGATGATTATATATATGCTTGCTCTTACTTTGTTTTTGTTATTGCCTTTTCTCATGTGTTTTTATTTCTTATCTTATGAGTTTTGGCTTTAACTTGTTTTGTTGTGCCTATGTGTTTCAATTCTTCATTTCTAGAAATGCATTTTCAAAACGACTACCTTAGTTATGTTTAAAAGGATTTAGAATTTTTTTCAAAGATCCTAAGGTGTGTCTTTATTTTACAAGGTTTATCCCTCTTTATAGCAACTTGTTCTTAAAAGTTTGTATCCTCTTTTATAGTTTCTTAAAGTGTTTTGGAAAACCTTACTTTTATGGATATATGGAAATATTGTGCTTTCCAAGAGTTATCTTAACTATATGCCTATATCACATGGTTTTAATTTTTATACTTATGAATGCAAACAACCTTAGTTTTGAATATACCTTATGCCTTGTGGTTGATTTGCTTATTCTAAGTATGGTGTGCCTCTGTGAGACACCTTTTATGAAGAGTATGACTTGATTTTAGCCATTTGTGGCATAATCTTGATGATTGTTAAACTCTCTTGTTGAGTTGTTTTTGGGCAATGATATGAGCCAACAACCTTGTTTTTACATGATTTACAATGTTTTAAAACAATTTGGCCAATTTCAAAAGAGCATAAAAATATGAGCACCTTAGTTGTTTTTCAATGTTTTCTTCTTTAAAGATCCTAAGGTGTGTTTTTGAGCACTTTGATGTTTTTATGAGGTTTAACCCTTTTTCTAACTTGATTTTATCTATTCAAAGTTGCTCATGATGTTTTGGAAGTGATTTAAAATTATTTAAAGGCTTTTTAGTTAAATTTCATAAACCAGAAAATACCTGTCAGCCATAACCACGGTCGACCGAAGGGCATGGACACCGGTCTACCGAGATCCATATCTGGCTGACCAAAGTTCCTTGCTTCAGCTTTAAAATGGTATTTTTCTGAGCTTTTCACTTCTATGCCTTTTATTTCAAATTTATTGGAAGTTGGAACTACTACTAAATTTTCTTAAAACCTTCTTAAATTTTCAGTTTTTCCAAAACATCTTAAACAAAATCGGCACATTGTAAGGGGGAGCTTTCTTATTTGTTATTTTTTAACCCCTCTTATGTTTTATTCAAAGAATTATCTTTATATGTGCCTTTTATATGGAAACTTAGAGAAGATGGAGAAACTTTTGAGCTTTATGCTCATTAAGCCTTGTTTTGATAGAGTATAATTTGATAAGTATGTTTACTTGGATGTAATACTGACAAATGTGCCTCATATTATCTTGGTTGTCATGTTTCCTTGAAACTTCTTTGATATTATAACTCTTAGCATTTGATAAGTCTTTTGAGAGTGTGTACTTGGTGAGAAATTTCATAGGAGAAGTACCCCGTGAGAAATGTGCTTATTAAAATCTTGATTTGTAAGACCTAAGGGCTAATGTGATCAATCTTGTTTTGATCATAACAAGACATTGATAAGTTCTAATGTTTGTGTGAGATTGTGTTTCAATGATAGGCTATTATGAACACACACATGCATTGAAAGGTAGCTTCTTGTAGACATCAAAGATCATTCTACAACAAGAAGAAGCTATATTTTGCAAGCCTTCAATGGTACAAAATTAAAGGTCATTCACAATGCCATTGAAAGATATTGCAAAATCAAAGGAAGATCAACAAGTGTTGAAGTCCAAGATGCTACAACTTGACAAGACTACAAAGGACTTCATCACAAGAAGAGGTTGATCAAAGGTCTCAAGTCGAAGCTCAAAGAGGAACTCACCTTGAAGACTTGAAGACCAAGAAGAAGATTAGTCAAGATGCTTATAGGTATATCAACTAATCTTATTTAATGAATGTTAGTTTATAGTATGATGAAGCTCATACTCATGCAAGTTTTCAAAACCATATTTCACACTTTGATTTAATCTTTCAAAGGTTTTGCAAAACATCTTTTAAGTATTGGTTAATGCCTAAGATCTTTAAAATGTTTTAAATATCTTTCGAAAAAACTAAGGGATGAGTTTGAGAATATTAGAAAGTTGACCAAGTGGAAAAACCACTTTTGGACATAAGTCCGGTAGACCAGGTCCTGGACCTTGGGTGACCTGATGAAGTTTGGTTGACCGGCATGTGCTGTCTGGTCTACTGAAGTGTATTTTGTACTTTGTCACTTTTGAATGTTCCAAGACTCCAACGACTATGAAAATCTCGGAAGACCTACTTCAGGTCGGTTGACCTGCAATTGCTTAGGTCGACCGAACCACTTATCACGGTCTACCGAGATCAAGACAGAAGCCTTTGAACTTAACTTTAAGACTACTTCGGGCGACCTACTGCTTATTCTGGTCGACCGAAGTTGTCATGTCAGGGCAAAAATATAGCCGCTGTAACTCGATTTGCTTGCAATTTTTGGACCCTGTAGCCTTTAAGGCTGAAATTTGTGCTTTGCTCAAGCCAAAAGAGGGGCCTTAGTTTATAAGTTTTAGAAAAGCAAATCAAACACTTTCCTAAGCTAAATTTTTTCAATCATTCATCAAAATATTTCTATTAGAGAAAGAACTTCATTTACTTATTCTTCCATTTCTCAAATATGATTTAGAGCTTTAATTGTAATAACCAATCCTTTGAGTGATTTTTCTTTCTTGAGCTTAAATGTAAAATCTCATGTGTTGAGATTATCTTTCTTTGCAATGGGTTGAGTGGCAAGGCTTGTTTGTGAGATCGGTGGTTTTGGGCCTCCATTAGTTGGAGTGTATATTTCTTGTAATCGTAGGGACTAGAATGAATGGTGATCCTGAAACAGAAGTAGGGTAGATGTGTTCATAAATGTAAAATCTCATATGTTGGGATTTGTCTTTCTTGAGCTTAAATGTAAAATCTCATGTGTTGAGATTATCTTTCTTTGCAATGGGTTGAGATTATCTTTATAGTTTTATATATCTCTTTCTAAATGCCATTCCTCATAACTTGTGTGTTTGTTCTTACAAGCTTTGCATATAGAAATTTTGACCTAGACAATCCTTGATCATATTCATTGTCTTGTATTCCTATGTGTTGCATTTACACACATAAGTCATATAAGTGATATCCTTTAATTCACCTTATATGCTTAATGAACATAGTTGTTGTTAAGGTGATCACTGAGGAAAAGATTGTGGTAGAAAAGTTTAAATTATTTGAGAACTTTATTCACCCCTCTCCTCTATGATTCTCCCCTTCGGGTATTGCAAATGCCGTATGGGTATTTCATAATTGTATTAAATATAATAACGTTCTTTGAGTAGTTATTGTAATTGTTACATTTAACTATTCTAAATGTCCCTAGTCGATCATTATTGTGGAATTCTTAGGACAATAATAATATGTTGAGACTAGTATGTGTCATGATTGATATTGGATATTTAATCAACACACGAGTATGTGATATTGGATATCATAATACTGGACCGACCCGCTATATGAACACTTCATGGATTGTTATATGTAAGCAGTGTTTCATAAAATGGTTTTATTTGAATATGAATCCTTCGACTTGAAATCACACAAGATTTCCTACACGGCTAATGGTATGCTTTAATGGTGTCAAACGTCGTCTGTAATTAGATGGGCTATAAAGGCATTTGTTGGGTGTATTTATGAACCATGTGTATGATGATATGTGATGGATATAGAATTTGTCCCTCCTATATAACATGAGTGATATCTTGGGCCCCTTGATGAAGTGAGACTAATTCATGGCCATGAACAAATGAATTAATATGAGATATTAATGTCATTTGATTAGTTTACTCGCGAATAAAAAAAAATGACTGATTGAACTATACAAGTATGACATTCTCCATGACTTTTGTTCATCTAGATATCGAGGACAAAATGGATTAGTACAAAAGGTCATAACATTGATTACTTGAATTACCAGATTATATGTTAATTGGGAGTAATGATGTGTTGCTAGATACCTCTCATTACTGTTGACAATTGTTATCACAACCAACATAGTAAATACTTAATGGGTCGCACAATATGATCAATTGGATTGAGCTTGTTGAAATTTACATTTGATATAGGTTCTCCAATTGGATTAGGCAGTCAATTGGATTGGACTGATCAATACTGGATTGGTCAAACCGATATGATTGAACCAGTCTGTTGAACCGGATCCAGTATGTTGAACCGGAAAACAGGTCCAAGAACCAGTTTGAATGGGTCAAAATCGACATGTGAGGTTTGTGTGTAGTGGGGCATCATGGAGGAGCAAATAAAGGGGATATAACTTAGTCGGTGAATTAATTATCAGCCCTCTATTTATTTCTCTAAGTAATGAATTGTTCACCAAGAACATCAAAAGATAGAAGAAAAATATTATTTTTTGTTCTTTCTTTTCGGTTTTAACTTGAAACTATATACACCAAATTCTTGAATATTGTCTTCAATCTTTTGAGTTCTCTAACTAGCATTAGAGACACGAAGAACAAGTTCAAGTTGATCATGTGGATACCGCTAGAGATAGGAGTTGATAAGATCGGTTGTTGTTGGTGATTCCTGAAGCAAAATCAAACAGAAAACGTTTATGTAATCACGTAATTTAAAGGTAAATATCATATATTTAAGTTCGTTGGTACTTACTCATGAATGATCTTGTTAGAAACGGATTCCGCATTTTTACTTTCCGCTGTGTTTATTTGAGGAATCCGAAATTCTTTCTTTCACATGTTACATAATCAAATTTTGGAATCAAAGATCGAAAATTTTTCTGCATGACATGAACATCTTCTACTTTGTCTCCATACCTCTTTAATTTATTTACCCACTACCTTCACCTTAAGACTTCAAAATCACTCCTAAGTGATTGAAGCTTAATTTTCTTCACTTTATCATCACATCTGATATTTTTCGCTAAAATCTCCCAAGCTTCTTTTGATGTAGTGGCATCAACCACTTTATCAAACATGGAATCATCCAAACTTTGATGAATAAGAGTGAGGGCTTGTTGATCTTGCTTTCGAGCCTTGGAGAGAGTGTCCTTCTCATTTTAAGGCAAAGTATCTTCATTTTCAGGTTTATTAAAACCCTTTTCCACCATGTCTCAAACTTCTTGGGATCCAAGTAGAGCTTTCATTCGTAAACACCACCTCTCATAATTTTCTTTTGTGAGACGAGGGAATTGGAAGGTTGTAACACAACCATTTTCCATGGCTGGCTCTGATACCACTTTATTAGGAAAGAATGGTGTTAGGAAAAAGAGGAACAAGAATTTTCTCTCTCAACTTTTCTCTTGTATTTCACTACTTCTTGTTGTTATGCCAAGTACATAGAGAATACATATTTATATGACTAAAAGAAAATTCTAGAACATAACGATCAAACTAGACTCATTACTTATAGTAAGTGAAATTCCTTGTACCAAGACTATGAACACAAACCAATACCTAGAACACATATAAGTGAAATTCCTTGTACCAAGACTATGAACACAAACCAATACCTAGAACACATAAACCAAGACTGTGACGACCAGTAATTTCAAGTACCAATTTAAAGGATAGTATTATATTAATTTTTCACTTGATAAGGATAGAAGTGTCCTTTTAAGCAAGGGTAAAATGGTCCAAACAATAAATTGGTGATTTTATTGAAAGACAAGGGCATAATGGTAATTTTAAAATTAAGAAATAAAAGAAAATGAAATAAGTTCATACTTATCTCTTTATACTTGCTCACCAAGAAAAGAAAAATAATTGCATTAAAAGTCCCTAAATTACATGTTATTTACATAAAAAAATTGTATTTACATAAAAAGTCCTTACAAAGTAAGAAATTACAAGCTACTACTATAAATAGAGGCCATTGCCTAAGCATCTCACTTGCACCAATTCCTTTTTAGGAATTCTTTCTTTCCCTCTTAAGTAATACAAAGGCTTTGCCTAAAACTTCCCTAAAAGGGAAACTCTACCTCACTTTACACCAAAACTCTCTCCCGGTCAACAGTCTTTGGTTAGTATGCTCTGAATTATATCACAGTTGCCTAATATTGGATCTTCTGTGAATACTTTCATCAAAAAACCAAAGCTATACTACCCTTCATATACCACCACCTACTACTTTTACAAATATAGAATTAAACTATTACATATTACAAGCAAAGAATCAAGTCTGATATTAAACAGGTACTTCTGCTTCCATCTGTTGTTTTGATCCTGCACAATAAACGAACTTAGGTTAATCGGGCTCATGCATAAATTAGATTATACTCCTCTGAGACTGCACGTGCCCGAGGATTGTGGAAACGCAATCCCGGGAGCACTCGTAACCTACCCCACTGGTAGAGACTTTACTAATCGAATTTTTGTCCGGTTAAGACGGGTGAACCAGAGGAATATAAATCTAATTCTTACTTGATCCTAGACTAGAAAAGAGAAACTTACATTTTAAATCCCATTGAGACGCTAAATAAGATGAAAATGGATTTATGGAAATTTAAAGTTAGATTTCCAAAGAATATTTGGAAAGTTAACTTTTTAAATCTCCTTGAATCTTTTAACCTGTTATGGAAATAGTATTTTCATAATCTTCTATTTTATTTATAATCTGAAAATTAAATGAAGTAAGGGGAAATCAGGGGTATGAATTATTAAACACTTTACTAGTTACAGAAGTAATATTCTCTACTTAAGAGTTTGTTCATCTTTAATAAATCATTTTTCGACCAACTGTTATTCTTTCCATTTCCAAACAGTCCCTTATGCACATTTGTTTTTAACTTAGCAAATCAGTAGATTATCTTTTCTACCATATGTGGTATTGAGGTGTTCTGCTAATGATGCTTGATTTTAAAAGCTAAAGGTAATTCTTCCAAGAAAAATTTGGCCAGAAAAAAGAGAACAAAAGGATTATAAGTATGTTTACAGAAAATACCAAGAACAAAAAAAAAAAAAAGCCATAAGTAAATAACTATAGTAATAAATCTCAGACTACAACCAGAATATTAATAATAGCAGTAGTAGTAGCAAAAATCGTTATAAAATAAGAAAAAGGAAAACAGAAAAAGAAAAGTAGGGGCAGCCTGTTACCGGTAAGCAGCGGCGAGTAGGCGGTGGTTCTGAAAGGAAATCAGAAAATTAAAATAAAATAGAAATATGAAATATGAAACAGAAAAGTATAATAGATCATAATAGTTATAATAACTATAAGAATAATTAATAAAAGAGGAAAGAAAATAAAATAGGAAAAGAAACAGTGGCTTACCTGAGAGGGTGGTGATCAGCGGCGTTGAAGTGGCGGCGGCGTCACAACGGCGAAACAGCCGCGAAGCAGCAGCGCCGGAGAAGACGAACCGCGCCGGAATAAGAAGACGGCCGAGAGTTCCAGAGGCAGAAGAAAAAGAAAGGAGAAAAGAAGAAGAAAAATTTAGGGATTTTGGGATTTTGGGGGAAAATTAAAATAGAGGAAGGAAGAGAAGGGCGATCGGTGTCGATGTAGCAGAAGGAGGAGAGAGAGAGAGAGAGAGAGAGAGCTTACCGGAGATGCTTCGCGGGCGGAGAAACAAATGGAGAGAAGACAAGAGAGAAAAGGAAAAGGGAGAAGAAAGAAGAAAAAGAACGAGAAAGGGAGAAAGGAGAAAGGAAAAGGATAAACTGGGATTTGGGGAAACATCGTGAAAGAGAAAAAGGGAGGAAATAATCTAGTGTGTGTTAGCTATTTTTAAGAATTAGGGGAAATATCTAGTAAGGACCTAAAAGGCGACTAATAATTATCACATAAGTCTTATAAACTAATGAACAAATCCTAAATGGTCTACTATATATTTTTAATATTCAACTGGACCAAAAATATAAAAGAAAACATTACCAAAAATGATTACAATAAAATATGTCAGATAACTTATATTCGGAGTCTGAAATAACTTTTAAAAATCACGTTTTAGTCCCTATAATTTTATACTTCACATTTAAGGCTCGTTAAAGTTTATAAGCCATTTTCGGAGAATTTATTAGAGTAATAATATATATATATATATATATATATATATATAAAAGCTATTTATGTCTTCAAAAGCGTAGAAATATCGTAGGATAAATATTTGCAGTTTAGTATCTGAACTTTAGAAATTTACACAAAAGACCACAGAAGCCCAGAAACCTTGTCTGGAGAGTTTTAGACATACTAAGTCTTGCATATCATTAAGTTTTGTAAGTATTTCCTAAAGAGTTGATATTGGCAAAATAGGTACAAATCTTGAAGAAGGTACGAACGAAGAGGCTAAGGCGAGTTTCCTCTCAAAACTGGAGAACTTGTTTTATAAATGTGTTTTATGCAAATTGTTTACAAATGAAAAGTTACAGTATTTCTGAAATAAAACGCTAGAAAGTATTTCTTGGAAAGTATTTCAGAAAAATATTTCTTGGAAAATATTTCTGAAAAGTATTTCTGAAAAATATATGAACGACAACTCTGGAATTCTGAAGAGGGCGCTTACACTGCACAAATTTGGTAGCCCCTCGTCCGACCATTGGGGGTCTGCACTGGTATGAGGCTGGTCACCCGTACAAGGGCATCTCACACCTTTGGTTGGGGAAACTCTGGATATCGTAATGGGATCCCAATACCGTGTGGAAGCGTTAGGGGCAGGGAAAGCAACGGGCTGACTGTATACCGGGGTTATGAGGTTTAACTCAGGGACTGTTAGTATGGTACCAAACAGACGGTACCCCAGTTTGTGGATATATAATTCTGAAAGAGGGGATAAGGTTGAAAATCATAATTATGTCTGGCGTGAGGTTGGTATTGACTAAAGAGTTATTGACTTGGCCGGTCGTGCGCTCTTTTTACCCGTAATGGTCTTTTTATTTCGGTGGATATTTCTGAAATTGAAAAGAAAGAGTATTCCAGTTAAAGCAAATGTTTTTCTATAACTGAATAATTTCTAATTGGTTTTGGAAGAAGATAAAGAAAATGTTTTTTGAAAGAAAATGATTTTGGAATTGTTTTGGAAAAAGAAAGAGTATTTCTAAAGAGTATCAGAGCAAAAGGTTGATCTCTATCTTGGTGTACCTTTATTGCTTTCTTGAAAAAAAAAAATTCTTGTTTGCTTGAGATAGCCGAAAGATTACAAATTTTTTTTACCCCAATGAAAAAGCCACCCAGAAGTAAAGAAATTGGCAGCAGGGTTAGCCCAAAATAGACAAGGATTCAAGGCCAAAAACAAACTTCCTTTGTATAAAGGAATTGGCTCTTGTTCCCTCTTCATCTTGAATTAGCCACAATCAAGACTATTCGATCAAGCACAACCGTCATCAATCAAGAGCTTTTGATCTTGTGGCCAAGATAAGGGTAAGTCTCGGGCAAGAAGGTAAGAAAAGATTTCAAGAACGAGCTATTTCAATAAAACAGAAAATCAAGAAAGGTAAAGATCGCATCTTTTTCTTGTTTAGCAACACATAACTCTTATACTTTTTCCTTAGACTTTTTGTTAAGTCAAGATTCGGATTCTTTGATATATTTTCCAATCTTCCATCACCATAACCATACAATCATCCAAAGTTGGAAGTTCTTGACAAGTATTTTGTGGGATATTGAGAGAATAAAAAAAAATCTGATTACTATTCACTGATTACTATTCACAGATTACTATTCACGGATTAATATTCCCAGAATACTATTCACAGATTACCATTCACAGATTTTGTGAAAAGATTCAATCTTTAATATCTTTTTCTACTAACGATTCTTTTTGTGAGTTTTTTTTGGCAAAGATAATGTCTTCTGATGAAGGTACCTCGCAGCAAGGTGCCATAGATGGTGACAAACTTTTTAGAGAATCCATACAACAAACAATGAAAGCTAAGATGCAATCCATCAATGAGCACAAGATAGAGGTTCTTGAAATCAAGAACCATTCGGATAAAGGTAAAGGGGCAGCAAAATATGATCAAGAAGATCAAGATTCCCAAGAAACCTTTGATCAAAATCCAAGGGACAACTTTCGGCACCAAAGAGATTTTCAGCCGAGACCAATCCCAAGAATGGTGGACAATTATGCCTATGAACCGAGGCCAAATCAACAATATCCGAGGTATGAGCCGAGGCCCTTTGTTCATGAACAAGAATTTGTGCCGAGAGCAAATCAAAGAATGGATGAGCCTTTGAATGATGAGCCGAGAGCCAATTTCTAAAACCAAAGGTATGATCCGAGGCAAAATGTTCAAGATCTAAGGTATGATAATAATCTTGGTGCTATTAAAACCAAGATCCCTCATTTCTTAGGTAATAATGACCCTCAATTATTTTTAGATTGGACACGAAAAGTTAACCATGTTTTTTGATGTTCATAATTATTCCGAAGAGAAAAAGGTCAAATTAGCAGCCATGGAGTTTGGAGAATATGCATCAATTTGGTGGGATAATGAGGTCCATGAAAGGAGAAGATCGGGGCAAAGGCCAATTGATTCATGGGAGGATATGAAAGCGGTCATGACACGACGATTTGTACCTCAAAGTTTTAATCGTGATTTGTACAATCAACTTCAACGATTGAGGCAAGGAACAAAGACCGTTGATGAATACTACAAGGAGATGGAGATGGCCATGATAAGATCAAATATCCGGGAAGATAATGAGGCTACTTTGGCGCGTTTCTTGGCTGGTCTAAATGACAAAATTAGACCCAAGGTAGAACGTGCTAACCTTCGTGATCTTATTGATATGGTTTATTTTGCTGAACAGGTAGAGAGGCAGCAAAAAGAGAAGAGTTCACTAAAGTGGGTTTGCACGAAGGTTACATATTTTGATAAGGGGGAATATGTAAGCCCTAAGGGCGAACAAACTCAGTTTTTGATAATGTACAAACGTCTGATGATGTATCTAATGGTTTCAATCTTTGTGATAGAATAATGGTTCACTAAAGTGGAAGCTCTAAGTACTTCGATCAAGCCGTGCTCAAGACTAAATGATTACATTCCTTTGAGCACATCTCTCAAGACTTGAAGATTGAAGGCTTAGGTGTGGTTAGAATAGCTTAGCATATCAATTATATATATATATATATATATATATATATATATATATATATATATATATATATATATATATATATATATATATATATATTAAAGCTCTAACCATTGCTCACATGAACTTAGGATCACAACACTATTGTCTTGCACTTTCAAAAGTAGTTTTCATAAAGCTAAATTTCAAAAAATGGTCTTTAAAACATGTTCCCTTCTCAAAAGCCCTTGATCTTATTATCTACGACCTTGATAATTGTTTTCAAGTATTAGTTACTTTTGGAGTAAACCATTTTGACCTTAAAAGATTTCAAAACTTATGAAAAATCAACATCTCTTAAGCTCAGGAAAGTCGGATCATCTGAGCCCTTGGACGGATCATCCGAACCGAAACAAAGAGTTGAGTTTTTTTGGGAACTAGTTGGCTCGGTCGACCTAGGTATACTTAGAATCATCCGAACCTTTGATCGGTTCATCCGAGGCCCCTTTTGGTCAACCGAGCTCTGCGAAAACTAGCCGTTATATGACCGTTTTAAAAGTTGTTTTTTGGATTCTTTTGAAAAGTATAAAAGCTCTTGTGCAGAGGAATCTTCTTAACACCAACCAGAGAGAATATACATTGATTATACAAAAATCTTTAGCACTTTCAAAGGTTATTCAACTTTATTAATGTGTTGAAAAGTTCAAATCATCATCTCTCTTGCAAGACACAAATTGTTGAGTCATAAGTTCTAAGAGCATTAAAGTAAGATCTTTAAAGGTATCTATCCTCCACTTTATGAGTGTGTAACTTTCTCTTTATATCTCCATCTTTCCCTCTCTTAGTGATAGGGTATTTATTGTGTCAATTCCTACTTGGTGTGGGCTTTGTAGTCTTAGTGAGTGGAGTTTATAATTGTGGTTATTTGTGTAAAACTCTTTGTGAGTTAGCCACTTGTGTAATTCCCTCAGTGAAGTTATTAAAAATCCTTGTGTGAAGCTCAAGGTAGTGGACGTAGATTCTTTGTGAATCGAACCACTCTAAATCACGTGTCTTGCTTTCCTTGTTTTTATTTGTGCTTCATTTTCTCCAAACTACAAATACAAGTTTCACATTCAAGCATTTTGAAAATAAAAAGAAGCCACTTTTATGAAAACCCAATTCACCCCCCCCCCCTCTCGTGTTTTTCAATTGGTATCAGAGCCTCGTCTTCACCTTTAGCTTAACCGCTTGAAGTAAAGATTATGGCCGGAAATTCCGCTTTAGCCTACCTAGAGGGATCTTCCACTAATAGACCACCTCTCTTTGATGGAAAAATTTTTAAAGCTTGGAAAGACCGTTTCAAAATCTATGTGTGCTCTATAGACTACTCCTTATGGCAGATTTTTGAAAAATGTCCATATGTACCTATGAAAGAGGTGGATGGTGTTCAAGTTCCAAAATTGGACAATGAGTTTAATGAAGATGAGTCCAAGAAAATGACCCTCAATTTTCGAGCTATGAACATCATTAGTTGTGCTCTTAATCCGGATGAGTACAATCGGATACGTGGAAGCAAATCAGCTCACAAGATGTGGAAAACCTTAGAAGTCACCCATGAGGGGACTAATCAAGTCAAAGAATCAAAGCTCAACATGCTTGTGAGGGAATATGAGCTTTTCTCTATGAAGTCAAATGAAACTATCAATGAGATGAACACTAGGTTCACCAATGTTGTCAATGGGTTGAGATCTTATGGAAAAGGAATACTCTATGGGTGAAATGAATAGGAAGATCCTCAACTCACTTCCTAAAAGTTGGGAAGGCAAAGCTCTAGTTATTGAAGAAGCAAAGAATTTGAAAACTTATCCCACGGAGGAGCTCATTGGTTCTCTTCTCACTTATGAGCTTACACACAAAAAGGATGAGCATATTGAAAAGGCAAAGAAGAGTATTGCTTTAAAGGCTATTCTTGATCTTGATGAATCTAACCATTCAAGTGATGAAGAAGACATCAACTTAGATGATGAGACCATGGCTTTGGTGGTAAAGCGCATGAAAAAAATGTTTTCCGAGAAAGGAAGAAAATTCTTCCAAAATAGAAGAAAACAAAATCCTAATGGGATGAGATGCTATGAATGTGGAAGCAACCAACATCTCATAGGAGAGTGCCCCTCCGCCAAAGAAAAAGAGCCCAAGGAAGACAAAAAGAAAAAATTCTTCAAACCAAAGAATGCTAAGGGCATGCTAAGCACATGGGATCAAAGAAGGGAGTGGCGACAAAGAAGAAGAGGAAAATGCAAATGTTTGCTTCATGGCTTTCGGGAATGAGGTACATCTTACACCCACTACTTCTAACTCCCTTGATGATGATGAAGATGATCCTAACGAACTTTTGTGTGATATGTTTGATCAACTTAAGAAATGTGCTAAGCAAAACCAAGAAATGAAGCTTAAAATTGAATCCTTGTTTGAAGAAAGATCTAGGTTGCTTAGTGAAAACAAAAAGCTATGTGATGATGTTGATTGCTTGAAAATCGAAAATGAAAAACTTATGACTACTTGCAAAACTTCCTCATTGAAATATGAAGAAGCATATGATAAATTGTCTTCTCTTGAATGCAAACTTGTTGAGTTTGATTGTTTAAAAACCAAAGTTGATATTACCTCACTTGTTGATAAGTTCACCAAAGGAACAAAAGATCTTGATCAAATTCTTTGTATGCAACGTACTTCAAATGTTAAACATGGATTAGGCTATATACATTCGACTCACTTTGATATTGCTATCTCTTCTAAGTTACCTAGAAAACACTTTGTGCATGCTAGTACCTCACATAAGCAAAATAGATTTTGTGAGCATGTTCACAAGTTTTCTAAGCCATCTACTTGTTGCGCATATTGTGGAAAATTTGGACACACTAGTGCTAGATGTTATGTGAAGAGAAAAATTGAAAAGGGAGTAAAAACTGTTTGGAGAATCAAGCGTATTTTAACTAACCCTCAAGGACCCAAACAAGTGTGGGTACCAAAAGTCACTCCTACTCCTTTGTCTTAGGTACTTGCAAGCAAGGTAAATACTCCGGCTCAATGGTTTCTTGATAGTGGATATTGTCGCCACATGACCAGAGATGCCTCATTAGTCAATGATATGGAACCTATGTATGAAGGTTATGTCACGTTTGGTGACAAAAAGAAGGGTAGAATCCTTGGCATTGGAAATATTGTTAAAGGTTCATCACCTCTTGTTAAGCATGTTCTTCTTGTTGATAGCCTCAAATATAATTTGCTTAGTATTAGCCAACTTTGTGATAATGGTTTTGATGTTAGTTTTAGCAAAAAGGCTTGCTCTATTGTTGATAGCTCTTCTCATGAAAAAGTGCTTGTTGCTAATAGAACCGGTAATGTTTATATGTTGTCATTGGATGATCTTGTTGCATGCGATTTTAAATGCTTATCCATAAATGAAGATGATGCATTCTTATGGCACCGTAGGCTTGGTCATGTGAGCATGGATCTCTTAAATACTCTTTCCTCTAAAGAGCTAGTACGTGGGCTTCCAAAAGTGAAATATGAGAAAAATCGTCTTTGTGATGCTTGTCAATTTGGAAAACAAACAAAAACGTCTTTCAAGCCTAAACAAATGGTCCACTTCTAAACCACTTGAACTTGTTCAGCTTGATCTTTTTGGACCAATGAGGACCACTAGCTTAGGTGGTAAGAAGTATGCCTTTGTTATTGTGGATGATTTTTCAAGATTCACTTGGGTACTTTTTCTTGCACAAAAAGATGACACCTTCCATGAGTTTTCAAATCTTTTCAAAAAGGTTCAAAACTCGCTTGAACTAAAACTTGTTACCTTGAGAAGTGATAATGGAAGGGAATTTAACAATCAATTTTTTGAAAAGTTTTGTAATGAAAATGGCATCACACATAACTTTTCGGCTCCAAAAACGCCTCAACAAAATGGGGTTGTTGAAAGGAAAAATAGAACTTTTCAAGAAATGGCAAGGTCTATGCTTAGTGAAAATTCTTTACCAAAATATTTTTGGGCCGAAGCCGTAAACACTGCTTGTTATAATGTTAATAGAGTTCTTTTAAGACATTTTGTTGGAAAAACTCCGTTTGAGCTTATCTTTGGAAAAATACCCTCAATCTCATATTTCAAAGTTTTTGGTTGCAAATGTTTTGTGCTCAACATTAAAGATAGCCTTGGAAAATTTGACAAGAAATCAGACGAAGGAATATTTCTTGGCTATTCTTCAAACAAAAAGGCTTATAGGGTATATAATAAAAGAACCTTGTGTATTGAAGAGTCCATGCATGTGTCTTTTGATGAATCTAACATCTACTTGCCTAGAAAAGATGGTGATGATATAGGTATGCCCTTGGAAAGTGTAAATGAAATCCATCAAGCTCCTATGTTGGATGATAATTCCAAGGATAAGGAGGACATTGAAACTTCTCAAAATGATCTCCAAGTCACTCAAAGCAATGATCCTTCAACAAATGAGCTACCAAAGGATTGGATATACAAGCAAGGTCACCCTCAAGAGCAAATCATTGGTGATCCATCCGTTGGCGTCAAAACAAGGCGGTATTTCATAGATAATCTTGCTTTACTTTCTTCTATAGAACCTAAGAACATTCATGATGCTTTACGTGATTACTTTTGGATTTTGGCTATGGAAGAGGAACTTAATCAATTTGAAAGAAATCAAGTTTGGACATTAGTTCCTAGACCTATTGATCGCCTTATTATTGGAACAAAATGGATTTTTCGTAATAAACTTGATGAGCTTGGGGAGATTATAAGAAACAAAGCTAGACTTGTTGCCCAAGGATTCAATCAAGAGGAGGGTATTGATTTTGAGGAAACTTTTGCCCCCCTAGCAGACTTGAATCTATTAGAATGCTTCTTGCTTTTGCTTGTTTTAAAGGTATTAAACTATTTCAAATGGATGTTAAAAGTGCTTTTCTAAACGGCTTTATTGAGGAGGAAGTATATGTTGAACAACCTCCCGGTTTTGTACATGAAAAATTTCCAAACTATGTTTACAAACTTACAAAAGCAATGTATGGTTTAAAACAAGCTCCTCGTGCTTGGTATGAGCGTTTGAGCAAGTTTCTCATTTCTATTGGTTTTTCAAGAGGTCTTGTTGACACCACCCTTTTCATTAAAACAAATGCATCTCATGACATCTTACTTGTGCAAATATATGTTGATGACATTATTTTTGGCTCAACTAATGAAGTACTTTGTGAAGAATTTGCTAAACTAATGCAAGATGAATTTGAGATGAGCATGATGGGAGAGCTCAACTATTTCCTTGGATTACAAATCAAACAAACAAATGAAGGAATTTTCATCAACCAAGCCAAGTACACTAAAGATCTACTTAAACGGTTTGGAATGGATGGTGCAAAAGAAAGCAAAACTCCGATGAGTGCAACCATCAAGCTTGACAAGGATGAAAAAGGTAAACCGGTAGATGAAACAAGGTATAGAGGTATGATTGGTTCTCTTCTTTATCTTACCGCTAGTAGGCCGGATATTATGTTTGCCATATGCTTATGTGCTAGATTCCAAGCATGTCCTAAAGAATCACATCTCATTGCCGTTAAACGCATTCTTAGATATCTCATAGGCTCTTATGATTATGGGTTATGGTATCCTAGAAGTGAATCTTTTGATTTAATAGGTTATTCGGATGCCGATTATGCGGGGTGTCGTATTGAGCGTAAAAGCACTAGTGGGCATTGTCATTTTCTTGGTCATGCATTAGTCTCATGGTATATCGAGAAACAAGCTTGTGTATCTCTTTCCACCGCTGAAGCAGAATATATAGCAGCCGGTAGCTTTTGTGCACAAATTCTATGGATGATGCGTACTCTTGTGGATTTTGGCTTTGCATTTCAGCATGTTCCCATCTTATGCGATAACACTAGTGCAATCAACTTAACTAAGAATCCCATTCAGCATTCTAGGACTAAACATATAGAAATTAAGCATCATTTCATTAGAGATCATGTTGCTAAAGGTGATGTTTGCATAAATTTCATAAGCACGGATGAACAACTTGCATATATTTTCACAAAGCCACTTGGCACAGAAAGATTTGAATATCTCAGGCGTTGCCTCGGAATCACAAAAGTTCAGGACTGATGTGGGTGTTAAGTGCGCAGGAAGAAACAGGGGAACCTCGGATCAACTGTCCAGGGAACGGATGATCCGAAACTAAGGATGTAGTGAAAGTAGATCGGACGGTCGACCGAACTTTTTGATGATGAACCGGACCATCGACCGTCGAAGCTACTGGATTGGCTCGGTTGATTCCTCGGACGACCTCATCGGTTAACGGTCGACCGATATGTGCGGGTTTACAGCTTATATCAGAATAACTCAAACGTTTTTTTTTAATCCTCTTATCTCAAAAATAGTTTTCTCTCTAATCCCTCTTCCCATCAAACCGATTTCCCTCAACCCAAGCCTTATTTATCCTCAATTTCATCTTTCAATCTCTATTCCATCATCAATTTGTTTGGAATTCATCTATATTCAATATTTTTCCATCTTCCCTCGGTTCAAATTACCCCTAATCCGAACCTATTTTGTTTTCTCACAAATGGTGAGGACGAAAAACCCTAACAAAGGAGGAAATGATGATGCCAATACACCTCCTCACAAGAATCCTCAGAGGAATCTACCTAAACGACCACTTGAAAAAGGGATTTCCATCAAGGAACCCACTCAAGCCACACCAAAGAAAGGACGAGCAAAAATGGTGGCTCGCAAAGTCGTGGGAAAGGGCAAGAAAATTTTGGATACCGATTCTAGCCACTCGGATGACGATTACTCGTCTTCACCTTCAAGGGTATCTCCACCTTCGGATTTCGAGGTAGGAGGATCATCAAATTTCTCTACAAAAAAGGTAACTACTCCTTTTTACAATACCGTAGCTAAACAAATGTTTGACAAGCTAAAGAAATCAAATAGAGGATTCATGACTACATATTTTAGAGATGATATTATGTTTGCTCAAGGAAAAGGGTTAGATGAAGTCATGGGGCTGTTTGATGATATGGGGTGGGTTAATCTGTTTGATGTTGATGAATTTATTTACCCCTCAATTGTTTATGAATTTGGTGCTAATTTGAGGAAAGAAGATGATGATGAGACTGAAATTAGATATAGGTCTTGTGTTGGAAAGATGGAATTTGTCTTCTCTGAAAAGATGTTTTGTGAGGCGATAGGAATCGAATATGCGGATCATGCCAAAAGGTTCTATAAGAATACCATGAATTCGGATGATATCGGTCTTCTTGATATAAAACATTTTAAATCTCAATTTGGAATTAAAGGCAGTTTCACCGATTCTAAGGAAAGAGAGATTGACAAGTTGGATGAATTTGGCTGTATCCTACACTTCTTCGTATCCAACATTGTGGCCCCGGTTAAAGGGCACAAGTCATCAATTACTTTCCTTCAAATGGTAATAATGCAACATCTTTTGGAAAGGAAAGCCTTGAACTTCGCACACCTTGCGCTCCAACACTTTATGGCTGCTATCAAAGGTTCAAGGAATTACATTCCGTATGGAAACATTCTTACAAGGCTCTTCCAACGATTTGGACTTGATTTGAAAAATCCGTTGAAGAAAAAGTTTGTCAAAATTGATGAAGCATGTTTCCACCGAATGAAGATGATTTATATAGACAATCAATGGAAATTCATTCGAAATACCACAAATGATGAGATAGGAGCTGCTATACTTGCTCGAAAGGTGTCACCTTATATGCTTAAAACACTTCTAAAGATTGGAAAGAAAAGGGGTGGAGCACCTTCAAAGCCTAGAAGTGATGAGCAAGAAGATTTCGAAGCACGTAATTCACTTAGCTCAAGCGAAAAAGCCTCATCTGACAATGGTCAAGAAGAAGAACCTGATTCTCCAACACAAGCAACTACCAAGAGTCCGCCTCAAAAAGTAACACGGATAAATAAAATGTTTGCCTTGATGAAGAAGATGGCAAGAAAAATTGAGGCGATAGCGGAAGGGATGAGCTGTACCAAAGAAAATGTGCAAACGGTGTCCGACAAGGTGGACAAGACTGTACAAATGCAGAAGAAGTTAGCCAAGGACTTAAGCCTTTCAAGTACAGATGAAGACGATCAAAGGTGAAACTTGAAACTTTCTTTATTTTTGGAACTTTTATGATGTTTGAAGTCTTTTTGATTATGCCAAAGGGGGAGAAAAATATTGGTTATCTTGACTATCATTGCTTATCATTATGCTATCATTGTTTATCATTATGCTTATTGTGTTTATAACTAACTGTTGGTTGTGTGAGAAAGTAAATTTTCAGGACAGCTCAGTTGCAGCAAAGTGCTGCAGAGTTTTTGACAGAGATCGGTCGACCAAAGTCCTTGACCAAAATCTCGGATGATCCGAACTCTGTGCAGTTTCTAGATTGAAGTTTTTGTATGGCTTATGTACACTGCTGAAACATAAGGGAGTTTTCTTAACTTATTTTTATCCTTGTAAAAATCTTTTCTTGGCATGTTTTGAGGGGGAGCTTTTTATATATCCTATCTCTCAAAACTTTTTATATGGAAGGAAGGAGGAAAGGAGGTTGGTTGGGAAATATGGCTCTTCTAAGAGTCCCTAGATGCTATGGCAAAAAGAAGTTATCATACTAGTGCTTTTGTATCCCAGGTTTTATCTTCTAAGCACTAGTCTTTGCTCTTATTTGTTTCTTCGTCTTTTTACCTTGCTTCCTTGTTCTTAAATTGTCCTTATTCTATCTTATTGCATCAAAGTTTGTCATAATCAAAAAAGGGGAGATTGTAAGCCCTAAGGGCGAACAAACTCAGTTTTTGATAATGTACAAATGTCTGATGATGTATCAAATGGTTTCAATCTTTGTGATAGAATAATGGTTCACTAAAGTGGAAGCTCTAAGTACTTCGATCAAGCCGTGCTCAAGACTAAATGATTACATTCCTTTGAGCACATCTCTCAAGACTTGAAGATTGAAGGCTTAGGTGTGGTTAGAATAGCTTAGCATATAATTATATATATCTTAAAGCTCTAACCATTGCTCACATGAACTTAGGATCACAACACTATTGTCTTGCACTTTCAAAAGTAGTTTTCATAAAGCTAAATTTCAAAAAATGGTCTTTAAAACATGTTCCCTTCTCAAAAGCCCTTGGTCTTATTATCTAAGACCTTGAAAAATGTTTTCAAGTATTAGTTACTTTTGGAGTAAACCATTTTGACCTTAAAAGATTTCAAAACTTGTGAAAAATCAACATCTCTTAAGCTCAGGAAAGTCGGATCATCCGAGCCCTTGGACGGATCATCCGAACCGAAACAGAGAGTTGAGTTTTTTTGGGAACTAGTTGGCTCGGTCGACCTAGGTATACTTAGGATCATCCGAACCTTTGATCGGATCATCCGAGGCCCCTTTTGGTCAACCGAGCTCTGCGAAAACTAGCCGTTATATGACCGTTTTAAAAGTTGTTTTTTGGATTCTTTTGAAAAGTATAAAAGCTCTTGTGCAGAGGAATCTTCTTATCACCAACCAGAGAGAATATACATTGATTATACAAAAAGCTTTAGCACTTTCAAAGGTTATTCAACTTTATTCATGTGTTGAAAAGTTCAAATCATCATCTCTCTTGCAAGACACTAGTTGTTGAGTCATAAGTTCTAAGAGCATTAAAGTAAGATCTTTAAAGGTATCTATCCTCCACTTTATGAGTGTGTAACTTTCTCTTTATATCTCCATCTTTCCCTCTCTTAGTGATAGGGTATTTATTGTGTCAATTCCTACTTGGTGTGGGCTTTGTAGTCTTAGTGAGTGGAGTTTATAATTGTGGTTATTTGTGTAAAACTCTTTGTGAGTTAGCCACTTGTGTAATTCCCTTTCTTAGTGAAGTTATTAAAAATCCTTGTGTAAAGCTCAAGGTAGTGGACGTAGATTCTTTGTGAATCGAACCACTCTAAATCACGTGTCTTGCTTTCCTTGTTTTTATTTGTGCTTCATTTTCTCCAAACTACAAATACAAGTTTCACATTCAAGCATTTTGAAAATAAAAAGAAGCCACTTTTATAAAAACCCAATTCACCCCCCCCCCCCCTCTTGTGTTTTTCATGATAGGTTCGCGGATCATATTGGCCGAAGGAATGTCTACAAGGCTACCAAAGATAACATTCGGTACACGTTGCATCCTATGACACCGAATCAGGTTTGTGAGACTCAAAGACTACTAGCCGAGGGGAGGGAAAAGAGGTTAAAAGAACAAGAGTTGAAAAAAAAAAGCGAACCTATCCCTAAGGTACAAACCGAGGTAAAAAGGGATGACAAAACCGAGAGCATTATGAGGAAGAAATCATGTGTCCTAAAAGATAAGAAAGAGTATTTGTTCATTAATTTTGCAAATGTAGAAAGGGCGTTACGTGCAAATAGACCCCTTGTTTTACTTGATTTCAGAGAAACCGAGAGGTTAACTCTCCTTAACACTTTCAATTTTGATGATTTAACTTCTTCTCTTCCTAGTGTTTGTATTGATGTTTTGAAGGAATTCAAGGAGATTTTTCCAATGGAGGTACCGAAAGGTATACCTCCAATCCGAGGCATAGAACATCAAATCGACTTCATTCCGAGATCAAATCTTCCAAATAGGGCAGCCTATAGAGAAAATCCGGATGAGACCCGAGAAATTCAAAGGCAAGTCGATTTACTCTTAGAAAAAGAGCAGGTACGTGAATCTTTAAGTCCTTGTGCTAGTCCGGTTATTTTGGTACCTAGTCAATTTACACTTTCAATTTTGAGACCTTTGATCAACCTCTTCTAGTGATGAAATACTTTGTAGTCTTCTCAAGTTGTAGCATCTTGGACTTCAACACTTGCTGATTTTCCTTTGATTTTGCAACATCTTACATTAGCATTGTGGATGACCTTTTTGCTTTTGTTATGGAGACTTGCAAAATGTGGATTCTTCCCGTTTGTAGAATTGATTATTGAAATCCACAAGAAGATCTTCCTTTGATTTTGCAATATCTTCCAATGGCATTGTTGATGACCTTTAAGCTTGTGTCATTGGAGAATTGCAAAATGTAGCTTCTTCTTGTTGTATAATGATCTTTGATGTCCACAAGAAGCTACATTTCAATGCATGTGTGAGTGTGTAATATCCTATCATTTAAACACAAGCTCACACAAACATTATAACTTCTTAATGTCTTGTTATCATCAAAACAAGATTGATCACATTAGCCCTTAGGGCTTATAATCTCCCCCTTTTTGATGATGACAAAACATTGATGCAAATGGGAATAAATTATCAAAAAGATAAGGTAATTAAGCACAAATATCAAAGCATGAGATAAGGATGCATATGATCATGACAAGTAGATGTTTTGAAAAATCATTCTACTCCCCCTATTTTAAAGAATCCCTTATCTCTCCCAATTTGCAAAGTTTTTAGCTTTCTCCTTTTGTAAAATTACTTTTCTTGGCACATTTGCAACTCTAATTATTCTCCTATTTTTTTGTCAAAATAAAAAGGGTCTACCAGAGCGCCAAAAATAAAAGCATTTTCTCCTCTTTTTTTTGCTAAAAATAGAGATCCAAATGATCAAAAAGTGAAAATCTTTAAGGAGGGATGAAGTTTAAAGAATGGAGAAGCTTGTTGGTCAATAGTAAAGAGTTAAGCAAAATAAATCAAAACTAAAGACCAAAAGAAAGAAATATTTAAAGCTATGTATGCACATCATTTGTAAAAGGTCATTTAAATGCAACATGGGTGGCCAAGAGATGATGCTTAGCTAAAGATGAATGCAATCTTTAAAAAGATATTTTGAAGAATTTTTAAGCTTGGTTGATTTCAAAATAAGGAGAGCACATAATGACACATAAACTCAAAGATGGTCATTTGGCCCAAAAATGAATGTACAACTCAAGCTAAAACATGAGGATATGAAAGAATAAAACCTTGAAAGCACAATCTCCCCTTTTATCAAAATCAATGTTAGCTATAATAAAGATAGAATGGATGTGATACCATGAAAATATAAGCATTTGAAAGGCATATGTATCAAAAACCAAAAAAAAAAAAAAAAAAGAGAAAGTTAACACTTTGGAGATCATTCCTCTTTGAGACAATGGTTAGCCAAAGAAGTATATCAACTAAGCAATGAGCTAACCAAAGTAATCAAATGAGATCAAAAGGTATAAGAGAGAAAAACCATATGATCTCAAATGATAAAGGAGGTAGTACAAAAGATATACTAGAAAGAACATACTACTCTAATAAAATTTTCACAAGTTGACTTGAAGGTATGAAAATTTTTTTTTGAAAAAAAGCCAACTTATGACGTGATGATGAATATGATATGACAAGTTTAGGCATACATCACATACTTAGGGGGGTGTAAGAAGGACAAAAAATAAGAGCTCCCCCTAGAACATTGCCCATATAAGTAAATGCAAAAACTGAAAAGATATAAGGTATAGAGTGTACAGTTTTGTAGAAACAGTGCATGTTCGGTCAACCGCAACCTTATATCCGGTCGGGCGGAATCCTGGTAGAGAGACTTACATCTTCATTCTTCACATTTGGATGCTTTCCATAGTTGTTGGTGAAGTGATATTTCTCGTTTTCTCTGGGTTTGGCTAATGCATCGGCTTTGCTTCCAACATTGTTGCTACTTCTCTCGTGTCCTTATTGTAGAGAGACACACAGAAAATTTCCTATCTTTCCTCTAATCATCATCCCTTAAGATCATCATCAATGCCGAGTGGATGAGAGTAGTAGTTGGTGAAGGGAGATTTCTCATTTTCTCTGCGTGTGCATATGTCTTTGCTTTTAACATCATTGCTTCTTCTCTTGTGTCCTAAAAAGACATCAAGTACAAAGCATATGCAAGTAACAACAAGTACTTATGTTTCACTTATAGGGAGGATAAGAGACTAAAAATAGAATACAAAAACTGATGAAGAACCTTGATAACTTGTATCAAGATTCAGCACTAAAGGTTGAATTCAGATCTTTTTCTTCCTTGAAAATAGTTTACGGGCGAATAAATCAACGCAACACACAGTAGTTTGATTTCAATGGAGGTGAAACACCACAACAAGCGAAACTAAACTTGTTGATTAGTAGCTCAAGAATGAATGAAGTTCTACATAGAAGTTCAATTCACAAGTATCTAAGGATCTTAACAAAATATCATATATCTAACTTAATTACAATGTGGCTGAAATCTCTCTTTAAATAGAGGAGATTTCGGCTAGAAAAATAGAGTCCTATGTGAATTAGGATTCTACAATAACAAGAATAGTAACTATATAATACTTGTTATAAAAGAAACAACTACCTAAATAAATGGACTACATGTCCTTTATTAAAGCTAAATTCCAAATTAATAATAAAAGGAATTAAAATAATAAAGCTAAAATTACAATTAAAGTCTAAGATAGACTTTAATTGACAAACATGCTAAAATTGCACTTTAGCCACTTTCCTTCCAATTGTGCACTTTGCCTTCAAAAGAGATTAGATGGATTTGATCTTTATGTCTTTCATTCTTTGAAGGTTTCTTTGTCGCATGAACCTTTAAACTAAATGCTTTAAGAACTTGACTATAGGCTCTCTTCGGGAACTTGGAATTTGAATGAATGAGTTAAGAACTTGGTCATTTGGATTAATGATATTGGGCAGCTTTACATATGAGTCGTTTAGCTTCATGGATGGATCCTCATCATTCTCCCCTTCTTTAAAGAGATTCGTTCTCAAATCTTCTAAATCTGGTAATGCAAGTGTAAGATCACTCTTTTTTTTCAACTCATCACTCATTATTCTTTCTTTGGCTAGATTGCTCTCGACTTCTTTCTTTTCTTCTTGACCAACCCAATTGTCATCATCTTGTATTATCATCATACTTTTATTTGTGCAGTCCATATTAAGATGGCCTTGTTCGTGACACTTAGAGCATTCCGTTGGACTTTAAGATGAACAATTTGTCTTCCAAGTTGAAGAAGAGATGGCGGCTGTTTGGACAGCCCCTATTTGAGCTGTGGCAGTTTTGGTAGCCTCTATTGTCTCTTTATCCTCTATCTTTCTCAGGTAATAAGGTGAATTAGAAGGGGTTGATTTGGTCTTTTCCAAGATTAGAACTTGGCCGAATTCGCCCCTTTTCTTTTCTCTTTGATATGTCTTTCAATTTGTTTTGCATAATCCACCATATCATGAAGCGCAATGTGATGAACCCTTTCCACCTTTGGCCTTATTTCCTCATTTAAGTCGGCCAAGAATGGATTCAAAGTAGCCTCTATATCTTCTTGAATATCAACCATAATCATGGCCATTTTCATCTCTTTATAATATTCATCTATTGATTTAGTACCTTGTTTAATAATTTGTAAACGATTGACATGTTCCCCAATGTAATGTTGGGAAACAAATCTTCGTTTCATCTCAGCTTTCATATCCTTCCAACTATCAATAGGTCGTTGACCAGCCCTTCTCTTAAGTACACTCTCTTGTTCCCACCACTTTGATGCATAATCATAGAATCCCATGGTGGCCAATTTTACCTTTTTACCCACCGAATAATTATGGATAGCAAACATATGATAAATTTTATGTAACCATTCGAAAAAAGATTCAGGATCATTCGTACCTTCAAAATATGGGATCTTGATCTTGATTACACAAAGATTGTTGTCAAATCTCTGAAAACGCCCTCCCATTCTCAGCCTCATTGGTTCAAAAGCAAAATTATCATCAAACCTTTGAAAGTGATCCCTTTCTCTCGGCCTCTCTTGCCAATGATCATCTTGGGGTCTATGATGTGTTCTTCTTGAGTTTGTTGAATGTTGACAGTCATACCTTTTATCATCATCATCAAAGATGCCCTCTTCTTTATCAATTTGTTGTCCCCTTTTTGGAACATAGGGCTGCCTTTGGGGAAATTTGGTCTTACTATTGTTTGTTCAACAAGAGTCATTTGTTGCCTAATTCATCAAATCGATCCATGATCTTTTGGAATTGTTCCCTTGAGAGCTTGTCATCCATAAAGATTTCATCTTGCTTTGATGTAGAACCTCCCTGTTGAGACATGATTACTTAATACACTCAAGTTTGTTAGATAGAAAAAAAATCACTCAATAATCCAACAATATTTGTAAAAGAATTTCAACTCTAGATGGCTTTAAAGATGAAAGCCAAGAATTATAGGTTCCTAATTTGTTGCGTTGAGACAAAGCTGAAAAATAGAGGTATAGAAATCCTAGACCTAAACAAATAGTAAAGAAAGAAATTAAGAGTAATGTTGAAAATCCTAGACCTAACAAGAAAAGAAGATACTTTTTAGGTATCCTTTTGTGTTTAGGAAAAGGAAGATCTCAATCTTTTATGCTTCTTGATTCTTGTTCTTGAATCTTTTTATTTATTTCTTTTCTTTTTCTCTTTTTCTTAGCCGAATTATATCAAGAATTGAGACACTAACGCTTGTCAGTTCTTGAATGATAATATATGTCACAGCTAAAAAAAAAAGGTGAACTTTTGCCAATTCTTGAACCTAGACTATGATGTATCTGATTCAAGAAGTTTGCTTTTTGGCTAGGCTCAATAAAACTTTCGGCTGAAAATTGATTTTTTTAATATATATATTTTATTTTATTTTTGTCCAAGCAAACAAGAAATTTTTATCAAGAAAGAAATTAAAGATACACCAAGAAAGTGACCAACATTGAGCTCTAATACCAGCTGATGAAGAACCTTGATAACTTGTATCAAGATTCAACACAAAAGGTTGAATTCGGATCTTTCTCTTCCTTGAAAATAGTTTACGGGTTAATAAATCAACTCAACACATAGTAGTTTAATTTCAACGGAGGCTGAAACACCACAACAAGCGAAACTAAACTTGTTGATTAGTAGCTCAAGAATGAATGAAGTTCTACATAGAAGTTCAATTCACAAGTATCTAAGGAATAACCTTAACAAAATATCATATATCTAACTTAATTACAATGTGGCTGAAATCTCTCTTTAAATAGATGAGATTTCGGCTAGAAAAATAGAAACATATGTGAATTAGGATTCTACAATAACAAGAATAGTAAACTATCTAATACTTGCTATAAAAGAAACAACTACCTAAATAAATGGACCACATGTCCTTTATTAAAGCTAAATTCCAAATTAATAATAAAAGGAATCAAAATAATAAAGCTGAAATTACAATTGAAGTCTAAGATAGACTTTATTTGGCAAACTTGCTAAAATTGCACTTTAGCCATTTTCCTTCCAATTGTGCACTTTTCCTTCAAAAGTGATTAGATGGATTTGATTTTTATGTCTTGCATTCTTTGAAGGTTTCTTTGTCCCATGAACCTTTAGAGTAAATGCTTTAAGAACTTGACTCATAGGCTTTCTTTGGGAACATGGAATTGGAATGAATGAGTTTACAACTTGGTCATTTGGATGAATGATCTTGGGCAGCTTTAGATATGAGTATTTTAGCTTAATGGATGGATACTCATAAAGAACAAGTCTCTTCCTCAAGTATTTGGTTAAGAATATAGTTCAAAGTGAATACAAACCAAATTACAAAGGTGATATTTAAAAACCTAAATCAATGTAAGCACATAAGCACATAAACACATAATTTTGAAAGAAAAGTTATGAATCAATTAAGGTGAGCACAAACTTCCGAAAGATGGATAAACAAAAGAGATGGAGGTTTTGGAAATATTAAAAACAAGCCATCAAAACTAGTGATTTTTGAAATATTTTAACATTAAAAACATATCACTAGGGAATGAGGATAGGTAAAACGCATTTAAAAGTACATCCTTCCTTCAAAGCATGATAGAATGTGAAAGAATGCAACATGTTATGCAAGAAATTCCCAGGAGACATGTCAACCAAGATTTTAATAAGCACATTTTTCACGGGGTACTTCTCCTATGAAATTACTCACCATGCACAAACTATCAACAAAAATAATCAAATGCTAAGAGTTATAATCTCAAAGAAGTTTCAAGGAAACATGACAACCAAGATAATATGAGGCACATTTTTTTCATGTATTACATCCAAGTAAATATACTTATCAAAATTATACTCTATTAAAACAAGGCTCGAAGAGTCTAGAGCTCAAAATTTTCTCCATCATCTCTAATTATCCATATAAAAGGCACATATAAAGATAAGCCTTTGACTAGTGCATAAAAGGGGTTTTAAAAAATAGGAAAGCTCCCCCTTACGATGTGCCGATTTTGTTTAAGATGCTTTGGAATTTTTTGGAAGGTTTAAGATGTATATAAGTAGTTCCATCTTCCAAGAAATTTGAAAATAATGGTATAAAAGTGAAAAGCTCAGAAAAATACCATTTTAAAGAAGAATCATGGCACTTCGGTCGACCGGAAGTGAATCTCGATAGACCGGTGTCCATGCCCTTCGGTAAACCGAAAACAAATGGTCGGTCAACCGGGGTTATGGCTGACAGGTATTTTTCTGGTTTTTTAAATTTAACCAAAAAGCCTTTAAAAGATTTTAAATCACTTCCAAAATATCATGAGCAACTTTAAATAGATAAAAACAAGTTAGAACAAGGTTGAAACCTTATAAAAAGATCAAAGTGCTCAAAATCACACCTTAGCATCTTTGAAGATAAAAACAACTAAGGTGCTCATATTTTTAGGCCCTTTTGAAATTGGCCAAATTGTTTTAAAACAATGTAAAGCATATAAAAACAAAGTTGTTGGCTCATATAATTGCCCAAGAACAACTTCAACAAGAGAGTATGGCAATCATCAATATTATGCCACATAAGGCTAAAATCAAGTCATACATCTCAACAAAGGTGGCTTAAAAAGGAACACCATTCTTAGAATAAGCGAAGCAACCACATGACATAAGGTATAATCCAAAGCAAGGTTGTTTGGCATTCGTAAGCGTAAAAATTAAAACCATAGGAAAAGGCAATTAGTCAAGATAATTCACAGAAATCACAAGATTGCCATATATCCATAAAAGTATGGTTTTCCAAAACACTTTTAGCAACTATAAAAGGGTGAAAGCTTTTAAAGACAAGTTGCTATAAAGATGGATAGACCTTGTAAAATAAAGACACACCTTAGGTTCTTTTAGATCTTTAAAACCTTTTAAACATAACTAAGGTGGTCATTTTGAAAATGCCTTTCTTGAAATCAATAAAATGAAACACATAGGTATATCAAAACAAGTTATAGTCAAACTCTTAAGATAAGAAAGGAGGCACATGAGATATGGAAATAACAAAATAAAGCAATAGCAAGCATATGAAAGCATCAAGAATAAAAATCTAAACCGAGAGAGATATAGTAATAGCTACCAATTTTCTTTCATTGATGATTTTTGAAAATTTTGGCTACTTTTGCTCTTACTTGACTTTCCTCATTGAGATGCCATCTTTGAAGTTGTTGAGGATGTCTTTGGGGGTAACTCCAATATTCTTCTCTTATTTTTCCATGAGGTGCATTTTGTACTTGGAGTGATGTATGGAAATTCACTTGGCCTTGTAGACTCATTTTCCTTTGAATTGTCTCTTTTGACCTTGTTCATTCCATTTTCCATTTTAGCTCTTCTCCCACATTTTTCTTCTCGCACTGGACCTAGCCACTTTTAATCTCTTCTTTGTACTTTCTTGAAAGTGTGTCTAGTCTCCAAGTCATATCCTTGTAGGTGAGCTCTTCTTTGAAATTGCGTCTCTTTTGACTCATTTTCTTCAAGGAGGAAGTGTCTTCTTCATACGTGTAGAAAAGATGGATGATCTTATCAACAAGAGTCAATTCCTCTTCTTCTATATTTGTTTCCTGCATAAGAAGACACTTTTGGTACCCATTTTGTTTGGGTCCTAGAGGGTTAAGGATGAGGCTTTTTACAACCTACTTGGTTAGTACACGTATATTAATAATATCTCTACATGATGCAAACGTTTTAACATCATGATAAAAAATGATACAACATAAGCAAATCATGTTAAACATATAGAAATGAAGATCAATCATCAAATAGATAAAGTATGGGTATTCTTGTGTTTGTATTTGTACTCTAAGAAATTAAGATCATGAGATACAAGTTGAGGACACAACACATTATCAAGATAAGAGAGCAAAAGCACATAACAAAAAGAGAGTTAAAAGAAACAAGTTTATGCTTTTAAAAACATCATGCTTGACAAGTTTGGAATAAACAGTTAGCACTTTGTCAAGCAAAACATGATACACACAAAAGCATCAACAAATACGCACATGCTCTCCTTTTCTTTTAAATGACTAGAAGTATATCCTAAACTTCTTGCACTAAGAATCTTACCTTAAGTGAGCAAGCAAGTTTAAAACAATTAAGCACAAACTTCTAAGTCATCTACTTAACTCATCATAAAACTAGGTTATAGCACATAAGGATCTTAAGCAAAAGAATGATCACTTACTAGGACTGAGTTAAGCTTTTGTACCTCAGTGCTCAAAGAGCTTGGGCGTTTTGATCTTTATCATCAATATGTCCAATGAGGCCTTTTGTGTGATCTTTGTCATGATCAACACTTTCATTTGAAGCCCTGTAGAGACGTGACATTTGATTACTCCCCTTTTCTCTTTTATTAATCCTTGATTGATGAAATGGGGACAATCTCCTCTTCTCTCATGGAAATTGTAGAGTCATCATTGATGGATGAATTTTCTCTTCTTGATGAACCCTATACAATCTTGCAACCATTGGCATGTGATTCTTTTCTTGGAGTCTTAACTCATTTGTGCCCTTCCTTGTGGTTTCTATCTTCAAGAGAAGCATTGAACTTTTTGTACCTACGAGGATATCTTGAGAACTACTAGGTACCTTTTGAAAGGTACTTTAATATTAGCTCAAATTCTCAAGATGCACATATAAGCCTAAGGATTATGCAAACAACTATATGGATTCTTAAATGATGTATGACATGACAAAGCAAGAATCAATCAAGCTGCATATGCTACATCTCATAGTGATAACTCGTAAATTTAACTATATTTTCTTCTACTTTAATAGTAATTTTGAGCTTCAAAAAGTATTTACATATCGAGTTTTGAGTTTAGAATGGTATAATCCTCACTTCTTTGTGTTTGCATTTGTAGGGGAAAAATAATCTTTTGAAGGATAAAAGTGAACCGACTTGCAGAATAAGAAAGAAGCTGCTGGAATTGAATATATGACCTTTATGGACTAGAAGATTCTGGTGTACTTCAACCATTGGCATGTGATTCTTTTCTTGGAGTCTTAACTCATTTGTGCCCTTCCTTGTGGTTTCTATCTTCAAGAGAAGCATTGAACTTTTTGTACCTACGAGGATATCTTGAGAACTACTAGGTACCTTTTGAAAGGTACTTTAAGATTAGCTCAAATTCTCAAGATGCACATATAAGCCTAAGGATTATGCAAACAACTATATGGATTCTTAAATGATGTATGACATGACAAAGCAAGAATCAATCAAGCTGCATATGCTACATCTCATGGTGATAACTCGTAAATTTATCTATATTTTCTTCTACTTTAATAGTAATTTTGAGCTTCAAAAAGTATTTACATATCGAGTTTTTGAGCTTAGAATGGTATAATCCTCACTTCTTTGTGTTTGCATTTGTAGGGGCAAAATAGTCTTTTGAAGGATAAAAGTGAACCGACTTGCAGAATAAGAAAGAAGCTGTTGGAATTGAAGATATGACCTTTATGGACTAGAAGAGTTCTGGTGTACTTCAACTACTTTAAAGAATCTTGAAGAGTTGTATTTTATGTCAACTACTTTAAAGGAGTGTGGAGAGTTTTAATCTATGTCAGTTACCTTAAGCTAGCAGGTTTCTATTTCTATAAATACTCTTTAATAGTCTTAGGAAAAGACATTCAGTCATCATAAGATTATTCTCTAGGTTTTAGTTTTTCTCTAGAATCAACCCTCTTCTAGGGTTAATCTTTATAATTCTTTTATTTACATATTTCGTAGAGAAGATTAAAGCTTTGATGATTGAAGTACTTTTGAAGATTATTTTGATTTCAAGTTTGAGATTTTATTTGAATCCAGAGATGTTTTCTTATATTTTCTCTTTTAATTTGTTATTGAATTTCTTCACTAGTATGAACTAAATATTTATTCTAAGGCCATGATGTAGCTAGTTTAATTATATATATTATTCTTGTGATTTTGTTATTAGATGAGTGGTTGAATTAATTTCTTATTATTGTTCTTAATGCTTTTGTGTGATTAGCTACCACTCAAATTGTCTTTACATTAACTTGGAAGATTTGCGACAGCTGGCTTTGTTAATTAAGTTAAATAATCTGAACATAAATTGCATGCAAGATAGACATATACTTGTATGGTTTGTGCGATCTTTATGATTTCATATGTTTACTGCATTTTTATGGGTTAAAATCAACATAGAAATATAGTTGGTTTATTCATGAGAATAGGTTTGATGACTTGAAAGAGGTTATTAGATATAATTGGAAATCGATCGATTAATGAAACTCACTCTAGAATAACATATCGTTAGGATAATATATTGGTTAATTTAGTGAATTCACGTGTCTTAGATTTCTCTTATCAAACTTCTTGTTTAAGTTATTTGTTTTATGTTATTAATTAATTTAGTTTAATTAAATCATCATCAACCATCAGATTTATTTTACTTTCTTTTGATCATTGTAGAATTATTTACTAAGAAATTAATTAATCATTATTCTCTGTGGGATCGACCTTGACTACTGCAGCATTGACCTAGTACACTTACTAGTATAGATTTTGCGTATCACATAGATACCTAAGCCAAATAAGCATGAAAAAGTAAATAACATGCTAAAGGTTATCTATAGGAATATGAAATTTTAGCATGTGAGATGCAACATATATAAGAGCAAGCTCTCATATAAATATACATACCAAAAATAACTTAACCCATAAAATAAAACACATGAATAAAAAAAATGACATGGGAAAGTGAATTTGATACCTTGGCATTCTTACCAAGGGATGAAGATAATAGATTAACATTTTGACCTTTGTCATCACTTGTAGCTTTGCTCTTTGACTTTAAGCAACTTGGTTCTTCAATGGATGTATCCTGTTAGCTTTGGTAATCCAAGTGCTAAGGAGTGCTTTTGAGTATCTTCTTTTGACACATCTCTTTTAAAGTTCTTCATTTCTCATGGAATGATCCGCCCAAATGCCACTTCTCTTTGAAGTTATGTGGCATGTTCTTTCTCTTCCTTGTGATCCCATCATTTCTCTTGAGAGTTCTCTGTTGCCTTAGGCATCTTGACACCTTGTTTGTTGATTAAAGGAACGTAGACTCCTGTATCTATAAAGCACATCAATGTCAAATCATCAATATACACACAGAGTATAATCATTTTGCTAAATAGAGAAGATGAAGTCATCACAGGATGGTAAAACGTTTGGCTCTCCTAAGGTGTTAATCCAAACAAATAAAGGAGACTATGCTATGATACCAATTGAAATACCCGAAGGGGAGAACCTTAAGGGGGGTGTGTGAATAAGGTTCTCAAACTTTTTATACTTTTCTACCAAATTATTTTCCTAAGTGACCACCTTAACAACAATTATGTTCATTAAGCATATAAGGTGAATTAAAGGATTATCACTTAGATGACTTATGTGTGTAGAATACAACACATAGGAATACAAGACAATGTATATGAACAAGGATTGTCTAGGTCAAGATTCCTATATGTAAAGCTTGTAAGAACAAACACACAAGTCATGAGAACTAGTGATGAAGAACCGCAAGGTTCGACTTAAGTTTGAGCCCGATCTTTCTTCAATTCTCGAACTAGTTTCTATGGGAATTTAATCAACGCAACACTAAGGGAGGTTAATTAACAATGGAGGCTGAAACACCACAACTAGAGAAACAAGCTAGTTGATACAGTAACTCAAAGAATGAATGAAGTTCTACATAGAAGTTCAAACACGAGAAGCTAAGGAATAACCTTACCAAAATATCAATATATCTAACGTAGTTATTACAATGGCCGAAATCTCCCTTAAATAAAGATGAGATTTCGGTTACAACTCATAAAAGAAATAAGAGTCCTAAAAGGTTTAAGACTCTTGAAAACAAATAAGAGTCCTTGAAGAAGTAGGACTCTTGAATAACAACTTGCTATCAAGTAACTAACTAACAATAAAAGTGGCGGCTAGATTTAGATTCTAACTACCAAATCTATGAAGAGTCCTAGTTGCATTAGGACTCTTTATTAACCAATTAACTAACACATGGACAACATGTCCTTTATTATAGCAACTACTTGCTATACACGAAATTAAGTAAATAATAAAGCTGGAAAATAATTAAAGTCTAGCATAGACTTTAATTGTACACAAAAAGTCTAAAGTGCCCTTTTAAATTCGTCCCAATTCTGGACAGCTTGTTGGGCCAACTTGCACGACGATTTCGGATGTCAAGAAGGCAGAATCTGATCTCGGGTTCTTCATGAAAGTTGTAGATCTGCCTCTTATCTTTAATATGGAACTGGAATCAGCTCCATTGGATAAACGGATAGAAAGTTATGACCATTCTGCCAAACTGTTGAAAAGCTGTCCAATCCCTCATCATCTTGTATGATTACTAAAATACCCTTCTTAGCCTCTTTGCTTGATAGGGCCTACTTGTACACTTGTGAACTTGAGAGGCTGCCTTTTATACTCTATGTGTAACTTAGCATCCTCTTTATACTTTAGAACTCGGGTCAATGATGTTGATAGTTGCTTCACGCCCCTTGTTCTAATCCTCGTTATTAGTCTATGTATGCGCTCCTTTGGCTTGGGAAGCCTCGAGTCTGGTTCCGTATCATCCCCTCCCCTTGAAAAGCCTGATTCGTCCTCGAATCATCATCACGATCAGCCACATAATCTAAAAAATTTGCAAAAGGGAGCAAGTTAGAATGATAGAAAGTAGAACGTTCACCGTACGTACCTTTTAAGGAAATTCTCTTGCGGCTGTCCCAAAAGAATCGTATATCTCTTTTCTCTATTGTGGCAGCAAGCTTGCTATGCTCACGAAAAAAAAATGCTTAAAGAAACTTGTCAATTCAAATGATGAACTAATGAGATTTGAACTAGTTGTGTTCGGCCATTCCTCAATTGTCCTAACTTCTACGGCTCAACTTTAATTCCTTGAAAACTCATGATGCAACTAAGAAGGTTAATAGAATGAGTGTAATAAATGTACTTTTCAATCTTAGCATCGAAGGTTTGTGTATTTATAATAGAAAAAACAGCCCTAAGATGTTTACTAAAACGCTCTCGGTTTTCACTATAAATAAGCATATTATCAAAGCAATAAATCGGATGTCTATACTTAAAAGTTATGTGATCAATATGTAGACTATCCGTATATATTCTAAAAAGTCCTTTCATGCTTAGGTTCATTTACCGGAATAAAATAAGGACTTAAAGACTTACTTACCTCCTTCTTTGCACAAATTAACTCACCCTGGTTTTGAAGGCTAATAAGCAACCTTCTCGGCAACTCCTCAGGGATGACTTCATGGAATTTCTGAAAAATAGCAAGACTAGATGTAGAAAAAGATGTTAGAGTAAAAGAAAAAGCGTTAGTAAAAAGATTCCTTGCGGTTCCTTTTAAATCCAACAAAACAACAAGTTGTTTTGCTTGAATCGCACTATCTACCTTTCCGGAATTAACGTGCGGACATTCTTTTCTCACACTTAGAGCGATTGCCTTTTTTCTCACTTTTTGGCTCGGCTTTTTCTATGATTTTTACCTCTGATTTTACCTCATGGGTAGGATCACTCGTATTTTTCAACTCACTCTCTTTTTTCTCTCTTGGAACATCATCTAAAGGTTGTGAATGAAGTGGATTTATCGTAAACAAAGGTTGATTCCCATCTTCCGGAAGTTCCTCTAACTTGTCGGTTTCTTTCTCCAAATCAGATTCTTCGGTTTTGTTATCACTAACCCACGTTCCATCATCCAACATGATCATAGTACTCTTGTTAGGGCAGTCCCTAGCAAAGTGTCCTTTTCCCATACATTTAAAACATTCCCGAACAAGATTTGGATTAGAATTTACCCTCGTATTGGCCGAAACGGTTGAATTTTGTGACCTTACTGCCCCAAACTGCCCCGTGGCTGTTTTTGCACCAATTTGGACCTCTTTACCCTTGCTTTGGCTTGAAAAAACAGTAGAAAAAATCTGGGACTGATTTGGCTTCTCCCAAGTTTGAAAAGTTGCCGTTTTTGCCCTTAAACTTTTTTCCTTTTGCTTTGTTACAAAACGGTACGTCATTACCTCTTTCATCTCATCCCATGTATCAACTTTTCGACACCCAGCTCTCACCCTTGTTTTGACTTCTCTATCCCACCAAATAGAAGCATATCCGCAAAGTTCCATGGCTGCCAATTTCACTTTCGCTTTCTCGGAAAAATTATGGACAGAAAAAACATGGTCAGCTTTACGAATCCAATCTAAAAATAATTGAGGATCATTTGTACCTTCGAAAGACGGAATCTTCGTCAGATTGTTGTCATAACGCTGAAATTGGTCCCCTCTTCTCGGCTCAAAAATATGATTGTTGATCAACCGATTTGGTGGCGGATTTGGAGGTGGCCTAGGCTGCTCAACTTCATCAACCAATTGAAGTTGTTGAACATGGTGGTTTGTCTCGGCTAAATTACCTTGTAACGAATCAAGTTTTCCCGTCATCTCCGCCATCATGTGAATTAACTTTTCCATATCAGAAGTTTCACCTTTCTTTGATGGAGAACCTTGGAAAGACATAGTTATAAGATAAGAAAAACAAAAGAAAACACTCAAAAACGTTAGATAGCAAAGAAAAAGATTCACTCTTTATTCCAACACCGCTCGTATAGAACTTCAAACTCTAGATTTAAAGAATGGGTTCCTAACTTGTTGCGTTGACACAAGGCTGAAAAATAAGGAAAGAAATCCTATCTTTGACCTAAACAAAAAGCTTTAGAAAGAAAAAGATGAAGAAACGAATTCCTAATCGAGAAAAGAAACCGGTTCTTGATGATCTTGATCTTCTTGATGTTCTTTATTTTCTTGATTCGGATGAACAGTACCCGTGAACAGTAACGGGAACAGTGTCGTGAACAGTAACCTGTGAATAGTAATTTCTGGTTTTCTTGATCTTCTTGTTTACTTGAATTTTTCCTTGAATTTGGCCGAAGTTATCAAGGAGTGAAGTATGGTAGCTTTCAATACTTGATTTATGGTATGTTTCGGCTCAAAACAAAAACAAGGAGGAACGTTTGCCAATTCTTGAACGAAGTATGGTAGCTTTCGTTTTGATCAAGAAGTTTGCTATTGGCTTTATAGTTCTCTATTCAATCTATACTAACTTGGCTGCCAATTTCTTTATACCAAGAGGCTTTTTCTTTAGGAAAATCGGCTGCCCAATATTACCTTTTATGCCGCGGATTCTTTTTGTATTTTGTCAATCTAGCAAACAAGAAAAATATTTTGTGCGTAGGGTACACCGGGAATTGGAGAAGAACCTTTTTGCTCTGATACCACCTGATGAAGAACCGCAAGGTTCGACTTAAGTTTGAGCCCGATCTTTCTTTAATTCTCGAACTAGTTTCTATGGGAATTTAATCAACGCAACACTAAGGGAGGTTAATTAACAATGGAGGCTGAAACACCACAACTAGAGAAACAAGCTAGTTGATACAGTAACTCAAAGAATGAATGAAGTTCTACATAGAAGTTCAAACACGAGAAGCTAAGGAATAACCTTACCAAAATATCAATATATCTAACGTAGTTATTACAATGGCCGAAATCTCCCTTAAATAAAGATGAGATTTCGGTTACAACTCATAAAAAGAAATAAGAGTCCTAAAAGGTTTAAGACTCTTGAAAACAAATAAGAGTCCTTGAAGAAGTAGGACTCTTGAATAACAACTTGCTATCAAGTAACTAACTAACAATAAAAGTGGCGGCTAGATTTAGATTCTAACTACCAAATCTATGAAGAGTCCTAGTTGCATTAGGACTCTTTATTAACCAATTAACTAACACATGGACAACATGTCCTTTATTATAGCAACTACTTGCTATACACGAAATTAAGTAAATAATAAAGCTGGAAAATAATTAAAGTCTAGCATAGACTTTAATTGTACACAAAAAGTCTAAAGTGCCCTTTTAAATTCGTCCCAATTCTGGACAGCTTGTTGGGCCAACTTGCACGACGATTTCGGATGTCAAGAAGGCAGAATCTGATCTCGGGTTCTTCATGAAAGTTGTAGATCTGCCTCTTATCTTTAATATGGAACTGGAATCAGCTCCATTGGATAAACGGATAGAAAGTTATGACCATTCTGCCAAACTGTTGAAAAGCTGTCCAATCCCTCATCATCTTGTATGATTACTAAAATACCCTTCTTAGCCTCTTTGCTTGATAGGGCCTACTTGTACACTTGTGAACTTGAGAGGCTGCCTTTTATACTCTATGTGTAACTTAGCATCCTCTTTATACTTTAGAACTCGGGTCAATGATGTTGATAGTTGCTTCACGCCCTTGTTCTAATCCTCGTTATTAGTCTATGTATGCGCTCCTTTGGCTTGGGAAGCCTCGAGGCTGGTTCCGTATCATCCCCTCCCCTTGAAAAGCCTGATTCGTCCTCGAATCATCATCACGATCAGCCACATAATCTAAAAAATTTGCAAAAGGGAGCAAGTTAGAATGATAGAAAGTAGAACGTTCACCGTACGTACCTTTTAAGGAAATTCTCTTGCGGCTGTCCCAAAAGAATCGTATATCTCTTTTCTCTATTGTGGCAGCAAGCTTGCTATGCTCACGAAAAAAATGCTTAAAGAAACTTGTCAATTCAAATGATGAACTAATGAGATTTGAACTAGTTGTGTTCGGCCATTCCTCAATTGTCCTAACTTCTGCCGGTTCAACTTTAATTCCTTGAAAACTCATGATGCAACTAAGAAGGTTAATAGAATGAGTGTAATAAATGTACTTTTCAATCTTAGCATCGAAGGTTTGTGTATTTATAATAGAAAAAACAGCCCTAAGATGTTTACTAAAACGCTCTCGGTTTTCACTATAAATAAGCATATTATCAAAGCAATAAATCGGATGTCTATACTTAAAAGTTATGTGATCAATATGTAGACTATCCGTATATATTCTAAAAGTCCTTTCATGCTTAGGTTCATTTACCGGAATAAAATAAGGACTTAAAGACTTACTTACCTCCTTCTTTGCACAAATTAACTCACCCTGGTTTTGAAGGCTAATAAGCAACCTTCTCGGCAACTCCTCAGGGATGACTTCATGGAATTTCTGAAAAATAGCAAGACTAGATGTAGAAAAAGATGTTAGAGTAAAAGAAAAAGCGTTAGTAAAAAAGATTCCTTGCGGTTCCTTTTAAATCCAACAAAACAACAAGTTGTTTTGCTTGAATCGCACTATCTACCTTTCCGAATTAACGTGCGGACATTCTTTTCTCACACTTAGAGCGATTGCCTTTTTTTCTCACTTTTGGCTCGGCTTTTTCTATGATTTTTACCTCTGATTTTACCTCATGGGTAGGATCACTCGTATTTTTCAACTCACTCTCTTTTTTCTCTCTTGGAACATCATCTAAAGGTTGTGAATGAAGTGGATTTATCGTAAACAAAGGTTGATTCCCATCTTCCGGAAGTTCCTCTAACTTGTCGGTTTCTTTCTCCAAATCAGATTCTTCGGTTTTGTTATCACTAACCCACGTTCCATCATCCAACATGATCATAGTACTCTTGTTAGGGCAGTCCCTAGCAAAGTGTCCTTTTCCCATACATTTAAAACATTCCCGAACAAGATTTGGATTAGAATTTACCCTCGTATTGGCCGAAACGGTTGAATTTTGTGACCTTACTGCCCCAAACTGCCCCGTGGCTGTTTTTGCACCAATTTGGACCTCTTTACCCTTGCTTTGGCTTGAAAAAAACAGTAGAAAAAAATCTGGGACTGATTTGGCTTCTCCCAAGTTTGAAAAGTTGCCGCTTTTTGCCCTTAAACTTTTTTTCCTTTTGCTTTGTTACAAAACGGTACGTCATTACCTCTTTCATCTCATCCCATGTATCAACTTTTCGACACCCAGCTCTCACCCTTGTTTTGACTTCTCTATCCCACCAAATAGAAGCATATCCGCAAAGTTCCATGGCTGCCAATTTCACTTTCGCTTTCTCGGAAAAAATTATGGACAGAAAAAAACATGGTCACTTTTACGAATCCAATCTAAAAAATAATTGAGGATCATTTGTACCTTCGAAAGACGGAATCTTCGTCAAGATTGTTGTCATAACGCTGAAATTGGTCCCCTCTTCTCGGCTCAAAAATATGATTGTTGATCAACCGATTTGGTGGCGGATTTGGAGGTGGCCTAGGCTGCTCAACTTCATCAACCAATTGAAGTTGTTGAACATGGTGGTTTGTCTCGGCTAAATTACCTTGTAACGAATCAAGTTTTCCCGTCATCTCCGCCATCATGTGAATTAACTTTTCCATATCAGAAGTTTCACCTTTCTTTGATGGAGAACCTTGGAAAGACATAGTTATAAGATAAGAAAAACAAAAGAAAACACTCAAAAACGTTAGATAGCAAAGAAAAAGATTCACTCTTTATTCCAACACCGCTCGTATAGAACTTCAAACTCTAGATTTAAAGAATGGGTTCCTAACTTGTTGCGTTGACACAAGGCTGAAAAAAATAAGGAAAGAAATCCTATCTTTGACCTAAACAAAAAGCTTTAGAAAGAAAAAGATGAAGAAACGAATTCCTAATCGAGAAAAGAAACCGGTTCTTGATGATCTTGATCTTCTTGATGTTCTTTATTTTCTTGATTCGGATGAACAGTACCCGTGAACAGTAACGGGAACAGTGTCGTGAACAGTAACCTGTGAATAGTAATTTCTGGTTTTCTTGATCTTCTTGTTTACTTGAATTTTTCCTTGAATTTGGCCGAAGTTATCAAGGAGTGAAGTATGGTAGCTTTCAATACTTGATTTATGGTATGTTTCGGCTCAAAACAAAAAACAAGGAGGAACGTTTGCCAATTCTTGAACGAAGTATGGTAGCTTTCGCTTTTGATCAAGAAGTTTGCTATTGGCTTTATAGTTCTCTATTCAATCTATACTAACTTGGCTGCCAATTTCTTTATACCAAGAGGCTTTTTTCTTTAGGAAAATCGGCTGCCCAATATTACCTTTTATGCCGCGGATTCTTTTTTGTATTTTGTCAATCTAGCAAACAAGAAAAAATATTTTGTGCGTAGGGTACACCGGGAATTGGAGAAGAACCTTTTTGCTCGATACCACTCGATGAAGAACCGCAAGGTTCGACTTAAGTTTGAGCCCGATCTTTCTTTAATTCTCGAACTAGTTTCTATGGGAATTTAATCAACGCAACACTAAGGGAGGTTAATTAACAATGGAGGTCTGAAACACCACAACTAGAGAAACAAGCTAGTTGATACAAGTAACTCAAAGAATGAATGAAGTTCTACATAGAAGTTCAAACACGAGAAGCTAAGGAATAACCTTACCAAAATATCAATATATCTAACGTAGTTATTACAATGGCCGAAATCTCCCTTAAATAAAGATGAGATTTCGGTTACAACTCATAAAAGAAATAAGAGTCCTAAAAGGTTTAAGACTCTTGAAAACAAATAAGAGTCCTTGAAGAAGTAGGACTCTTGAATAACAACTTGCTATCAAGTAACTAACTAACAATAAAAGTGGCGGCTAGATTTAGATTCTAACTACCAAATCTATGAAGAGTCCTAGTTGCATTAGGACTCTTTATTAACCAATTAACTAACACATGGACAACATGTCCTTTATTATAGCAACTACTTGCTATACACGAAATTAAGTAAATAATAAAGCTGGAAAATAATTAAAGTCTAGCATAGACTTTAATTGTACACAAAAAGTCTAAAGTGCCCTTTTAAATTCGTCCCAATTCTGGACAGCTTGTTGGGCCAACTTGCACGACGATTTCGGATGTCAAGAAGGCAGAATCTGATCTCGGGTTCTTCATGAAAGTTGTAGATCTGCCTCTTATCTTTAATATGGAACTGGAATCAGCTCCATTGGATAAACGGATAGAAAGTTATGACCATTCTGCCAAACTGTTGAAAAGCTGTCCAATCCCTCATCATCTTGTATGATTACTAAAATACCCTTCTTAGCCTCTTTGCTTGATAGGGCCTACTTGTACACTTGTGAACTTGAGAGGCTGCCTTTTATACTCTATGTGTAACTTAGCATCCTCTTTATACTTTAGAACTCGGGTCAATGATGTTGATAGTTGCTTCACGCCCTTGTTCTAATCCTCGTTATTAGTCTATGTATGCGCTCCTTTGGCTTGGGAAGCCTCGAGGCTGGTTCCGTATCATCCCCTCCCCCTTGAAAAGCCTGATTCGTCCTCGAATCATCATCACGATCAGCCACATAATCTAAAAAATTTGCAAAAGGGAGCAAGTTAGAATGATAGAAAGTAGAACGTTCACCGTACGTACCTTTTAAGGAAATTCTCTTGCGGCTGTCCCAAAAGAATCGTATATCTCTTTTCTCTATTGTGGCAGCAAGCTTGCTATGCTCACGAAAAAAATGCTTAAAGAAACTTGTCAATTCAAATGATGAACTAATGAGATTTGAACTAGTTGTGTTCGGCCATTCCTCAATTGTCCTAACTTCTGCGGTTCAACTTTAATTCCTTGAAAACTCATGATGCAACTAAGAAGGTTAATAGAATGAGTGTAATAAATGTACTTTTCAATCTTAGCATCGAAGGTTTGTGTATTTATAATAGAAAAAACAGCCCTAAGATGTTTACTAAAACGCTCTCGGTTTTCACTATAAATAAGCATATTATCAAAGCAATAAATCGGATGTCTATACTTAAAAGTTATGTGATCAATATGTAGACTATCCGTATATATTCTAAAAGTCCTTTCATGGTTAGGTTCATTTACCGGAATAAAATAAGGACTTAAAGACTTACTTACCTCCTTCTTTGCACAAATTAACTCACCCCTGGTTTTGAAGGCTAATAAGCAACCTTCTCGGCAACTCCTCAGGGGATGACTTCATGGAATTTCTGAAAAATAGCAAGACTAGATGTAGAAAAAGATGTTAGAGTAAAAGAAAAAGCGTTAGTAAAAAAGATTCCTTGCGGTTCCTTTTAAATCCAACAAAACAACAAGTTGTTTTGCTTGAATCGCACTATCTACCTTTCCGAATTAACGTGCGGACATTCTTTTCTCACACTTAGAGCGATTGCCTTTTTTTCTCACTTTTGGCTCGGCTTTTTCTATGATTTTTACCTCTGATTTTACCTCATGGGTAGGATCACTCGTATTTTTCAACTCACTCTCTTTTTTCTCTCTTGGAACATCATCTAAAGGTTGTGAATGAAGTGGATTTATCGTAAACAAAGGTTGATTCCCATCTTCCGAAGTTCCTCTAACTTGTCGGTTTCTTTCTCCAAATCAGATTCTTCGGTTTTGTTATCACTAACCCTACGTTCCATCATCCAACATGATCATAGTACTCTTGTTAGGGCAGTCCCTAGCAAAGTGTCCTTTTCCCATACATTTAAAACATTCCCGAACAAGATTTGGATTAGAATTTACCCTCGTATTGGCCGAAACGGTTGAATTTTGTGACCTTACTGCCCCAAACTGCCCCGTGGCTGTTTTTGCACCAATTTGGACCTCTTTACCCTTGCTTTGGCTTGAAAAAAACAGTAGAAAAAAATCTGGGACTGATTTGGCTTCTCCCAAGTTTGAAAAGTTGCCGTTTTTGCCCTTAAACTTTTTTTTCCTTTTGCTTTGTTACAAAACGGTACGTCATTACCTCTTTCATCTCATCCCATGTATCAACTTTTCGACACCCAGCTCTCACCCTTGTTTTGACTTCTCTATCCCACCAAATAGAAGCATATCCGCAAAGTTCCATGGCTGCCAATTTCACTTTCGCTTTCTCGGAAAAAATTATGGACAGAAAAAAACATGGTCGACTTTACGAATCCAATCTAAAAAATAATTGAGGATCATTTGTACCTTCGAAAGACGGAATCTTCGTCAGATTGTTGTCATAACGCTGAAATTGGTCCCCTCTTCTCGGCTCAAAAATATGATTGTTGATCAACCGATTTGGTGGCGGATTTGGAGGTGGCCTAGGCTGCTCAACTTCATCAACCAATTGAAGTTGTTGAACATGGTGGTTTGTCTCGGCTAAATTACCTTGTAACGAATCAAGTTTTCCCGTCATCTCCGCCATCATGTGAATTAACTTTTCCATATCGAAGTTTCACCTTTCTTTGATGGAGAACCTTGGAAAGACATAGTTATAAGATAAGAAAAACAAAAGAAAACACTCAAAAACGTTAGATAGCAAAGAAAAAGATTCACTCTTTATTCCAACACCGCTCGTATAGAACTTCAAACTCTAGATTTAAAGAATGGGTTCCTAACTTGTTGCGTTGACACAAGGCTGAAAAATAAGGAAAGAAATCCTATCTTTGACCTAAACAAAAAGCTTTAGAAAGAAAAGATGAAGAAACGAATTCCTAATCGAGAAAAGAAACCGGTTCTTGATGATCTTGATCTTCTTGATGTTCTTTATTTTCTTGATTCGGATGAACAGTACCCGTGAACAGTAACGGGAACAGTGTCGTGAACAGTAACCTGTGAATAGTAATTTCTGGTTTTCTTGATCTTCTTGTTTACTTGAATTTTTCCTTGAATTTGGCCGAAGTTATCAAGGAGTGAAGTATGGTAGCTTTCAATACTTGATTTATGGTATGTTTCGGCTCAAAACAAAAAACAAGGAGGAACGTTTGCCAATTCTTGAACGAAGTATGGTAGCTTTCGCTTTTGATCAAGAAGTTTGCTATTGGCTTTATAGTTCTCTATTCAATCTATACTAACTTGGCTGCCAATTTCTTTATACCAAGAGGCTTTTTTCTTTAGGAAAATCGGCTGCCCAATATTACCTTTTTATGCCGCGGATTCTTTTTGTATTTTGTCAATCTAGCAAACAAGAAAAAATATTTTGTGCGTAGGGTACACCGGGAATTGGAGAAGAACCTTTTTGCTCGATACCACTCGATGAAGAACCGCAAGGTTCGACTTAAGTTTGAGCCCGATCTTTCTTTAATTCTCGAACTAGTTTCTATGGGAATTTAATCAACGCAACACTAAGGGAGGTTAATTAACAATGGAGGTCTGAAACACCACAACTAGAGAAACAAGCTAGTTGATACAAGTAACTCAAAGAATGAATGAAGTTCTACATAGAAGTTCAAACACGAGAAGCTAAGGAATAACCTTACCAAAATATCAATATATCTAACGTAGTTATTACAATGGCCGAAATCTCCCTTAAATAAAGATGAGATTTCGGTTACAACTCATAAAAGAAATAAGAGTCCTAAAAGGTTTAAGACTCTTGAAAACAAATAAGAGTCCTTGAAGAAGTAGGACTCTTGAATAACAACTTGCTATCAAGTAACTAACTAACAATAAAAGTGGCGGCTAGATTTAGATTCTAACTACCAAATCTATGAAGAGTCCTAGTTGCATTAGGACTCTTTATTAACCAATTAACTAACACATGGACAACATGTCCTTTATTATAGCAACTACTTGCTATACACGAAATTAAGTAAATAATAAAGCTGGAAAATAATTAAAGTCTAGCATAGACTTTAATTGTACACAAAAAGTCTAAAGTGCCCTTTTAAATTCGTCCCAATTCTGGACAGCTTGTTGGGCCAACTTGCACGACGATTTCGGATGTCAAGAAGGCAGAATCTGATCTCGGGTTCTTCATGAAAGTTGTAGATCTGCCTCTTATCTTTAATATGGAACTGGAATCAGCTCCATTGGATAAACGGATAGAAAGTTATGACCATTCTACCAAACTGTTGAAAAGCTGTCCAATCCCTCATCATCTTGTATGATTACTAAAATACCCTTCTTAGCCTCTTTGCTTGATAGGGCCTACTTGTACACTTGTGAACTTGAGAGGCTGCCTTTTATACTCTATGTGTAACTTAGCATCCTCTTTATACTTTAGAACTCGGGTCAATGATGTTGATAGTTGCTTCACGCCCCTTGTTCTAATCCTCGTTATTAGTCTATGTATGCGCTCCTTTGGCTTGGGAAGCCTCGAGGCTGGTTCCGTATCATCCCCTCCCCCTTGAAAAGCCTGATTCGTCCTCGAATCATCATCACGATCAGCCACATAATCTAAAAAATTTGCAAAAGGGAGCAAGTTAGAATGATAGAAAGTAGAACGTTCACCGTACGTACCTTTTAAGGAAATTCTCTTGCGGCTGTCCCAAAAGAATCGTATATCTCTTTTCTCTATTGTGGCAGCAAGCTTGCTATGCTCACGAAAAAATGCTTAAAGAAACTTGTCAATTCAAATGATGAACTAATGAGATTTGAACTAGTTGTGTTCGGCCATTCCTCAATTGTCCTAACTTCGCACGGCTCAACTTTAATTCCTTGAAAACTCATGATGCAACTAAGAAGGTTAATAGAATGAGTGTAATAAATGTACTTTTCAATCTTAGCATCGAAGGTTTGTGTATTTATAATAGAAAAAACAGCCCTAAGATGTTTACTAAAACGCTCTCGGTTTTCACTATAAATAAGCATATTATCAAAGCAATAAATCGGATGTCTATACTTAAAAGTTATGTGATCAATATGTAGACTATCCGTATATATTCTAAAAGTCCTTTCATGCTTAGGTTCATTTACCGGAATAAAATAAGGACTTAAAGACTTACTTACCTCCTTCTTTGCACAAATTAACTCACCCTGGTTTTGAAGGCTAATAAGCAACCTTCTCGGCAACTCCTCAGGGATGACTTCATGGAATTTCTGAAAAATAGCAAGACTAGATGTAGAAAAAGATGTTAGAGTAAAAGAAAAAGCGTTAGTAAAAAGATTCCTTGCGGTTCCTTTTAAATCCAACAAAACAACAAGTTGTTTTGCTTGAATCGCACTATCTACCTTTCCGGAATTAACGTGCAGACATTCTTTTCTCACACTTAGAGCGATTGCCTTTTTTCTCACTTTTGGCTCGGCTTTTTCTATGATTTTTACCTCTGATTTTACCTCATGGGTAGGATCACTCGTATTTTTCAACTCACTCTCTTTTTTCTCTCTTGGAACATCATCTAAAGGTTGTGAATGAAGTGGATTTATCGTAAACAAAGGTTGATTCCCATCTTCCGGAAGTTCCTCTAACTTGTCGGTTTCTTTCTCCAAATCAGATTCTTCGGTTTTGTTATCACTAACCCACGTTCCATCATCCAACATGATCATAGTACTCTTGTTAGGGCAGTCCCTAGCAAAGTGTCCTTTTCCCATACATTTAAAACATTCCCGAACAAGATTTGGATTAGAATTTACCCTCGTATTGGCCGAAACGGTTGAATTTTGTGACCTTACTGCCCCAAACTGCCCCGTGGCTGTTTTTGCACCAATTTGGACCTCTTTACCCTTGCTTTGGCTTGAAAAAACAGTAGAAAAAATCTGGGACTGATTTGGCTTCTCCCAAGTTTGAAAAGTTGCCGTTTTTGCCCTTAAACTTTTTTCCTTTTGCTTTGTTACAAAACGGTACGTCATTACCTCTTTCATCTCATCCCATGTATCAACTTTTCGACACCCAGCTCTCACCCTTGTTTTGACTTCTCTATCCCACCAAATAGAAGCATATCCGCAAAGTTCCATGGCTGCCAATTTCACTTTCGCTTTCTCGGAAAAATTATGGACAGAAAAAACATGGTCAGCTTTACGAATCCAATCTAAAAATAATTGAGGATCATTTGTACCTTCGAAAGACGGAATCTTCGTCAGATTGTTGTCATAACGCTGAAATTGGTCCCCTCTTCTCGGCTCAAAAATATGATTGTTGATCAACCGATTTGGTGGCGGATTTGGAGGTGGCCTAGGCTGCTCAACTTCATCAACCAATTGAAGTTGTTGAACATGGTGGTTTGTCTCGGCTAAATTACCTTGTAACGAATCAAGTTTTCCCGTCATCTCCGCCATCATGTGAATTAACTTTTCCATATCAGAAGTTTCACCTTTCTTTGATGGAGAACCTTGGAAAGACATAGTTATAAGATAAGAAAAACAAAAGAAAACACTCAAAAACGTTAGATAGCAAAGAAAAAGATTCACTCTTTATTCCAACACCGCTCGTATAGAACTTCAAACTCTAGATTTAAAGAATGGGTTCCTAACTTGTTGCGTTGACACAAGGCTGAAAAATAAGGAAAGAAATCCTATCTTTGACCTAAACAAAAAGCTTTAGAAAGAAAAAGATGAAGAAACGAATTCCTAATCGAGAAAAGAAACCGGTTCTTGATGATCTTGATCTTCTTGATGTTCTTTATTTTCTTGATTCGGATGAACAGTACCCGTGAACAGTAACGGGAACAGTGTCGTGAACAGTAACCTGTGAATAGTAATTTCTGGTTTTCTTGATCTTCTTGTTTACTTGAATTTTTCCTTGAATTTGGCCGAAGTTATCAAGGAGTGAAGTATGGTAGCTTTCAATACTTGATTTATGGTATGTTTCGGCTCAAAACAAAAACAAGGAGGAACGTTTGCCAATTCTTGAACGAAGTATGGTAGCTTTCGTTTTGATCAAGAAGTTTGCTATTGGCTTTATAGTTCTCTATTCAATCTATACTAACTTGGCTGCCAATTTCTTTATACCAAGAGGCTTTTTCTTTAGGAAAATCGGCTGCCCAATATTACCTTTTATGCCGCTGGATTCTTTTTTGTATTTTGTCAATCTAGCAAACAAGAAAAATATTTTGTGCGTAGGGTACACCGGGAATTGGAGAAGAACCTTTTTGCTCTGATACCACCTGATGAAGAACCGCAAGGTTCGACTTAAGTTTGAGCCCGATCTTTCTTTAATTCTCGAACTAGTTTCTATGGGAATTTAATCAACGCAACACTAAGGGAGGTTAATTAACAATGGAGGCTGAAACACCACAACTAGAGAAACAAGCTAGTTGATACAGTAACTCAAAGAATGAATGAAGTTCTACATAGAAGTTCAAACACGAGAAGCTAAGGAATAACCTTACCAAAATATCAATATATCTAACGTAGTTATTACAATGGCCGAAATCTCCCTTAAATAAAGATGAGATTTCGGTTACAACTCATAAAAGAAATAAGAGTCCTAAAAGGTTTAAGACTCTTGAAAACAAATAAGAGTCCTTGAAGAAGTAGGACTCTTGAATAACAACTTGCTATCAAGTAACTAACTAACAATAAAAGTGGCGGCTAGATTTAGATTCTAACTACTAAATCTATGAAGAGTCCTAGTTGCATTAGGACTCTTTATTAACCAATTAACTAACACATGGACAACATGTCCTTTATTATAGCAACTACTTGCTATACACGAAATTAAGTAAATAATAAAGCTGGAAAATAATTAAAGTCTAGCATAGACTTTAATTGTACACAAAAAGTCTAAAGTGCCCTTTTAAATTCGTCCCAATTCTGGACAGCTTGTTGGGCCAACTTGCACGACGATTTCGGATGTCAAGAAGGCAGAATCTGATCTCGGGTTCTTCATGAAAGTTGTAGATCTGCCTCTTATCTTTAATATGGAACTGGAATCAGCTCCATTGGATAAACGGATAGAAAGTTATGACCATTCTGCCAAACTGTTGAAAAGCTGTCCAATCCCTCATCATCTTGTATGATTACTAAAATACCCTTCTTAGCCTCTTTGCTTGATAGGGCCTACTTGTACACTTGTGAACTTGAGAGGCTGCCTTTTATACTCTATGTGTAACTTAGCATCCTCTTTATACTTTAGAACTCGGGTCAATGATGTTGATAGTTGCTTCACGCCCCTTGTTCTAATCCTCGTTATTAGTCTATGTATGCGCTCCTTTGGCTTGGGAAGCCTCGAGGCTGGTTCCGTATCAACTAGCATTTAGCAAGAGATGTATAAAGCTATATGATAGACACCTATGAGGGTGTTGAACCTGGGGTGAATTATGTTCTTAAAAAGCTTCTTAGTTTTTCTAAAACTTCTTTGCCTAAAGGTTCACCTTAACAACAAGTATGTTATTTTAAACACATAAGGTGATTCAATTATGTTCAAGGCAACTTAGATGACTATGTGAAGCAATTTTATAAAGCAAGGAATCATGTAATGGTTTCTATCCTAAACACATATGTTCATATAATCAAATAGGCAAGTTATAGCAAATATATGAACAATGAAGTAAAGGAGTAGGGATAGAGAAAACTAACACAAGGATTTATAGTGATTCGATCCACAAAGAATCTACATCCACAACCTTAGGGCAAACCCAAGGATTTCAACATCCACTAATGGATACCATTCACAACAATTGTAAGGTGGGTTCGACCTTTTACAATTGCCTCAACAGATGAGAACTTTTGCTTCACAAAGAAGACTCTAATCACAAAGAGTGTTAGCCTCACAAAGAGGACTTTTGCCTACACATAGGACTTATAAACACTCACCGAGAGTAAAGCTCACAAAGAGATTTTTGCTAGTTCACAAAGAACTAGTTCTCAACAAAATGAGAAGGTTGGGTAACCAATCTCTTTCAAACGATATTTAACAATTTAGCTCACTACACACAAATCTCTCTATTGGATTGGATATACAAATGAACGCTCTAATCACTCTTGAGAATAGAAGTGATAGATGAAGTTTATAGTTCAACACAAATGCTTTTAAAAGACATGAAATTAAGCTCAAAATTGTTTGCTTGTGTGTTTATAAAGTGTATATGTCTATGCTCTCTTATGGCTTGATTTGTTGAGTAAAAATCAGCTTTAGAAGCTATTTATAAGGAAAGAATACACAAGCTTTGTTGGTCACAACAGCTTTAATTTTGGCCTTGAAATGACATCTTCGGTCGACCGCTACTAGATAGTAGGTCGACCGGAGTGCCTTAAATCAAAGGTTAAAGGCCTTTTGTTCTCATCTCGATCGACCGCATTTAAGTGGTCAGGTCTACCGAAGCAATGTCGGTCGACCTACCTATATCAAGGTTGTCCAGAGAGAATATAGTCGTTGCAGCATTGAAACATTCAAAACTCGAATAAGGACAAAAACGCACATTGGTCGACCGCATCAACACTTGGCGGTCGACCGGACTGCTCTGGTCTTCCGAGGCAAAACCTAGGTCGACCGTAGTACAGTCCTAAAGTGATTTCTCCACTTAGTCAAGTTTCTAATGTTCTCATGCACATGCCTAAGTGTTTTGTAAAGATATAAAACACATTTTAAAGTACTTAGGCACTGACCAACACTAAGACTAGTTTTCAAAAACCTTTTCAAAGAATTGAACAATGGAAAACATGAGATTTTGAAAACGTGCATAGTTGAGCTTTAAACATCTATGTATCCTAGTATTCTCAAAGGAAAGATTAGTCACAAATGATTACCTATAAGCTTAGACTAATCTTCCTAAGGTCTTCAAGTTGATTCTTCTTGGAGCTTGGACTTTGAAGCCTCTGATCAACATCTTCTTGAGGGATGACGTCCTCTAGCAATCTTGAGTTGTAGTGTATTGGACTTCATACTTCTTCTTGTCAAGGAGTCTACTACTTGATTCTTTACTTGTTGGATTGAGTAGCTCTTGACATGTTGATCTTTCTTCTTCATGACTTTGCAAGTACTTCAATGGCATGTGGATTGACTTCATGTTTGTGCTATGGAGTCTTGCAAATTGTAGCTTACTTGTGTGTATGATCATACCTTTGATGTACACAAAGAGCTAACTTACCATTTTCATCAATGTTGGTGTGAGTGCTAGGGATCCTATAATAAGAACATGCTCACACAAACATTAGAAATATCAATGGTTTGTTATCATCAAAACAAGATTAATCACTTTGCCCTTCGGGCTAACACTATAAAGATCTCTAAATGCAAGTCATATGCCCAAGCCAAGGGAAGATATGACAATCAATTCATCTAACTCCATATAAACAAATTAAGCTCATACAATCAAGTTCATGTGAATATAAGCACAAGTATAATGTACGAACTTGAAAGTAAAGAGATAGAGTTAGAAGATCAAACACAAGGATGTAGAGTGGTTCGATCACAAAGATCTACATCCACTACCTTGGGACACACCAAATGATATTGGCAACTTTCCACTAGCTTGTCTTGAGAGATTACAACGATTATAAGAATTTAGCTAATGAAAGTGTTTGATTTTCTTGTCTAAAACTTGTATACTAAGGGCCCTCTATTGTCTTAAGCAACAAAAAAAAATTCATCCTTACAGGCTTTATATAGGGTCCAAAAATTGCAAGTAAATCGACCTGCAACGGCTATATTTTTACCTTGACATGACAGCTTTGGTTGACCAGACTGTAGAGTAGGTCATCCGAAGTTAGGTTCAAAGGCTTCTGTCTTAATCTCGGTCGACCATGATAAGTGGTCTGGTCGAACTAAACAAGTTTCGGTCGACCGACCAAAAATATGGTCTTCCGAGATTTTATAGTCGTTGGAGTACTGGAACATTCAAAAGTGACAAAGTAAAAAAGACACTCCGGTCGACCGGACTTTATTCCATAAGTGGTTTTTCTACTTGGTCAACTTTCTAATGTTCTCAAACTCATGCATGAGTGTTTTTTAAAGATATTTAAAAAAATTTAAAGAACTTAGGCATTAACTAACACTTAAAAGATATTTTACAAAACCTTTGAAGGATTAAAACAAAGTATGAAATATGGTTTTGAAAACATGCAAGAGTATGAGATTCATCATACTATAAATTAATATTCATCAAAAAAGATTAGTCACAAGGATACACCTATAAGCATCTTGACTAATCTTCTTCTTGGTCTTCAAGTCTTCAAGATGAGTTCCTCTTTGAGCTTAGACTTGAGACCTTTGATCAACCACTTCTTGTGATGAAGTCTTTTGTAGTCTTCTCAAGTTATATCATCTTGGACTTCAACACTTGTTGATCTTCCTTTGATTTTGCAATATCTTCCATTAACATTGTGGATGACCTTTTGGCTTATGCTATGGAGACTTGCAAAATGTAGATTCTTTCTGTTTGTAGAGAATTGAACTTTGAAATCCACAAGAAGATCTTCCTTTGATTGTGATATATCTTCTAATGGCACTGTTAATGACTTTTAAGCTTGTGCTATTGGAGAATTGCAAAATGTAGCTTCTTCTTGTTGTATAATGATCTTTGATGTCCACAATAATCTACCTTTCAATGCATGTGTGAGTGTATAATATCATATCATTGAAACACAAGCTCATATAAACATTATAACTTCTTAATGTCTTGATATCATCAAAACAAGATTGATCACATTAGCCCTTAGGGCTTACATGCCTCTTTCCCAGACAACTCCTTCGGTCGACCAGGGTAGATTTCTATCATCCGGTGCTGATTTGGACGACCTCACATTTGCATCATTTGGACTTTTTGACTTCGCTACTACCTACAAGTAGGACGACCTTTGGTGGACCGGACCTCTGTTCTGGCCGTCCTGGTGGTATTTTGGTCAGTTTTTTATTTTCGTTATGTTCCATTTACAAATTGTATAAGTATTTTGCAAGTGTATTTCAAGTCAAGTTATGTCAAGTAAAGCTTTGTTATGTTTTCAAAAGTTTTGGGAAAGTTGGAAAATATTTTTGAATCTTATTTGATGCTTCTTCCAATGGTTGTTGATCTTTACTGAGTTTATAGCTCCTTCCTTTACTTCTCCTTTTGCAGATGTTAATGTTGATGGTAGCTATTGTGAGGATTGAGTTGAGGAAAGATTATGAACTGATGTAACAGTTAGATTTTTTTTTTCCCTCTTTAGTTGTATGTTTATGTTTTCATGTAAGAACAACCTTGTATTTGAAGTTTTTAATATGATGTAAGTTCTTTTTAAGTTATGAAGTTTATTTAGATTTCGTCTTTCTGTTTTGGGTTCGGTGTCTCATCTGTGAATGAGGCACTGTCAGGTCACCTTTAGTTTAGAGTTGTGACATTTTCTCTCCAAAATGGAGAGAAATAGACGGATCTTCAATATACACTACAACAAAAATAGTTTTTGTACCAACTTTTTTTTCAAACGTCGCTTAAAACAAAAAAGAGTAAGTTAAATCTACATTTTTTTTTTGCAAACGTTGCTATGTTGGGATTTTATATGACGTTTCATAGTGGCGGTTATAGTAATTGTTGTTCATACCGACGTTTTGATGTTGGTTAGCGACATTTACATTAAATGTTGTTATAAATTGTTACTTTATGTGACTGTTATAGAGACATTTATATACTATGTCGTTTAATAGCTTCGGTTATAATAATTGTTGATAAATCAATATTTTTCATATTAGTTAGCGACATGTACATTAAATGTTGTTCAAAGTGTTACTTTTTGCGACTCATATAGCGACATTTATATAAAACATCGTTAAATCATGTGACATTTTATACAAACGTCGCTATACTCGGATTTTATACGATATTCCACAACGACGGTTATAGTAATTTTTGTTGTTACCGACAATTTGATGTTAGTTAGTGACATTTACATTACATGTTATAAATTGTTACTTTTTGCGATATACTATGTCGTTAGATTTTGTAACATTTTCGAAAAAACACAAATACAGACATTATTTTTATGAAATATATTTTTAAAAGAAAAATTAAAGATATTTAATTATTAAAATTTTAATGAGAGTGTATTAATTTTAATTTGATTCATAAAAAAATCAAAACACAAAGAAATTAAAATAAGTAAGGTACAAAATCCAAAATTCCATTATAATAAATATAATAAGATGATAAACAAATAACAAATTATCATTTAGCTTAATTGCCAATTGGATAACATACATGCAGGAGGTCACATGTTCAATTCACATCTATTTGAGTAGGGAGAAACTTTATTATACATTATTCAAATGTGGCTAGATTCTACGGCTCGGATCTTCTCTAGGCTCCTACTCTGATTATTCAAAGGTGGCTAGACTTGATGATTTACCTAGGCTCCGGCTCCGACTCGGCTTGGCTCGGCCAGTTTGGTTTCAAAATTAATTTACGAATGTCAGCAAAAATACATTTTGATACACTTTAAAATAACGCAACAAACGTCGTAATAGATATGTACCGGCGCTTGTATCAAATGTCGTAAAAAATCATAACGACACATGCAAATGCGACGTTTACGCGACATTTGTAATAAATTTTGGTATAGATCTATATCGATGTTTTTTGCCTTATTGAAATATATGACAAACGTCACAAGAGACCTTTTTTATTGTAGTGATACCACAAAAGATTTTTTCAGACTACCCGATTTGCTATTGTCTTCCTCATCGATTGGGTTGATTTTTGTTCGTCGACGATTGAAGGAGTTTGAACTGTCATCTGCGTCTTTCCTAGAAAGAAAGCACTACAACGACAGTTGTTCATGATGTTGGACAAGGTACGACGTCGGTGGTGGTCCAGGTGGAGAAGTATCAAGAGCACTAATGAGCAATTTAAAAGATTTTTTTTCCTTTCTTTCATCAAATTTTCCTAGGGGTTTTAAGAGTTATATTAATAAAATTGTGTATTTCTTTTCCCTTCTCTTTAAACTCCCAAACAAAACATGTTCTCTTCTTTTCTTTATTAAACTCTCAAAAGAAGATTGGAGGAAAATTGTCCCACACTCTTTTCTTTTCCTTTCCCTTATATTTTATGATTTCTCATATTTTCCTTACTACCTCAACTCCCAAGCTAACCCTTACTTAGATTACAATTGACTAAGAGGGAAATTTTGTGACTTGAATACAAATTCTTTTACATGAATTATATATATATATTAAGAGGAGAAATGAGATAAGAGGTTCGTAGAGGTCAAATAGAAGTGCAGAATTATACTAGACTAATCCTTTGTATATCATGATGTGAATCAAGTCCCTCTATTTATAGAGGTTAGACTATAAGGTTTCATGGGCCTCTAAGACTTCTAGTGTTACTAGAAGTGTCATTCATTATATATTTACACACGCCCCTTGAATGACTAATATATACAACAATTGTTTCATAAAAACTTGTTTGGTACAAAACGAGTGGGAAAAAAACTAACCAAACTAAGAAAAAGAGTACAATTGATGTTGGAGTATTAATTGTTGCCTCGTTAAAACATTGTCAGGAAAACCCAGTTGGAAAAACATGAACGAAAGAAAAATAGTACAGCTACTCCCCCTGATCATCGAATGTCTTTGAGTTAACGCATTCCGATTTGATGTATCAACTTTCTGAATGATGATGTTGTCAACGCTTTGATAAATAAATCTGTTACATTATCATTTGAGCGAATCTGATGAACATATGTGTCGCCACTTCCCCTTGGATGTCCATAACATGAAGAATATGTCTCGTTAAATCCTTACTAGGGAAAAAAATACGCTTAGTGAAGGAAAAATAGTACATTATTCTGATGTCAAATTACTTACATTGTTAACAACATCATTGAACCAATGCATATAGATCTTCAAGATCAACCTTAAAAATTGCAATTGTTATTGTCTTAGTGAATAATTGTTCTAGATTTTCATAGGATCAACAAATTACATTCCGGATGTTTCAATTAGTAAATACTAAGTTTTTCCAAAACTTTCAACATTTTCTTGTTTTTCTAAACTCTTCGGGAGGAACATTTTGATGATTTAATCCTCTCTAATCCAAGAATTTTTATTTTCATAAGAAAGAGGTCAGTCACACATCAGGTGTGTCTTGAACTCGTCATCTAAAAAAATTCTTTTGAAAAATAAAAGCATCTATATTATGAATATTCAATTTGCAACTCTTCTGGAGTTAACAAAATATTAACCAGTTTATTTACAACACTTTGCAAATTTTCTCTATTGAACTTCAAGTTCGGTAGAGCTTTTACATGAATTAAGATGCTTAACAATGATATTCTCACATCATTCATTGCGCTCTCTCCCCCTGATGTGGGATAACTTATTTCATCAAAATATTAAAGATAATAATAAAATAAAATAAATGTTGCAAGCAAACTATTATACATGTAAATGTGTTATCTTTCTGTAATGCTTTCAAAAAGAACTAATCACTAAGTCATTGATGTTTATATTCTTCGAGAACAATTACTTATATGCTTCTGGCATATCAAGCCCTTCGAGGACTTCATATAAATGTTGTTACTAAATGGCAATATTATGTACATACTAAGTGATTGTAAGCTATTCAAATACACTTGCATCCACCATCAAAGTCATTTATTTGTTCGTTATTTTAAACGAAAATCTTTCTAGGATTACACTTCAGGTGTATAATTTCTGTATGGAAGACATTTACACTTCAAGTGTATTAATTCTCCGTACAAGCTTTTCATAATTTGTGGTGAACTCAACGGTCTATTTTAACCGATCATATCTAAACTTTTCATTTTGAGTATGCATACTTTATATTAAAGATTCTCATTCTATTGTGGGCATAAATAATTTCGACCTTTGCATAATTTTATTTATATGGTTCCATTAATTCCCAAACATTTGAGATATCATAATTCTCACAAAATTTCAGGTACCTGAATTTCTTCTAAAAATGGTATAATATTCATGTAATGAAAAAGTCTTCTAGAATTTTGGTCTTCTCGATTTGACCATATATAAATATTTACTCCATTTGCGAAATTTTTTATTATTGGAACCCTCCCATAATGCTACCACATTTCAATGTCTCAAAATTAATATTATTGGTAGCTTGTCCTTTGAGGACATTAAATATCATGGAGTTTTTTCTAGTCGAATTTTGTTATCATAAAATATTTCTGACTATTCGTCTTTTGAACTTCTGGTTCAAACCCATTTGTTTGAGGATCAATAAGAGACACGAATAGAAATATCTTGTTCGGCTACATATTTTCTCCTCTTTATGTTGGAACAACATATATACCAATCAACATGATTGATAACCAACATATAATTTATCCTCTTTTGAGAACCCATCTCAACACCTTGTGGTGGAATATGAGCGCACATTATATGTTGAGATGGATATATTTTTTGTCTACAACCATACACCAATCATAAATAGGAGAACTAAGAAATTAATAGTTGGCAAAATACAAATAAATTATAATAAATTCAAGGCATATATGATTCTACAAGACCATTTATTATATAAACATATTCCTCAGGATATGCAACTTTTATTCTAGATGTCGAATAATATGACCAGTACCTTCGAGACAAATTATATTTATGGGAGAATTTAAAGATATGAACTCATTAATTTATCAAGAAAAACGCAAACTTCAAGTTGCGGATTAACAATATACATATTTTGAAATATCGAATAAAATATATTCATCCCAAAAATATATTTAATCACAATATTCATAGTACTAATACAAATATAATTCCTTTGAAAATATCTGTTAAATACAATTAATTATTTAAAAAAACTTATGGTTCCACAAAAAAAAAATTTCACGAATTCCTCATTATTTCATATTTTTAATGATCCGAGATGGTATAATCAATCATGACAACTAATATATATTTTTAACCAAGTACACTCCACACTTAATAAGTAATGCATCTCAATGCAAACACTTTCAGAGCATTATAATTTATAAGAGATAAACAATAATCTCTTCAATGCAAATTTATTTGCTAATAATAATAGCAATGATTGAAAATGCATTTCTCCACTATTTGAATTAGTATTTATATGAAAATTATAGATAATAATCGATTACATAGTTCTCTTCAAGAGTCTTTAATCGACCAGTTCTCCATGAGCTTTTAATCGACTACTTCTGTTAGAATTGTATAATATTATTTATATTGTGAACATTTATACTTTCAACTAAAAGCATTGATACTGCTTTTAATCATTTACCTCTTCTGGAACTTCTCATATATCACTTCGGTCAGTTATAGTTCTTCAAGAACTTTTATAAAGGAAGCGTTGTTTCAATTTCATAATGAACTAACTCGTCTGGAGTTATTAATATATTAGTTCTAATATAACCCTTCCATATGCAAACTATTATAGAGCTTTTAATACTATATGGTTCTTAAAGAACTAAATGTAATCTAAAAAAATAAAAAAGGGGTAAAATGGCTAAAATAAAATTATCTCCAAAGCTATTAAGTAAAGGTTAATTAAAACTAAAATAAAATACCATTTTTTTCTTATCACTTCAGGTTATAATCGTTAATACTGTTTTCATCACAATGGGTATTACTTCTACAATCATGGTTTAATCAAATCGTCTTTCTTATAGACAATGAAATTTTAGTCACATTTACTTCAGGGAATGACAACAATAATTTGTTGTGTTTCTCATATATTTCATCAATAACCCATTTTTTCATCTCAAGGACACATGAGATCAATAACATTAAAATTATCTCAATATTGCTTCTGCATGAACATATTCGATCATTTGAGAAAAAGGGCACTATTTTCTCTATAAAGATATCATCACGGAGAAATTCTTAATATTATATCATTATTTTTTTTTATACTTTAGACATAAATCACGCTTTTGGTAAAACATCTTCTGGTGTTCTACCTTTCTTTTGGAGTTTTAAAAAATAAGACCTTCAGAGTTTTATTGTTAATATATAAAATAATAAGAATTTATCAAAATAATAAAGTAACAATCTTCCGGTGGTTAAGAATAAAATAATAATTTATTTTATCATATAACTTCTAGTGGTTTATTTAAACATATATTATAAACCATCTTCTAGTGGTTATATATTTGTTTATAGGATTCGATACAACCATCTTCTGGTGGTCGTATACTGGTTTGTAGAATTCTATTAAAATCTTTAACCAATTACAAAATATATTTTACGTAACAACCATCTTCTGGTGGTCATAAATTTTCTTTGTCGAGTGCAACGAAATCTAATTTGTTGATATTTGACATGTGTAAATCTACCAAAAATAATAAATAATGTCCGCAGGACAAAATTCCTTCAGTGATTATATTAACATAACACATTCTTTTCAAGACAATGCAACAACAAGAGTATAAGAGAAAATTTACGAATATAATGGTATTTAAATGATTATTACTTTAGGAACAATATTCCGATATTCTTCAAAAATATTTAGATTATAATATACTCTTAAGGAATAAATAATTAATTTATAATAATATTCTTCAGGAATATCAGATGATGTTCTTCAAGAAAATGTAATGTTACTAATTTTCACTATTACTACTTCTGAAATAATAGTTCAATATTCGATAATAATAAATAAAATATAAATTATATTATATTTTATCGAATCAATAAACTTCATACATTTGCTTCGCAATAGTAGGTTCTAAGTCTTACCTAATTATTTCTTCATGTAGATGTATTATGAATTATCACCAAAGGTGGCCACAAAACAAGATCATCCACGTTTGTTGCTGCTTCTTCAGCAGGTAATAACTGTGATACTCGAGACTTTTACAAAAATAATTTTGCATGTCTTACTTTAAATTTGCATGTATGTCCTTATTATTTTTATAGCATAATATTATTTGATATGTAATGTGACTACGTGTCTAATTATATGTTGCACTACAACATGTTTACGTGTTATATTTGGAACGTTTAGTTTGAGGGGAGTTTTGGTCATGCTTGTAAGTTGAGGGACTTAAGTAAAGGCTTTGGAAACTTTAGGGGTTGTTCTGTGTGGAAGTTGAGGGGTCTCTAGGATGGAAGTTTTGGCTGGAGTTTTTGAAAGGAAAGAAGGAAAGTAACGGTTAGCGTAAGAGAGAGAGAGAGAGAGAGAGAGAGAGAGAGAGAAGTGCATAATTCTGGAGTGCTGAGAGGTTTTATAAACAATTACCATAGCTACATAGGTCGGAATTGAGTGATTCCAATTGAGTTTCAAAGCTAACTGACTAGGCAATATGGGAGACTTTACGGACTTCGATTTGGAGTTCTGTAGAGAGAGTAATTTCGGTTTGAACAGGATGGTTCTGCCATCTTTGGAGATTCTTGGGTTTTTGGTATATTTTTCTTAAGATTGACAAGTATATTTTGGTGTATTCTTCAGTCCATAAAACAGCATGAATTGCTATTTTTCCAGAACTCATTGAATTGCTTTGATTTGGTTTTCAATCATGTTTTCATTGCATTCAAATGGATGAAGTATTGACGTAAATTGTCTAGTTGTGATTATGAATGAATTCGATGTATTGCTGCGTTTGTAATTTTTAATTGTTATCAATTTGTTGGAGTCCTTATGTATTTGATTCCCAATTAGAACTCTGGCTAATTCATAATCATACTCTAGGACATTGTAGAATGTAATCAGTTAAAGTGCCCGGGTGCACTATCAGCCAGTTCGTAATCAGACTCGACTCCTAACGAGAATAATAAGTAGGACTATTAACATTCGCTGTGGAGTTCACAAGGGTGAGCGATGACATAACAAGACATGTCCTTAAAATATCAGGCCCCGTCGTTCGGAAGGTAATAGTATTCGGATCCATGTTAAGATCATTCAGGCTTTCTTAACGGGTAATAGTAGTTAATGAAGGAATTCATGGGCAAAAACTCGTTCTAAACACCCTATGAATCCTCCCCTGAAGGATCCGCTCATACCATGGGAATCGAAAAGCGGACAAAAAATACTTACGAATTTTCGTTAGTGGTTTCTGACTTCGGATACTGTGTTGCGACCACCAAAGCCTTCCCTTGCGGAATTTCTCTCTACTGGTATCCACACGACGATACGAGCAGAGAGTGCAACTCTTCGTTTTCTAAGTTTCGGGAATCTAGAGAGAAGAGAAGGGCATAAATCTTATTTTTGGGATGTGTGTTTTGAGGCTCACAAAGTGTGTCTAGGGTTTCGCCCTAAAAGAGATTATATAGGGCGCGAGAGTTTGTTCTGAGAACCAACTCCCACATAATCGCAACGTTTTCTGGTAATGGGAGTTCTTATCGCATAATAACTCCCCACGTAATCCCAGCGAAAGCCAAATACCGAAAATACCTATCCTTAATCTCTAATTCAAATAATAACATTTTATTATTCTCATAAACATAAATATAAGATACAATGAACCTAGACACATTCTAGATTCATTGAATCTGGACATGAAGCTCGTTAACTCGTCTATGCGTTTGACCTTGTAGATTCATATCACAATGGCAATAAAAACACACTTATGTGTTCATAAATCACAAGCGGTCCGTAGCAGGACATTGTGACTACCTAGAGTGGATGAATGTACGGTGGAACCTAATATCAATCCACTATTTAATCCATTTGTCTCGAGATATCCAAATTAAGCATAAGGCATGGTAGTTTTCACCCTTATAAAGCTTAATCGTATTTATGCTCGATCTCCAGGTAGACTGTTCCAACAAATAGTGTTTAATAACTACTTTATTAAGTACATTTGAGCACGGCCATGCATTTAAACAGTCTTCCCTATCGAGGGGCCCATGGATATCTCTCTTTAATAAGATAGGGACAAATCCCTTACAATGCCTCTCACATTTAAGCCATGACAAGATACTACATTCGAATTAATTACTCGATTAAAAGTAACGTCCGACAGAGTCAAAACCTAGTTTCATTCATGCTGGAAACGATGAAGACATAAGGTTTAAGGATTCCAATATATTATATCTACCATGAAATATTACTTCTCTTTTGGATCACGTCCGATACAATATATCTCAATATATTATATCTATGATATGATTTGCATCCATTGAAAAACACAAGAGGGGGGGTGAATTGGGTTTTTATACAATTTTGCTTCTTTTTCTTGAGATAAAGAATTATGGAACTAATAAATGAAGCTTTGTAGAAATGAAGCAATGAGAGCAAGACAAGTGATTTAGAGTGGTTCGATTCACAAAGAATCTACGTCCACTACCTTGAGTATCTCCCAAGAATTTCCAACAATTTCACTAAGAAAAAGGCTTGTTACACTTGTGGCTAACTCACTAAGAGTTTTACACACAACCACAATTTACTCACTCACAAAGAGTACTTTCCCACACTAAGTAGGTTTAGACACAAGAATACCCTATCACTAAGAAAGGGAAGGATGAAGATATAATGATACAAGTTCTTCACTCAAAAGTGGAGTAAATATACCTTTGAAGATCTTTACTTTAATGCTCTTGAACTTTTGTATTCAACACTTTTTGTCTTGCTTGTATAAAGATTGATTTTTGGACTTATCAAATCATCAAAAAAGAATAAATGCTTTTTGATAGCTAGAGCTTTTAAGAATATTCAATGTAGATTTGTCAAGGTTCTTATTAGAAGAATATTCAGCTTTAGGGCCTTTATAGATTTCAAAAACGTCCAAAAAACGACTTTAAAACGGTCAGATAACGGCTAGTTTTTTTCAGAGTTCGGTTGACCGTTGATGTACTTCGGTGGACCGAACACAACTCCGGTCGACCGAACAAAGGCTTAGGTCGACCGAGCCTGTAAAATGCAACTCTCAGTATCTCCTCGGTTGAACCGAAGGAAAAGGTCGGATGATCCGAACATAGGTCGGTCGACCGATCTCCCCTATGGTCGACCGAACCCAACTTTCAAACCTCTCAGTTTCTGCTCGGTTGATCCGAGCTTGAGCTCGGTTGACCGACCTTCCTGAGTTGATTTTTCACACCTTTTGAAATCTAATGAAGTCTAAAAGATTTTCCCAAAAGGTAACAATTAAAAGCATTTCGAAAAACCGTTTTAAAAGACATGAACTTTGAAAACAAAGGTTTTTGAAATACGAACACATTTAAAGATCGTTTTAAAAACTTAGCCTTTTGAAAAACGTGTTTAATATGTATGCAAGACTATAGTGTTGTAAACTTAAGTTCATTAAGAGCATTGGTTAGAGAGCTTAAAGATAGCGACTAATAAATATAAAGCTATCCTAACCAAACCTAAGTCTTCAATCTTCAATCTTGACGATATGTGCCTTGAAGATCTTTTTTATAGCTTGATTGAAGAACTTAGAGCTTCCACAACGAGTTTCGATATTCTATCACAAAGATATAAGACATTAGTCACAACATCAAATGTTTGACCATTATCAAAAACAGAGTTTGTTCGCCCTTAGGGCTTACATCCATTACACATTATCAGTAAAACATAATCATCATTCAAACATCATGCTAGTTTTATTTCATCGTATAGAACATTACATAAAACTAGGGACAATAAGAATAGTAATTGCATAAGCTAATGAGTTTTACTATAAAATCACGCATTTGACGTTCAAAACCATAATTAACTATTCAAATGACATGCTCAAAAATATATAAAACGTACAACATATGCTAATGGCCCTAGGGCACTACTAACAATCTCCCACTTGCCCTGGGTCCAATCATAAATGATGCTCAATCCCATTGACCTAGTATGACTCTCATGTTTAGGTTTCGCCCTAAAAGAGATTATATAGGGCGTGAGAGTTTGTTCCAAGAACCAACTCCCACGTAATCCCAACCTCTTTTGGTAGTGGGTGTTCTTATCGCATAATAACTCCCACGGAATCCAAGCGAAAGCCAAATACCGAAAATGCCCATCCTTAATCTCTAATTCTTATAACAACATTTTATTATTCTAAGAAACATAAATGTCAGATACAATGATCCTAGACACATTCTAGATTCATTGAATCTGGAAATGAAGCTCGTTAACTCGTCTATGCGTGTGACCTTGTAGGTTCATATCACAATGGCAATGAAAACACACTTAGTAGTAGTATGTGTTCATGAATCATAAGTGGTCCCTAGCAGGACATTGTGACTACCCAGAGTGAATGAAAGTACGGTGGAACCTAATATCAATCCACTATTTAATCCATTTGTCTCGCGATATTCAAATTAAGCATAAGGCATGGTAGTTGTCACCCTTATAAAGCTTAATTGTATTTATACTCGATCTCCAGGTAGATTGTTCCAACAAATAGTATTTAATATCCACTTTATTAAATACATTTGAGCACGACCATGCATTTAAACAGTCTTCCCTATCGAGGAACCCATTGATATCTCTCTCTAATAAGAGAGGGATAAATCTCTTGCAATGCCTCTCACATTCAAGCCATGATAGGATACTACATCCGCTCATCACTCGTATTAATTACTCGATTAAAAGTAACGTCCGACTGAGCCAAAACTTTGCTCCATTCATTCTGGAAACGGTGGAGAGATAAGGTCTAAGAATTCCAAATAGTATTGAGGAAGTAATACTTATGACTAAAGAACCATGAAGTATTACTTCTCTTTCGGATCACGTCCGATACAATATATCCTAATATATTATATCTATGATATGATTTGCATCCATTATACATGATCAGTAAAGCATAATCATCAATCAAACATCATACTAGTTTTATTTCATCGTATAGAACATTACATAAAACTAGGGACAATCAAAATAGTAATTGCATAAGCTAATGAGTTTTACTATCAAATCACGCATTTGATGTTCAAAAGCAAAATTAACTATTCAAATGACATGTTCAAAAATATATAAAACGTACAACATATGCTAATGGTCCTAGAGCACTACTAACAACTAAGGGCTGTTAACAGGGACTTAGAATTATTGCCAAACTCTGAGCTCAATTGTGTGAAGTTTACGTGTTGTGATTGCTTAGATTATATCCTTTGGTTGACACAAGAATTCCATTTGAAGTGCATTGGCAGTCATGGTGCTCGTAGCACGAATTTCAGTTTTGTTTGTGTTAGATTGGTTGGATATAAACTGAGTATGATAGTTGTTTGAATTGCATTTCTTTTGATATATGTTTGTAGTCAAATTTCTGGGATTTTTATGTTGAAAATATAGTGGTGCAGAAAGTGAGATTTTGTGTACAAATTTGTACATGAATAACCAGTTTCTGCAGCCTGCGGACGAATTGGGAGCAACTTTTTGGCAGATAATCATTGTGGACAATGCACATGACGATGATATAAACTTTCCCTTTCTAAGTTATGAATATTGTTGAATTTTTCTTTTAGTCATTTTGATTCAGTGTTTCATTGACTTGGAACACTGCCATGCCATCACTTGGAGACGGGGTGTGACATAAGTGGTATCAGAGCAGGTCGAACCTTAGGCTTAAACTTGGTTAGATTAAGTTTGGAATGAACATGGGATTGGATTGAGAGTAGAGCCTTGGAATAGGAAATAAGTGTTTATTTATCTCTTTATATGTTATTTCTCACATGTCTTTATGTGTTTACAACTATATATTAGCATTAACTGTAATTATATGATCTACCATGCTACCTTACGTGTTCACTTGTTATCTGGTTATATTTGTTTAATTACTCACTTTTGTATATGAATTGTCCTGGGTATAGATGGATCCTAATCAAGGTAATACATATGAGTTTGACATGCCAATAGAGGCATATGCTCGAAGGGCCAACCGTAGGCCTAACGTGTGTACTTCAACTGAACACAACAGCCTCAGTTTCCACCAACGGGTTAGAATGACAGGGCTGAGTTTGTGATACCTACACCACCGCCACCGTTTAATGCTCATCATTCACCACCACCGGTTAACACAGGTTCTGGGACTTAAATGGCTACAACTCTGACCATGTTGGCACAAATACTACAAGCACAGCACCAACAAAACCAACAAAACTATCAGCAACAACAGAACTTCCAGAATCAACAACAGAATCAGAATGTCAGCCAGAATTAGGGGTTTCAGGGGGTACGAAGGAACGACAATGCCTCCGGGGCCTATTTTGAGAGGATGAATCGTATGAATGTGGCTTCTTTTGATGATAATGTGGGGCCGGATAAGGCTGAAGTATGGTTGGATGACATCGAACAACATCTCAACATCTTGGTAGTGGCTGATAATGACAAAACAAATGTGGTTATTGGGTTCCTCACAACAAAAGCTTTTGAATGGTTAAAAGGCGTCGGACCTATCTATGGACAGGGGGGACAACCTATCACTTGGGCGAGATTCAAGAGGGCCTTTTTAGACCAATACTTCCCAGACACATTTAGATTGGAACGTCAAAACCAATTCTTTGAACTCAAACAAACAGAAGATATGACAGTTTCTGAGTATGCTAGTAAATTCACTTCCTTAGGGAAGTATGCAATGGCAACCATCCAAGATCCGGTTACCCGAAGTCAGAGGTTTGTGAGGGGTCTTCTGGCTCGTATTAGGGGCAGGCTCTCTGGTATGCGTCCTACATCATACATGGATGCCTATTAGAAAAGCTTGGACATTGAATCTGAATTCGTGAGGGATGATGCTGACATAGTTGGGAAGAGGTCCCACTCCACTATGACTCAAGAACAATCATCACGTCCTAACACTACTATGTCTATGGCTGCTCGCAAAAGGTTTGCACCCACCTCGAGACAAACTAACTTTGCTAGGCCACAAGTGAGGACTAGGGCGAACAGTAAGGATTGGGGGACCAACAGTGGCACCAAGTTCATATCAGCCAGCTACAACTACCTTTGCTCCGATTTGTGTTACATGTGGTAGAACACATCCGGGTGAGTGTCGTTGGAAGACCGGGACTTGTTTATGTTGTGGTAAGACAGGTCATCAGATTGTGCAGTGTCCTGAACCAGAGAAAGTGTATGGTTAAGCAGCTGCAGGAACACCGAAAGTGGTTAATACCAAGTCGGGACCCAATGCAAGAGTGTTCGCCTTGACTCAGCAAGAGGCGGGATCAGCTTCAGATGTAGTGACATGTACGCTCCTAGTTAATTCAGTACCTACTTATGTGCTATTTGACTGTGGAGCTACCCACTCATTTGTGTCACGTAGATTTGCTAAGGTCCTTAAAACTTCATCTGCTTGTATTATGGATGCATATAGAGTTAAAGTTTCTAACGAGAAAGTTTTAAAGTCTAATTTGGTACATAAGGGATGTCCAGTAGAAGTAGACTCTAAAGTGTTAGAAGCAAATCTCATTCAACTTAACATGATAGATTTTGATGTAATTCTGGGGATGGATTGATTGTACACACATCATGCACTTGTTGATTGTCGTGAGAAAAAGATGCAGTTCACATACGGGGATTGGGAAGTGTTAGAGTTTGTGGGATCTGAACGGAGGAAGAATGAGCGTAGCTTGCCTATTATTTCAGCCACCAGGGCTCAAAAGTGCTTGAAGAAGGGTTGTGAAGGAAATTTGGCATATGCCGTGTTGAAAGACGACAAGAAAGTCCAACTTGAGGACGTTCCTATTGTGAGAGAGTTTGAAGATGTGTTCCCCGACGAGCTTCCGGGTATTCCACCTGCCTGGGAGATCGATTTCGAGATTCTCTTATAACCCGGTGCGGAGCCTATCTCTAAGGCCCCGTACATTATGACCCCGGCGGAGTTGAAGAGTCAACTCCAAGAGCTTGTTGATAGGAAGTTCATTAGGCCAAGCGTGTCACCTTGGGGCGCTCTCGTCTTGTTTGTGAAGAAGAAAGACGGTAGTATGCGTATGTGCATTGACTACCGAGAGCTGAACAAGATCACCATTAAAAATAGATACTCGCTGCCCCGCATTTATGATTTGTTAGACCAATTTAAGGGGGTAACGATATTCTCGAAGATAGACTTGAGGTCGGGTTAACACTATGTTAAGATCATTCAGGCATTCTTAACGGGTAATAGTAGTTAAGGGTTGTTAACAGGGACTTAGAATTATTGTCAGACTCTGAGCTCAATTGTGCGAAGTTTACGTGTTGTGATTGCTTAGATTATATCCTTTAGTTGACACAAGAATTCCGTTTGAAGTGCATTGGCAGTCATGGTGCTTGTAGCACGAATTTTCATTTTGTTTGTGTCAGATTTGTTTGATATAAATTGACTATGATAGTTGTTTGAATTGCATTTGTTTTGATCTATGTTTGAGTCAAATTTATGAGATTTCTGAGTTGAAAATATAGTGGTGCAGAAAGTGAGATTTTGTGTGCAAATTTGTACATGAAAAACAAGTTTCTGCTTCGTCTGCACAACTGCTGGGAGCAACTTTTTGGCGGACGTTCCTTGCGAACGATGCATAGGACAATTTATTCGTCCGCAATTCCTGACAATATTCTGCGGACGAAACATTCGTCCGCAGTCTGTGCTTAGACTGTTTTCTGTTTTGTTCCGTTTTCTGTTCTGATTCCATTTCAGTTATGTTTGGTATTGTTTGAAATTACTTTCCAAGGTATTTTAGATGCTTTGGGATTAGGGAAAACGTTTTCGAGTCTATTTGATACTTCATCCCATGGGTGACCGATGTTTACTAGGCTTTTAGCTTGCCCTTATTTGTTGATTGTGTTTGCAGATGAGTACATTGATGGAGCTATAGATGAAACCTATAAGGAAGAGTACTATGATGATGAAGTGTGAACTTAGTAATCCCTTGTAATAGATGAACTTATGAAACATTTACAGTTAGTATTTTTCGTTTTTGGATATTAGTTTTCCTTTTTATGTAATAACTTATGGATGATGTAAACTTTCCCTTTCTAAATTATGAATACTGTTGAAGTTTCCTTTTAGTCATTTGGGTTCGGTGTTTCATTAACTTGAAACACTGTCATGTCATCACTTGAAGACAGGGGTGTGACAATAACACATATGTCTTTGAGTTATCAGGAAGTATCCCATAATCCTACCCCATCTGTAAGAACAAAGCCTTGTGCAATGCAAAGTGGTCCACAATCAAGTTGGATGTATCCCAGTTGTAGTCATGCATGATGAGACCATGCGTATCTGGAAAATCTTTTGAAGACCTCTTAATCATGTAAGATATTGAAAATCGTGAGTGATTTAGAGATTGAGAGAAACGTGTTGATAACGTATCATACTATTAAGAGGAGGAAAAATGAGATAAGAGGTTTATAGAGATAAAATAGTAGAGAATTAAAGTAGACTAATCCTTTGAATATCATGATGTGAATCAAGTTCCTCTATTTATAGAGGTTAGGTTATAGGGTTTCATGGCCTCTAAAACTTCTAGTGTTTTTGGAAGTGTTATTCATTTATATATATATATATATATATATATATATATATATATATATATATATATATATATCCGAAAAAAAGTCGCAAGGCGCACATTGGTTTTAGTTTATATTATGGTTAAGAATTCTTTTTTTCTTTTCGGATATTAGTTGCAGTAGATTTTTGAAGACTCTAGATATTATAATTAGTTCAGAGATATTAAATTAATATTATGTGTCATTGTGCTAAGAGAATTACTTGATTTATTTTGTATAAGTGGGATCTTAAACTCGTATTATATGTCACCGCATTTATTTTTTACTATTTGAAGATAAATATGCTGAGTTAAGATGTTCGTGAACTACTAGTGAGTTGAGTTTGAGTTGAGAAAATTAACTCACATCAAACATGAGCTGAGCTACTATTAACTGAGTAAAGTTAAAGTGAGATGAGTCTGAAGTAGTATTAGCTCAGCTCCACTCAATTTATTTCCACTCGTAGTTGAAAGCCTATTCCATTCTCAGTTTTGCAAGTAAAGATAGTGTCAATTAAAGATGATTTGAGGAATTGGGAAGAAGTTTCCTTTATTTTATTGTTGAATAGGAGTTTACGTTTTTTAACATTGTCCTTTGAATAATTTTGTGAAGAAATATTCTAATTCCTATGCAATTTATTAAATTTCATCAGCTGTTTTGGATTTTAGATTTCTAATAGCTTTAATTTGAAGGATTCTTAAGTTTTACTTATTTTTGGGGAATTATGTTAATGTTAGATAAAATGACTTTTTTGTTATTAGTTTGAGCTGTTGATAATGTCGTGTCGGAAAGACATGACAACAAGTGTTTTTGTGAAAGATGTGCGACTAAACAGTTTGCCTTCCTGAACTTAGAATTGATGACAGAAGTCCTTTTATATATATATATATATATATGAACAAACTGTTACCTTAAAACAGAAGCATCATAACTTGTGCAGCAGGTAGATCCATGTGAGATGTGACTACCCATCCATCTTTCCTTCCTAAAGGACGGGAAGTTGGTTAACGATGGGATAATTTCATATAAACAAAGACAAAACACCATCACTTCGGCAAGCTCTCCTTCAGTGCACATGTTTCACCCAAAGGAAGAAATTTTTTTCCCCACTGCAATCTTTTGTTAAAGATTCTTCCGAGCATGCCTCAAAAATAAATAAATAAATCCAAGCTTAAAGTCCTTCCTTCCGAATAGATCAAACTCATCAGTGCAGCTATGGAAGTCCTCAATTGGCAGCAAAAAGAAGAAACAATTTTCCTCCAAGGACAATTTGGAAAACAGGAAGTTCTTTTGTTTTATTTGGTACATGAATAATATTTTTTTTTTTGAAGGTACATGAATAAATTTGAAGACTCAACAACAAAATCATTCTAGAGCATACATATATTTCTATTATTATATATAATGTATAATGTATAATGTTAAAGTTTTATTTTTTAAAAGAAAATATTTGGGCCAGGTCCAATTTCTTGCGGGCCGATCTTGTCCCAATTCATATAACCCGTTTGACACCCTACCTCAAGGCCAGCATGCATTCCTTCACAAAGGAGTATGTGTGTACATGTCAAGGTCTATTTGTTAAAACCAGGCAGTGCATCTTTAGCAGCATGCCAGAGCGGTGTCCAGAAATAAATAAGCATGCCAACGAGAAGAACAATGGCACCCGACACAAATCCAGGTGGAAGGAGAGATGGAGCACCGAGATACGGCAAGGGTAATGTGAACAGGAAAACAGCTACAGGAACTATGAAGAAAGAACCAAAGTTAATCAGCAAATTTAGGAGACTTAGCATATAACAGCCAATGAAGGACAGCAGCTCAAGACTATCAATAAAACATGTTGAATTTAGAAAAAAAACACTTAATATAATAAAAAAAACTAAACATTTTTTTCAAGTTTTTGTGATACAATGTGCCTAATTTGAATTCAGGTTTGGGTTTATGCTGTAGGAGTGAAGAAATTGTAGAAACCAAAAAAATTCTTCTAGTTCCCAGATCTACTCCCTTCTTTAATACTACGAGCCTTTTGGCCCTTTTTTTCATTCTCAACAATATTTGACATTTTGCCAATTTCAAGGATTACTTTTCTCAAGTTACCCTCACCTATAAATATAATTTCTTCATTCTCCTGATTTTTGTAAATATATCAAAAGATATAATTGGAAAAATATTCCTTATTTATTCTTCCTAAATATATTAAAAAATGATTAAAGAGCCTATATTTTGAAATGGAGGGAAAATTTCTGAAGCTACACAGGCTTTCCTGTTATTCTCAATACATGCAAGGACATTAAACAATAATTGAGTTGATATTCTCTAGTAGGGAAATTACATTTACATCATTTTATTCTACAATTTCTCAGTCCCTATCAGAGGTACTTTTTAATAGAGCTGTCAAAATGGGCATATGCTTGCAGGCATGCCCGCCCCGTGAGATTAATGAGCGGGTATGGGGTTATGAATTCCATCCCCATTTAAATGCGGGTTATCAACGGGCATACCCGTGCGGGTATGAGCAGGTTGCAACCGGGCATGCCACTTGGTTTTGTTTTTTTTTATTAATTTTGGATATAGATTAATAAGGCTCTTTACTCTTTTCCAAATTGAACAAGAGTCATATATCTCCACTATCTTCTTGCACGCGTTCTTACCAAATATTAGAGTTATCTTCTTCCTAGAAATGTACTCAAATACGTGTACGCAATTGAATTCACGGTTTCATCTCTAAAGGTAACTAAATTATGTTCTAACTTATCATATACTCCCTCCATTCCTAAATATAAAACTCTTTGGACAATTTTAGAAAATTAAGGAACTTGTCATTTTCACCGAAAGTTTCAATATTATCCCTCTCTCACTTCTATAGCATAAGAAAATAAAGGAAAAAATAGGAATGACAAAGGCCGCAAATAAAAGGAATGTCGAGGGTATAATTAGAATAAATTATTGACAACTAATAAAAAACTTTAAACGACAATTAATTTGGATACATATATATCTCTTAAACGACAATTAATTGGGAATGGAGGGAGTATCATTTATCATTTATAATGTTTTTGTTAGTAGTGCCCTAGGACCATTAGCACATGTTGTGCGTTTTATTATCTTTTGAGCATGTAATTGAATAGTTAATTTCGCTTTTGATTATCAAATGTGTGATTTGATAGTGAAACTCATTAGCTTATGTAATTACTATTCTAGTAGTCCCTAGTTTTATGTAATGCTTAATTACTATGAAATAAAACTAGTATGATTGTTGATTGATGATCTTGTTTTACTGATCATGTGTAATGGATACAAATCACATCATAGATGCAATATATAGGGATACATTGTATTGGACGTGATCCGTCAGAGAAGTAATACTTCATGGTCTTAAGTCATAAGTATTACTTCCTCAATACTATTTTAAATCCTTAGACCTTATGTCTTCATTGATTCTAGTATGAATGGAGCCACGTTTTGACTCAGTCGGACGTTACTTGTAACAGAGTAATCAATACGACTGAGATCGGATGTAGTGTCCTATCATAGCTTGAATGTGAGAGACATTGTAAGGAATTTGTCCCTCTCTATTATTGAGAGAGATATCCATGGGCCCCTCGATAGGGAAAGACTCGTTTAAATGCATGGCCGTGCTTTCAAATGTATTTGATAAAGTGGTTATCAAATGCTATTTGTCGAAACAGATCTACCCGGAGATCGAGCATAAATACAATTAAGCTTAATAAGGGTGACGACCACCACGCCTTATACTTAATTAGGATATTACGAGACAAAGGGATTAAATAGTGGATTGATATTAGGTTCCGTTGTATATTCATTCACTTTGGGTAGTCACAATGTCCTCGCTAGGGACCGCTTGTGATTTATGGACTCACACTACTACTAAGTGTGTTTTCATTGCCATCGTGAGATGAACCTACGAGGGTCACACGCATAGACGAGCTAACTGAGCTTTATGTCAGATTCAATGAATCTAGAATGTGTCTAGGTTCATTGTATCCGACATTTGTCTTTCTCGAAAATAATAAAGTGTTTATTATTCGAATTAGAGATAGAGCAATTTCGGTATTTTACCTTTAGTCGGAATTACGTGGGAGTTATTATCCGATAAGGACTCCCACTACCAGCAAAGTCTAAGGGGACGTGGGAGTTAAGGACTCCCATTGCCGAGAAGGAGTTGAGGGACGTGAGAGTTAGTTCGGGAACAAACTCTCACACCCTATATAATAAACTCTTGTCGAAACCACTAGACTTCAATGCTTTTCAGCCCGAAATAGTTTCACGCCTCTCCCTTTTCTCTCTAATTCCCGAAACCCGAAAAAACGAAGAGCTAGCAATCGTCGCCCTGCTTTCGTCGCGTGGATACCGGTAGAGGGACTTTCCGCAGAGGAGATCAATTGGTGGCGATTAGCATCCAAGAAACATCATCCTCCATTCAAGAAGTAGCTTCTTGAATCCAAGAAAAGTAAGTTTTTTCCGCTGTTTTTCGATTCGTTTACGTATGAGCGGATCCTTCAGGGGAGGATCCATGAGTGTTTGGAACGAGTTTCCGCCCATGAATCCCTTCAGTTTTAACTTGTTAATGTGTGTTTTATATGTGAATATGATGAAGAGGAATCAACATTACCTAAAGTGGATTCAAATAATACTTCTAGTGTTCAAAATCTAAATCAATAGATAAAGAATATTAAAAAACAGTATCTATTTTTTGTTGCTTCGACTTCAGCAATATGTTTGTTAATTTTGGACCGTTGATCTTAAAATTGTGGACTTTAATTTGATTATTTTTTTAACTATTTTGAATATTGTGGAATTTGATTTGATTATTTTTAAACTATTTTCGATTTTTATGTCCCCTCTACAAGACTGTAAAATGTAGGTGGATGAGAAAGAACTGCATTTTGTTGATTTTTTCGAATTTGATATAGTTTTCAAAAAACAACAAAGGAATTAATAATAAGGGTCGCGGTTATGCCCATTTAACCACGGGCATTCTTTTGATGGCCCATTAAAAAAGCGGGCATGCCCGCCCATTCCTATTTTAGACATGCCCATAACGGAGCGGGGTAGAGCGGGCGGGTATATGACCGTACTACCTTTTAAGGAGCAAAGGAAACTGATTATTTGCACGTCTTGGGAACATGGCTCAAATCATCCAACAAACTAAAGCATTTGAATAACTAGGAAACTTGACCTTATACACCCTTTTAAGGAGGAAAGGAACACGATTATTTGCATGCCTTAATGGGAATGGGGCCTGAAATCATCCAAACTAAATCATCAAGTGGGAGACCCTCAAGAATATAGTTCCCTGGTCAAAGTTGTCCATTTAAAGAAGGGTTTACTATTCTATGCCAGAATTGATAAATAAAAACAATTATAATGAATAAATAAATAATACAATAGTCCAAGGGAAATATGTCAGTCATACAACCTATAAGCTGGTCTAATTCATTGTCATATAAGTTGCTCTAGTCAATCAGCCAAATCATAGTGACCAACCTGATACCGATGAAATTTATTGTTCAGCTAAGTCTTGAACGTGTTTGGCATGCTTCATGTTCATAAACTCCACACCAGCCTACTAAGGCGCCTTAGCCATAGTAAAGAGAAAGGTTCTCGTGTAGTTACTTGGTAAAAGTCGAAGATACGGGGAGTACGGCGCTTAGTAGAGAAGCTTTCACACAGATTTATGAAGTTGTGAGGTTCTCGTCAAGTGCAAAGTTGATACAAGTAGTGTTGTTAAGGCGCGCTTGAGGCGATAGGCGATAGGTTTTGCGCTCTAAAATCTCGGTCGCCGCCGAAAATGACTGGGGTGTGCGCCTAAAGAAAAAGTGTAAGGGTTTTCTTCTTGAGTCCTTGGAACTTGAATTGAGGGTTTTTCGGCGTTCGTCTTTAAAGGTACTTTAGATATTTTTCTTTTAAAAATACTCCCCTGGTATTTTCAGCCATATTAGGCTGTTTTGGAGAACTTGGAACTCGGATTTGATGTTAATGAAAATTGAGGGTTTTCTTTAGTTCTTGAACAAACTAATTCGAACTTAACCATGTTTCCTTGTGGCGTTCAAATCCGACTTATCAAACGGATAATTCATCCTTGTTTTGTGGAGTTTTCACCATACCCAGATTCATGCTTCTCTAAGCATAGGGCCGCGGTTCTCTTCCTTTTAATCTTGGGCGTTCTTGGGGTTGTTTGTCAGATTGGGTTTGGGTTTTGTAACAATTGTTGGAGGGGTTCGTATCAATTGATATCAAAGACAAGTTTCATCCGGTTTGACCAATCCTTTATTTTATTTTTTTTCGTTTTCTTTATCAATCTCTTGCGTTTGGACCAGGGATTTAAAAATCTGGGGAAAAAACTGTCTAGAGTTTCATTGATCAACTTGGGAAAAAAATTGCGTCTCGAATGTTTCGTTGATCAATTCGGGAAGTTTCCTTTTCTTGTTCTTGTTTGGGCTGCGTCTTGATTAGGGATTTCATTGTTCTAATTAAGCTAGAATTCCTTTTCTTGATATCTTTTGATTGATTCTGAATTGGTCTTATTCATTGTTTCCGAATTGTTCTTGTTTCTTGCCAAACTTCTTAAATCCGAATTGTTTCCCTTGAATCCGGATTGTGTTTACAATATATATATATATATATATATATATATATATATATATATATATATATATATATATATAAAAGAAGGAAAACATAAAGTCTGGAACCCCATCCAAGAGTGGCCGACCCCCTCCAGTGTAGGTAATGTTCAAAGTTTTCATGGAATTGCTAGCTTTTATAGGAGGTTCGTGAAAGATTTTAACACCATCGCTGCACCAGTTACAGAAGTTATCAAGAACGTTGCATTTAAATGGGGCCGAAGAACAAGAGGCATTTTAGCTTTATTAAAACACAAGCTTACACACGCTCCTCGCCTCGCTTTATCTAACTTTTCTAACACGTTCGAAGTCGAATGTGATGCTTCTGGTATAGATATTAGCGTTGCCCTTATGCAAGAAGGAAAACCACTTGCGTACTTTAATGAGAAGCTAAGCGGGTTGCACTTAACTACCCCACTTATGACAAAGAGTTGCACGCATTGGTCCGGGCTTTGGAGACGTAACAACACTACTTGTGGCTGAAGAAGTTTGTGATTCGTACGGATCATGAATCCTTTAAACATTTGAAAGGACAACCACAAGCTGAACAAGAGATGTGCTCGATGGGTTGAGTTCATCAAGAATTTTCCTTATGTCATCTAGCATAACAAGGTAAGGGGAATGTGGTTGTTGATGCACTTTCACGCAAGTATACCTTAAGCTTTTGTGTGTGTGTGTGTATATATATATATATATATATATATATATTCTAAACCTATGAGAACAAACCTTAAATGTTTTCTCTTCCTTCCTCTTCACAGCGGCGCCTCTCCCTTTCTTCCCTCTTCTTCTCCCTTTCTTTTTCTTCTTCCTCTTCTCCTTCCTTCTGTCTTCTTCTCTTCTCTTAATCTCTTCACAGCACCTCACCGCCTCCTCTCCGCCGCTGCTCCTTCCCGTCACCGTCACCGTCACCTCCACCAGTGTACATCCGCTGCAGCTATGTGGCCGATTTTTTACCAATTTTTCCAAAGGCCGATTTTTTTACCCAATTTTTGGATTTCTAGGTAGTAGGTGGCCGACTATGCCGATTTTTACAACACTGAATATCCCCCACCACCTGAAAAATAGCTTGAGAGATTCTTTATTGTGATCTTAAATTCCTCCAATATCCTTTCAAACAGAGTCGAGCTGGAGGACATGGCGGTAAAGCTTCATCCAGTGGGTGGTTGGTGCGGAGGACTTGATGAGGGCATCGACGGAGGTGGGACCCCAATCTCTGCTGCAGATGGATTCCCATTTCCCAAAGAGTATCTGAATAAGAAAGAGACTTGTATCTCAAACAAGTCATGCCAAAACAGATTATTGAATCAATGGGTACTAGTAAAAGGATGGAGAAAAGTTGGTCTTTGGCAATTCTAGTGATTGGTGAAAAATATCCATGGTGGAAGAAAGAAGAACATCCATAGAGCATAGAGGTTTTTTCAATTTTATTTCATTCTTAGGGGTGCCTGAGAGGAACAAGGAAGAGGTGGAGGTGGGGTGGGATACTAGGGGTTGGGGTGGATGATGAAGAATGAGGAGATTGGACATTTCTACCCTTAATTCAGATTACATGTGCAAGTCACATGTCAATATTTTACCTGAATAATGATCGGATTCACTAATTGGACATTTATAGTGGCACGTAAATTGATGCTACTATTTTTAAGCTAATAAAAATATAGTGCTTAGTTCATTTCTCTTTACAATGGATATGGATTAATTTACTCGATCTATACTGGATTCAATACCGTGGTGCACGTTGTTTGCTCATGATATTGTTTTGACTGATATGACCAATGTAGTGTTAATGCTAAGTTGGATTTATGGAGACAGGCTTTGTTTCAAAATTAGTAAAGTCAAAAAAAGTATTAGTTCAAGTTTAGCGGTGGTAGAAGTAGAGATCAGAGTATAATTGCTTTGTGTAACAAAGTAATTAGGAATTGTGAATACTCAAGTTGTATTTCATATAGAACAAGTGTTTTATACACACACACACACACACACACACTCACTCACTCACTTAGGAAAACAGTATAGGAAAGTAAATAAAGGTAAATAAAGGAAATAATCAATCAACGAACTGATTCTTTTTTTGAGTTAGTTCACTTTGATGTTTGGGGTCTTTGTCCCATTTCTTTCAAACCTGGTTTCAGAGATTTTGTTAAATTTGTTGATGACTATTCTCGTATGACTTGGTTATTTTTTATGAAAAATCGTTCTTATTTATTCTCTATATTTTGTGCCTTTTATTCTGAGATTAAAACTCATTTCAATGTCTCTATTCGTACACTTAGGAGTGATAATGCAAAAGAATGTTTGTCAGCAGCTTTTCAAACTTTTATGACACAACATGACATTATCCACCAATCTTCATGTGGTTATACACCATCTCAAAATGAGGTAGCAGAACGCAAAAATATGCATCTTCTTTAGACTGCAAGAGCTCTTTTATTTCATATGAATGTGCCTAAATATTTTTTGGCTAATGCAATGTCAACAACATGTTTTCTAATTAATCGTATGTCTTCATCAGTTCTTTAGGGTGAGACTTATTTCATACTATTTTTCCGACCAAGTGATTATATCTCATTTACCCTAATTTTTTTGGGAGTACTTGCTTTGTACGAGATGTTCGTCCATCTGTCATTAAATTAGACCCTAAGTCCTTGAAGTGTCTTCATAGGATACTCTCGTCATAAAAAAAGGGATAGGTGTTATTGTCCCAGTCTTGACAAATACATCGTCTTTAGAGATGTTACATTTTCAGAAGACACGTCTTTCTTTTCTTTTTCCGTTTCAACTTGTAAGGGGAGGATGATGATTTGTTGGTTTATACCATTACTCTTATTCCTTTAGTATTTGAACCAACACCTGACTGTGAATCTCAATCTGAACCTGATATTGTCTATCTTCCCACATCCATACCTTAACCAACTCTCGTTGTTGAGTCGACCACAATTACTTCCCCACCTCCTCACAAAGTCTATTCTAGACGTCTATCTCCTCTCGACACATATTCAGCGGTCATCAAATCTTATGTCAATTGATGATCTTCCAATTTCACAACACAAAGGTAAACGTTAATGCACTTACCACATTTTCACTTTTGTCACACTCTGCGTGTTTTTTTATCGCTTCTATTGATTTCATCACTATCCTTAAAATCTGTTTATGAAATTTTCTCATCCTTGTTGGCGTCGTGCAATTATAGAGGAAATGGATGCCTTAAATGATAATGGTACTTGGGAGTTAACGAACTTACCTGCGGGGAAGAAAGCTATTGGATGCAAATGAGTATTTACAGTGAAAACTAATCCCGATGGATCCATTTCACGATTGAAAGCTCGTCTTGTTGCTAAGGGATATGCTCAGATATACGGAGTTGATTACTCAGATACTTTTTCTCCTGTTGCAAAACTAACCTCTGTTCGACTATTTATTTCTTTAGCAGCTACCTATGATTGGTCCCTGCATCAGTTAGATATCAAAAATGTTCTTCATGGTGATCTTCGAGAAGAGGTATATATGGAGCAACCACCTGTGTTTGTTGCTCAGGGGGAGCATGGAAAAATGAAAAGGAAGGTTTACTATCTTCGGAAATCTTTGTATGGTCTAAAACAAAGTCCGTGGCTTGATTTGGAAAATTTAGTTAGGTGATTAAGGTGTTTGGTATGTTGAAGACCATATTTGATCACACGGTATTCTACAAAAAGTCTAGTGCTGGTATCATCTTCTTCGTTGTTTATGTAGATGATATTATCATAACCGGGAGTGACAGTATGGGCATATCATCTCTTAAGTCTTTTCTTCAGACTCAATTTCATATAAAAGACTTAGAAATGTTGAAGTATTTTTTGGGTGTAAAAGAGATGAGTAAACAAGGCATATTCCTCTCTCAAATGAAATATGTGCTTGATTTGTTGACAGAGACAGGGAAATTGGGAGCAAAACCATGCATCACTCCAATACTTTTCAATTCTCAACTCACGAATGATGGAGAATTATATGAAGGTCCTGAAAGATATCGAAGAGTAGTTGGGAAATTAAACTATCGTACAGTGACTCGTCCAGATATTGCTTACTCGGTTAGTATTGTAAGTCAATCTTTGTCTTCTCCAACAGTCCATAATTGGGCTGTTTTGGAACATATCTTATGTTACTTGAAAGGAGCACCTGGACGAGGTATATTATATAAAAATCACAATCACTCTCGTATCGAGTGCACGAGTGCTTTTATGATTCTAAAGAAGCAGGTTGTAAGATGACAAAAAGATCCGCGAGGGGTTATTGTGTCTGTGTGGGAGGAAATTTGGTTTCATAGAAGAGTAAGAAGCAACATGTTTCTCGTTCTAGTGCAAAAGCAGTTTGCCACAATCAGCATGTGAAATTATGTGGATATACAACTCTTGGTTGAAATTGTTCTTAAAGTTTCTATTCCTGCAAAGTTGTATTGTGATAATCAAGCTGCTCTTCACATTGCTTCTAATCCAGTTTTTCATGAGTGGGACCAAACACATTGACTTAGATTGTCATTTTTTACGTGACAAAATAGAAAATGTTTCATTTCTACTGATTATGTGAAGACATGAAAACAATTGGGTGACCTTCTCACAAAGGCTTTAAATGGAGTTCGAGTCAATTATCTTTGTAGCAAGTTGGGCATGATCAACATTTATGCTCCACCTTGAGGGGGATTGTTAACATTATTAGCACATGTTGTATATGTGTATATGCACAATTATAGGAATTAGATTGATTTGATGATTGATTCTAGAATAAATCTAATCAATTTAAATCATATAATTGTGCATATACACATATACAACATGTGCTAATAATGTTAATACATTTAGCACATAATGTTAAAAATGGACTTAGACCTAACTCAATCCCTCAAGAGGGGGAGTATTGCACAAGCTTTATATATTGTAAATATGCACACAAGCTAGCCGATATGGAATTTTCAACCCACACACCCACGCCCAGGGCTGGACATCTGGAGCGTGAATACCAATGGAGCCCAACATCCGACTAGGTGGCTTTGATACCATGTAACAAAGTAATTAGGAATTGTGAATACTCAAGCTTATTTCATATAGAACAAGTGTTACATACATATACTCCTAGGAAAACCAAATAAGAAAGTAAATAAATGAAAGAATTAATAAGGATCAATCAATTCCTAGAATCAATCATAGAATCAATCTAATTCTTATAATTGTGCATATACACCTGTACAACATTAGTTAAATGTGCTAATAATATTAACACTTTGCATGACACAGATATACTTGTAAATGATTATTTTTGTTATCTTGGTTTTATCATTAAAAAAGATGGAGAGATTGATGGAGACGAAACGCACGTGTTAAAGCAGGTTGACAAAAATGGTAGTGTAACTGGTATCTTATGCGACCGTAAATATGGCATTACGACTAAAGGAAGAGTTTCAGTAGAACAACCATAAGACCTACATTATATATGGCACAGAATGTTGGACACGTGAAAATGCTGTCATATTAAGAAAATGTACGTAACGAAGATGTGTTTGTTTTGATGGATATGTGGGCATAAAAGGAAGGGTAGTGTGATGAATAACATCATCTGAGAGAAGGTATGAGTGACATCTATTGAAGACAAAATGAAGGAGAATATATTCGTTGGTCTGTTCACATAAAAAGAAGTGACGCTCTTATTTTGAAGAATTGAACGGTTGAGGAGTAATGAAGTGATTAGAAGTAGGAGGCCGTAGAGAATTTTGACAGAAGTAATAAAGGGTTATATGAATTTGCTAGATTTGGATAAGACCACGATCTTGAAAGAAACAATTTGAGAAAATATATTAATGTTGACGACCACACAATTCTTTATTTGGTTCATGTAGTTGGCCTCATTTACTTGGGATTAAGGTTTTGCTGTTGTTGTACAACAGAACATGCTTTTGATAAAAAAAAAAATGTCCTTTCTCTGGCTAAATGACAATCGTAAGTACTACGACCTAGAAACATCCCCAGACCACGCAGCTTGGTTCTTTAAGGAATATTTGTTATTTTCATGTTGGAGACCATTACAAATATGCTTAACTTTTGTGGTACGAGAAGGTTTTTCCTTTGACCTTTTTTATCATAAGGAACTAAAGAAGTTTAATTCAGAGTCCAAAAAGGATATAACAATTTTGTCAAGGACCAAAGCAGTCAAAGGAAAAAACTTCAAGCACTAATGAAGTTAAAAATATTTGTGGGAGACCATAATGGTCCAGGAAAACAAAACTTTAATGACCAAAATGCTAAACATATCGTGAAAGACCAAAAGAGTCGAGGAAGAAAACTTCAGGGACAAGAATGACTAATTTTCCCTCCACCTTTGACCATCATCTTACCCCTTGCTTTCTTTGACTTTCCCGTCGGTAGAATTACAATTAGCCTAGTTTTGACCTCATGTGCGCGGTCCTTGGGTCGGATGTTTATTCAGACAAAAAATTCAAAACGCCCCCCTCCGCCTCCTAAACAATGTAGCCTGACTCTCACCTTGTCAGCGTTTCTATTACAAAGCACAAAATGAACTAGCAATATTTCTCACTACCAATCAGGGTCCTCAAGTCCTATGCTCTTAAGCAATAGCATCAATGATTTATGAGGATTGGGACACCTCTTACAAGCGATATCCAGTTGCATGATTGAACTAAAATGAATGTTCACATTTGACTTGTACAAAAATTAAGAAGAGTAATTTAGTTATAAGTAAGTTACCATAATATCTTTTTAATTAAATATATTAATGGTAGGACGCATATGTTAGTGGAGCATGTATCACTTAAATAAGTTACGGGAGTTTAGGGGTAAAATACATCCTTTTTAAGAAAATGAACATTCATTTTGGACAAATTAAAATAGAAAATGGACATTTAATTTGGGACGGAGGGTAGTATCTCACAGACCTACGCTTGGGATATTATTATCTATAAGGTTGTCTATCAAAATAAGGGCTCCAAGATATTTCCTCCCCATAGCTCAAAGTCAACCTTTCTTCAAGATTTGCTCGTCAGCTAGCTATGATTACTGAAGGGAACCCAGGAAATGCTGATATACTAAATGGTCTTTGTTATTTATACATGCCCTAAAAGAAAATCTCAAGTGAAAACCAAAATAACATCTTTCAAGTTAGGCTACATAATTACTAAAATTCATGTCCAGTTCAAGATCAGCTTACTTGATTTATCTTAAGAACATTTTCCGATTCACTAAATCTCATTGCGATAAGACTCTTCTGGGACGACTGTTCAAACTATGCAAAGAGCCTACTAGGAATTTCCATCCCCTTCCTGAAACTGGACCAACTCCAAAAGCACTAAAGCAGCAAAGACAAACTAGTCTCTTACTTTTCTTAACAAAACCCCTCAGCATAACCTAGTTTCTCGCTATAATGAACATTAGCCTAATGCTGAATAGCAAACAAGTATCCAATGATTGCATGAATTCAACTAAAGCTTATGATGCATTAGAGAAGGTTGATAAATTGCTGTTGAAGAATCCTAACAAGCAATTTGGTTTGGTTGAACTCTAACAACGTTATTTGTGATTTTGTGTACAATTCAACAAGTTTCAGAATTTTATTGGACACTCGTAGATACAAGCCAGTTAGCATCAGAAAAGACCTGATTAACAGTAATGAAAAATATACCTGAAATGGTGGATGCAAGACAAGATACCACAGCCGAGGAGATTTTCAGCAGATGTAGTAATGATACATTGAAAGCCATGTTCATGACTACAAATAGCAGAGGTAATAGCGGTGCACCATCACAACCTGTTACAAGCACGCACCAAAATAACATAATCAACATTAGCTTTTAAAGTTCAAATCAGTCAAACAACTCAGAGTCTCACTGCATTTTCTGCTTAGAGCATGGAGTCAATTAATAGTGTACTAATTGTTACTGTACAAGAAAACCTAAAAGGAATATAAGGCCAGCAATTGAAATATTGATGCCCTGCCAGAATGTTTACTATCCATATATTGCAATGAAAATTGTTTAGTAGTTGTAAACTTGGAGAAAATAAAAGATAAACAAATAGCTAAAGAAACCTCCAGTGTTGTCAATCGCGGATGGCGGATCATGGCGGCAAGCCAAAAAATGTCATAACGTTATAGCAGACGTTATAACGACTTATAGCGGACACAATAAAATAATGCAAAATATTTATAAAACACTGCATAATTTAAATAAAAAGAAAAAAAAACAACATGAATCAAACAAATAACTCAAAAGTCATTAATCAACCATAAACTAGGATATCTCGTAAGTCATAACATAACAAGAATGCATAACTTAAAACTCTCAAAATATGATAACAAAAACAGTAATCAAAACAAGACCAAAAAGCCAAGCCAATAAATTTCTTGAGCTTGACACAATCTTGCGCAACAGACTGTCATTCAGGACACGAGACTCCCAACATGGAAAAACATTAATCATTAATCAAAAACCTTGAGGCTTAAATGAGAAACAAATGATTAAAAAAAAAAAAAAACAGAGGATACAAAAATAAGATATTAAAAAATCACCCTTTGATAAAAAAATCATAGATTAAACAATCAGAGATTGAGAAAAGAGGAGGTTGAAGGAAAAATAAAGACTGAGAGAAGAAGGAAGAAAATGAACGTCACTGATACTGCAAAGACGGCAAAAAAATAAAGACTTACACGTTGATTGTTTGTTGGGATTAGGTAAATATAATATAATTGGGGAATAATCACATGGGTAGCCAAAAAGTAACAATTTGCCACTTTTTGATTTATTTATGATGATAACAAACTTTTGAGAGTTTTATCTTTTTGAGATCTTGAACTCGTTCGAACTTATCAAGCATTCCTTGTGGCGCTCAAAACCGACTTATCAAACGGTCCTTCCATCCCCGTTTGTGGCGTCTTCATTATACCAAGGTTGCTAACTACGACATAAGATGCGGGTTGAGGTGCTTACTCTCCAAGATAATTTTTTTTTTTGGAAAAAAAAAAGAAGAGAATAGATCCTCCATTTTTCTACCACATATCCTATTTGTTTGGATACTAAGAACCGAGTCTCTTTCTAGAAAAAAATCATGAACTTTCCTTTCTAGGAAATTCTTAATATTAAATTTAAATAATTAAAATTAAGGATCTCATCGAAAACTTACAGCAGCTTGCCAAACAAAAGGTTCCTTCCTATCGGTTGGCTAGAGGTCACGGTTTCCACCATCCCAATCTAGACGTTCTTGGGGTTAATTTACAGATTTGGTTAGGGTCTCGTTTACACTGTTCGCGGGGTTCGTATCATTTTCCCTTTTTTCCCGAAATTGTTCTTTTTTACTCCTTTTTTCTTCAATACCAACCATCAGCTTCTTCCTCCTCCATTCAAAGTACGGAACCATCATCCAAGATTTAATATAACACCATAAATTCCTACTCCAAAGTGGGGGAATTAAATCGATGATATAAAAATCTGTGGTTAAGTTCCGATTGTCAACTTGAGTTATCCACTTTGAAAAAGAGAGGAAGGTCACCAAGTAGTGTTTGTTGCTGCTTCTAGGCCAATGAGTCCCCATCCCAGACATGAGAGCACGACATAATAGTTGGTAGAGCAAGCAACCAGTTGGGGATTCGGCAACTAACTGCTACAACATGTCCAATCCTACAAATTCTATGGACGCCCACCAGGACATGATAGATGGTATAAGAACATACAATTGGAAGTGTAATACCCGTAACTTTTTGCTTACGTACTATTTGCGTGTAAATTATTTTGTCTGATTAAATTGTGTTGATGTGATTTATTTGTATTAATTATGTTAGTACGTGTTTATTTAATTTTCATAACATATTATGTGTTATTTTTGGTGAACATTTATCGAGGGGCGTTTTTGCACGCGTAACTTAGTTGGAGGACTTAATAGTAATTCATCTAGAGGAATAAATGGAATTGGAATTTAATTAGGAATATTAAATTAGATTAGAAGTCACCATAATAATTAATGTAGGAATAAAATAAATTAAATATGAGGAAACAATTAATTGATTGGTGATTTAATAAGGAATTATATATTATAAAGAAATAGAAGCAGTTACTACCTAATGGGCCAATCGTGGGATGATTACTACCTAATCATTTCTACTTAATTAGCCATGATGAGGCCAATCGTGGGATGGGGGAGTTTTATTCTCGGGAAACTGCCAAAGAGAAGAAAAGAATGGCTTTGGAGCCGTGAGCAACATGGAAGAAGAAAGAAGAGTTTTTTTGGGAATGTTTTCTAGTAGCTTAGAGAAGACTTTTGAGTGGGCAATTTTGGTCGGATTTCGACAAACCTTATATGTAAATTGATCACGACGAAACAAGCTACGAGGGAGTGGAAACGGATTAACATTCTGAATTCAGAGTTAGAAGATATCGCACCGGGAGTGAGGGCTGATTTCCAGAATTTGTTTTCTGTGCAGTTTCGGTAGAAACGCCAAAAAGGTAAATCTAGAACTCCAAATCCTCTGATTCTTTTTTATTTAGAAACTAGACTTATAGGGCTACGGTCTGACCAGAGGGATTATGATTTTAACCGTTAAAAATCTTCCTGTGTACGTCTTTCAATTAGGAACACGAACCAGATTTTCTGGATTTTTACAAATTAAGAACATAACGGTGATAAGGTAAGGACCCTTCAACTTTGAGTATTTCCAAAGCTTTCATATACTGATTTTTTACAGATTATGAATGAAAAATGGTTTTATCATGTTTTTCTTGCATAAAAGTGGATGAAGCAATATTTAATGTGAATGTATGAATTGTATGATGTTTAATTGCGCATGTCTATGATAGCATGATTACTTGCTGTTTTATGATTGTAAGCATAAGGGAACATCCCATTAGGGACATTGACTAAGAAAGGATCCAATATGTTTATGTTATGCTTATGTTATGTTATGGATTTCATGAGGAGTCAATGTACCTAATTTGGGATAAGATGTAGCATGTAGAGTTGTGTTATATGATAAGTATATAGATAAGATGTTGGGAGAGGCCCAAACATCAAGTCATTATGTACGATGTCACTAACAGTATACAACGATATATGATGTTTGCATTTGTTATTTGATGTGAGCAGTTTTGGAGGGAAATGGAAGTCATTTTCTAAATGTTTTTCTCAGGTTTTGGAGTTGTTTAGTTGTCTCGTAGTAAGGGTGTAGACGACGGCCATCGTCTGTACTCGAGCTAGTGAGAAGCTAGGCATTCCCACGTATACGCTAGGCTAGAACCTTCACTTCCTAGCAGCCTTGCAGTGGAGGGGTAAGAATGGCGGGTGCGCAACCGTCATTCCTAAAGCTGTCGAGGTAGCTAGAAGGTTGAGTCGCATGTATTTATGATTTCTCGGGTGGAGGGGTAAGAGTGTAGGGTCGTTGTATGGGCGGCGATTCTGCACTCCCAATATTCTAAGAAGTCAGAAGTATTTTGCATACCATGATTTTACTGCTTTATTGGTGATTATGTTTTTAAAGTTATGAAATATTTTGGGATGCATAAACTATTTTATTTAAGTGTCTATATATTTCTTCATCCCAAGGTTGAAGGGATCTTACTGAGCAATAGTTGGTTTTGCTCACCCTTATCCACCTTTCCTTTTCAGATGAGCAGGATGTTAATTACGAAGGGTACGTGGGGGACGTCGTGTTCGAGTATCAGGGAGATAACACTTTATAGACGTCTAGCTCACTTTACTGCTTTGAAATAGACTAAGTGTGATGAACTTTGAAGTATGTTTAAGTTGTAGTATTTCCTTTGGAGTTATGATGTACCCTTTAAGTTAAGTTTATATATATACTATTTGAGGTTTTATTTCTTAGCATGTTTTATAGCTTCCGCTGATGCATGTATGAGTTTTATGTTATGAGTTCTGTGTTCCGTTTGGTAAAACGGAACGCTGCCAGGTCGTTTCCTGGTTACGGGGCGTGACAGGAAGTGAGGAACTAACTGCTACAGTGTGCCCAATCCCACATCAGAAGATGAGTAGTAAAGTCAAATATAAGCAAAGGCTTCAGTACCATTGTCAACTTCAAATGTCCATTTCAGCAAGGCAACAACTATTGAAGCATCCTATATAAGTGTTATATCGTGTCTGATACCACATTAGAAGTGCCAAGAATAGTGAAACAGAATATAAGAATGAGTAAGAATAGTTATGCAATAGAAGCACGAGTCTAAAATCATCCAAAACCTAACTCTTAAGGAAACACAGCCACCAAATATGGAAGTTCAACCGCTCCTTCAACCAAATCACTAAAAAAGAAAAAAGAAAAAAATGCAAGAAGTGAATGGTTAAACCTCCGTCCAGACCTCAAGGACCGATTTGAACTAATATTAAAAAAAAATTAAAAAAATAGACAAAATGTATATCAACTCCAAAATTTTAACCTACAAAAAACACCAAAACTTCGCTAACTGAGAAACCTGCAGGAAGAAGTAAAAGATAAATCCTTTAGCATCACCACTAAATGAAAACACTACAGGCGTCACACTAGGACAGTAACACATCTCACCTTAGGTTTCATTGCATCACACAACCAGATTTACAAAAACATTCCATATACTATTATCATCTGGATAATCTTAGCATGCAAAATAGAATACAGAACTCCTATTAATATACTCGAGAACTAAATTCTAAGTTAGCTAGGATATATTCTTGAAATACACAAAACTAAAGTATACTCCCCATTTTCAAAATGATTGTCAATGTTTTTCATTTTCGATGTTTAAAATTGTCACTCTATGAATCCAGACATATTTATTAGGTTTCTTCCAATTCTACCCTTAATAATTGTCAAACACTCTAAATTCCAAGCAAATACAAACAATTCCCGATATGATGTTTCAAATGCTCTCACCTTTTCAAGAACATAAAAAATACTCCATACTAGTGTAAAAACAATACTCATTTTCTTCACATAGAAGAATTTACCATTAATTACACCCTTAAATAATTTATTATAGTTTATTTTTTGGTTCAAAAATATGAAATTTAATCTAACATATGAACACTTAGAAGTTCGTATATGTTATTGATCTCATCTGTGAGGAATTGTGCATTTTATTTGTACATTTGTATATATATTATCCTTTATCAAAGTACATTAATACTATTTTATTGCTAAAAAAATGTTATTAAATTAGTTTCATTTTACTATGATTAAAAGGTACTTACGTCTACAATTTTTATTTTGTAAAGTTAATGTAAGTTAATTGTGTGGACGAATTGATGCTCTCTTTAAGGAAAAAAGTAGTGATACTTGATGTGTTGGTCCTTTAAAAAAGTGATGATTTTATTATTTTTTTCATTTTAAGATTGGAAGACCTAACCCAAAAAAGATTTGAGCCCCAATCCTTAGGGCCCTCACCGCCCCGTCCCTAGGGTCATGTGGAGGAGTTAAATCGCGAGATATGCCTAAGTGGAAACCACAAGAGTTGCATGTACACCAACAACTCACAAGGTGTTGATTCATGCACTATACAGGAATCGAACCCCCACCCTATGAGTTTACAAGTTTGTGCACATATAAGTGGAAAATTTAATTTTAATGTGTTGTCAACCCCGGAAAATTTAATTTTAATATAAGTGTGTGGTCCACTTTGATGTCAAGAGGCAACACTCCAAGCAACTGTAATTTGCTGTGCCGAAGGGGAGGTGTGGGCAGCAGTTGGTGGTAGAGAGAGAGAGAGAGAGGGGAAAAAGGAACGGAGAAATTGAAGGAAATACATGATCAGTATTATAAGGATTGTGCAGATGGTAAATAATAGACTTTGACTGAAAAGGACAAAGTACTCAATTGAGCAAAAATTGCTCGTGCAGGACGGAAATAGCTGTTGCAATATCGTCATCCAAATAGTAAATCTTTCCTTATGACATATTTGGCTTAATCCTTTATTTATTCCCTTAATAAATTTACGAATGGTAAGACTCGTCTCTCATGTTATTTTTATTGAGCAGATTGATCCACCCAACCACAAGCACGTTGGTTTCTAGCGGGATAATCCACCCAACCACAAGCACGTTGGTTTCTAGCGGGATAGAGCACGTGCTAGCCACATGACCTCTATTAGTAATTAAGGGTGAAATTGACAATTTATAATTTTTCTTTTTTTCACCTCTTTTTTCTTCCTTCTTCTCCGCTATCTACAAACCCAAACTTCTGCAACTCCTCCCTCTCCACTCTGCCGCCGCCGTCAACCCTCCCTCTCCAAAACCAAAAAATAATTTCCACTCCCCCCCACCAACCCTCTCTCTCCAAAACCAGACACTAATTTACACTCCCCCTCATTTTTCTTTCTCCAACCGGCGTTATCCCCATCCCTGTTTCCCCTTTGGCCACCGCTGGTCACCCCACCACCTATGTTTCTTTAAAAAGTAACCTCCTCCCTCTCCTTTATTCTATGCTTCTTTTTACGGGTAAAGATTTAAGACCTAACTTGTCCGTTTTTCTTGCTTTTTTGGTATGAGGCTTTGGCTCCAATTTGTGCAAAAATGAAGACGTATTTCACCATTAAATGAGCTTAAAATGCTGTCCGTAACAGGGATTTGAATAATTCAGACCTAAAGTGCTCAAAATTCATCAATTCTTCTAAGTTTTTGCTTCAAACCTTACCTATACTTGTTATAATATTAGTTGGGCATCTATATCTTGAAGGATTGTACCAAATATTTGAATGAAAAGAGGCTACAAACATAAAAACTGAACAATCAGATTTTCTGCAGTTTTTACCTCAAAAAAGCTTGAAACTTCAATTTCTTAAGGGATTCTTTGTTGAAATCTTGTCCATATATATAGTATTGATGTTTGGCCATCTATTCCTCATGAAAACACGTCAAATTTGACGAAAACTGTAGAGAAATTTTGCGTAACGGGAATCTCATTTTTGCTTGCAATTTTGAAGTTTCTTGATGGGTCTTGCAATTTGAAAAATTATTGTTAGTTTATTAATGGGAGCTTAAAATCATTGTTCCTATGAAAAAATCCAGCTTATAAATGCTAACTTCTTGGCCGTTCTTATTTCTTTTGTGTGTGTGTGTGTGTTGGGTTGGGTTTGGGGGGGAGGGGGGGGGGGGACTGGAAAAGAAAGAAAGGAAAATAGAGGGTTAAGATGAGACAATAATGGGGTAAGAGGAGATAGAAGTAGGGATGTGGGAGAACATGAAAGAAAAACTATAAAATGTCAATTTCACCCTGATAACGGTAAGTGTTCTATCATATCAGAAACCACCGTGCTGGTGGTTGGAAGGATCAAACTGGCCAATCGAAAAAACATAAATGATGCAAATGGAAAAATAAAATCGCGAATGTATCTTACTGTAAGCCCTAAGGGCGAACAAACTCAGTTTTTGATATTGGACAAACTTTTGATGTTGTGTCTAATGATCTTAATCTTTGTGATAGAATATCGGAACTCATTATGGAAGCTCTAAGTACTTCAATCAAGCCATTGGTATCAAGATTCAAAGTTATGCAAGGCTCATTTATCAAGATTGAAGATTGAAGACTTAGGTTTGGTTAGTTTAGCTTTGTCGTCATAAGTCGTTATCTTATGAAGCTCTAACCAAAGCTCTCATGAACATAAGCTCTACACTCAAGTCTTGCATGTTTTCATAAACACGTTTTCAAAAGGCTAAGTTTCAAAACATTCCATACTTGAGTTCATATCTCAAAAGTCTTTGTTTTCAAAGTCTAAGTACTTTAAAATGATTTTCCAAATGTTCTTACTTGTTACCTTTTGGGAAACCTTTTAGACTTCAAAAGATTTTAAAACGTGTGAAAAATCAACATCTCTCAGGCTCAGAAAAGTTCGGTCAACCGAGCTCAAGCTCGGATCAACCGAAGAGAAACAGAGAGATTGCTTGATATACTTCGGTCGACCTTTTGGCATGGTCGGTCGACCGACCTTGGTTCGGTCAACCGAGGTCTACCTTGGTCATCCGAGGTGTCTTGCTTCGGTCATCCGAGGTCCAGTTCGGTCAACCGAACTCTGCGGGAACTAGCCGTTATTTGACCGTTGCAGAGTCGATTTTTCAGCATATTTTCAAATGTATAAATACTCTAAAGCTGAGAATCACTCAACGACTTGGACATACAATAAACATTCATATCTTATCAAGTCTAAACATTTTCAAAGCAAAATACTCTTCATTTCTATTATCTAAATCATTCAAGAGTATTCTTTCAAAAGCAAGACAAAGAGTGTGCATCAAATGTTCTAAGAGCTTAGTATTCTTGTACTTCAAAGGTATATCTTTCTCACTTAGAAGAGTGAATTATCTTGTTCTTTATTTATCTTAATTCCCTTTCTTAGTGATAGGGTAATTCTTGTATAAGTCCTACTTAGTGTGGGCAAGTAACTCTTAGTGAGTTTTGTATTGTGGTTGTTGTGTAAAACTCTTAGTGAGTTGTCCACAAGTGTAAAGTTCTTCTTAGTGAAGTTGTTGAAATCCTTGGGTGCGGCTCAAGGTAGTGGATGTAGATTCTAAGTGAATCGAACCACTCTAAATCCTGTCTTGTTGTTGGGTTTTGCTTTTGGTTTTGTTCATCTTGCTCAAACTCTCACTTGCATTGAATAGATTGGAAAAAGTTAGCAAGATTAGTTAAAACCCAATTCACCCCCCCCCCCCCCTTCTTGTGTTTTACACTTACCATTCGTAAATTGATTAGGGACCCAATAAGGCATTAAGCCTAACATATTTTGTTAGAATTTTTGTTCTTTTTTAGAATAATTATTAATTACAAAATCCTATTCTTTACATAGTTTATAAATTATTTTGTTCAATTTTGTTTGAATAAACTTATTAATTAATTTATGGAATCATTTTCCTTTTATATGATGACTTATCAACTTTGATTAGAAATCTACTTACGAATTAATTTGCGGGGATCCCTTTTCATTTTATAATATATTATGTCTTTTTTGGTAACAACTTTATTTGAAAAATCTGCTTATTAATTAATTACGAGATCATTTTCTGTTTATATAATATATGAAGACTTATTTGATAACAACTATATTTGAAAATCTAGGTACTCATTAATTACGGAATCCTCATTGGGACCATTTTCCTTTTATAATAGATAATGACTTATTTAGTTTAACTTTATTTGAAAATCTACTTATTAATTAATTATGGATTCCTCCACGACACTCTATGTGCATTATATTAATATCCTTGGGCATTAATGGGAAGCGAAAACTAAATCCTTTTTTTAAAAAAAAATTATTAGAAATGGTAGGACATAAGAAGCAAAAACTAAATCACTAAAACACATTGGCACTCTATGTATGATGCAGTGTTGTCAATTGCGGCGGGATAGCGACTCATAGAGGGATAGCGGTGTGGAGCAGGCTTTAGCTGCTATGACTCCTCCATAGCGTCGCGGATTTTGGGTGCGGATTATTGCGGCCAATGAAAAGTCTTTTTTGCCCATTAAAATAATAAAAAAAGAGTAAAATAGGGGTAAAATGGGAATAACAAACCCAAAGAAACCCTAAACCTAATAGCTAATACAACTACAGCCGCTAAAAGCTAAAAAAACATTCTACTCTTTTCTTCTCTCTCTATTCAAAGCTTAAAAACAAAACGTTCTGCTCTTTTCTTCTCCATCTATTCTTATCTCCATCATCTACTTTTCTCCACCAGGTCACCGGCGACCCAAATAGCGCCACTCCCGCTATCAGCTATCCTGCTATAGTGTTTTCAAGGTCGGCCGCTCCGCGCCTCTATCCGGGATTGATAGCACTAGTATGATGTATGATACACACATACACACACTATGTTAAACATCAACTATGTTACATGCATATCTTGTAGTATATATTTTATTTTCGTTCGGCTCTTTCCATTAAATCAAAATCCTGGGTCGGGCCTAGGTGCTGGCCTAAAAAACATAAAGGAAGGAGAAGGAATAGGAACCGGGGGGAGAGGACTACAGAAATAGAGGATAAGAGCAGATTACAAGCAACCATCAAGCGAACACCAAGCATAAAAGTTTTTTTTCCAGTCCATTCTACTTGGTTTCAGAAAAGACTTTCCTCTCTAAGCACATGGGACAAACAGTTTAGGAAAATAAAAACAGCAGCAAGCAGTCATGCACAAATCAGTTTTTCATAATTGATACAATTCAAAGCATAACATAGTTAAACTATAGCTGATTATGGAAACCCGTGTTCCCCCACCACGCCCACTTTTGAGAGAGAAAAAATGGAGCTCTTTCTTTAAAGAAAAAAGTCAATAATAAAGAAATAACAAATTACCAGGAGTTACGGCGCCAATGTTTAGAAAACAGGCTGCACCATCCTTGAGATAAGATGATAGTTGGTTAAACGGAATGCCCCATAACTTCGACAAGAATGGGAGGAGGAGGCAAATAAAAAGTGCCTGCATCAACACAGCTTTTGGGTTTTTCCTCAAGTATTCAACGAAAGTAGTACATGAAAATAAAAGACATAATACGGAACATGATCCAAAGATCACCTGGAAAGCAGATCCAAAGGAGTTTACAACAAATAGATCCACTGTTCCTCCCTACAGACAATACCGTATCAATAAATAGTTATTTTCCTCAAAACAAGAAAGTGGTGAAACTTACTAGATCACAATATATTAACCAAATAGGAAAGTATACATCCTCAAAAATGTTCAGACTTCAGCGTATCAAAACTGTATCATTTTATAGTACCATCCACATTCATTCACTTAGAAATTCTGCTTGTTCCCTCATTGAGATATATCTAAGCTATAGAAAATAGGAGCCACCCCCCCGGCTCCCCTTCAGGATCCTTTAATTGTATATGAGGGAAAGAAATTAACGGATAGGCAACGATGATCAGGTTATTTTCCAAATCGAGCATATAATGCAATATAGGCAAGAAATACATGTTTGTCTTTGAGAAAAACATTTATTAATGATTGAACATGCTAGATTACATAACAAAAAAATGAGATATTGAAGTTCAATACGGAGTCCATTAGATGTTTTCCAGAGAAAAGCTTATCCAAAGACTAGCAGATTTGGACATGAAAGTGGCCGGCATACCTACCTCTAGACTTTTAGTTGCATTGAGAAATATTATTTCCTGCACATAAAGCCACAGCCGGTTTCAGAAAAGCAATCGTCATGATGTTACATAATGAAAACCTATAAGGAAACTATCAACCTTCAGGACCGTATCAGCTGCTTGGAACAAAAAGGAAAGTATCATCAAGAGACTCCAGAATATACCAGCTTCCATCAAGGAACCAGCACTAGACCCACTGCAAAAGTTACAAAAGGAGGTAATAAAGTTATACGGGACGACTTAATTTAAAAGAGTAAATCATGGTCCTAGAACATTAAAATCAAGACAGTCCGTAGTAGGTAATTAGGATGAACACAGAAAGGGAAGGAAAATCCAAAACTCCTTTTCAGAAGTTAATGATACATGATGCTTGCAGAATCACATAGCAAAATTACACGAGGAACCAAATCAACACATTCTACAGACTCTCAGATTATCAATTTATTTTGTGAAATGAAAAGATCATCCAATATGAGGAACCAAATAAACACATTCTACAGAAACTCAGATTGTCAATTTATTTTGTGAAATGAAAAGATCATCCAATATGCAGTAATAAACAGCCACCCAATAACTCTTATTATGTCCCCTATACTCCAAAAATAATTTAAAACAAGCATCTGTTTGTCTCAATCAAGATATGAATTGTTTGCACAACATTAAATTTCTCACAAACATCACCGCTTGAATGAAAAACAATTCTCCCTGGAAATTTTTGAATAGAGGGAGTATAAATACAAAGACTATTACTTTTATCCCTCATGTTCCCAAAGTGAAAATTTCACAGCTTTCTCCCATCAGTGTTTTACAACATGAAGCTCCTGCTCAATTGCATATATTAAAAAGTTATATGATCTACCATATAGTAAACTTTTCCACTTACCTTGCAACAGTTATTATTACACCAACAGCTACAAGAAAGCTCCCAAGTAATTGGCTGAAACTATATCTTCTGCCAAGGAAAACAAATGATAGTAGGAGTTGCCAAACAAGAAAACTCTGCAGAAGGATAAGCAAGCAATAAATTATGCTCAAATTTCAATGGTCCAAATCAAAAGAACAATGTTTTTCAAACGTGATGAAGTACAGAGCATGAAGTTAAAATTAGCAAACACAAACCATCTATCTATATAGCATTTTTAGTTGACTAATTGGTAGACTAGTTTATGGGGAACCATTCCTCTAGATCTTAGGAACAGCCAAACGACGTCATCAAGCAGTTTCTATAGTTCGGAAACTCTACCTTTGGATCTTAAACTTTGTGCAAATAAGGACTTCCTCTTTGTTGTTACAAGTTTACGTTTTTACTTGATCCTGAAAATATTTGAAAGAAGTCGAGGCAATATGAATTTCACTTGATTTATCCATGAACTGACCACTCTAAATCCAGGCTAGCATTCGAAACTTAACCGTAAAGGCTGGTGACTATAAAGAAATATGTTATCTTTTCTACCAACAAAATCCTTCTTGTTTGGTCCAGTCCTGTTCTTTAGCGGATGCATAGTCCCTACCACTGACTCTAGGGCCTTAATCAGGGTGATTATTACAGCCTAGTTCATACATCAAAAGTGAGAGGAAAGAAACCATGGTTAAATATGCATTGAAAAATTTTAGATGTCCATTTTGGCCTAGTGAAGCAAGTGTCTAGCCTGTTGCACGCCCATCATTCGCTCAAACCTACAAGTCAGAACTTGCTGGTTCGTACTGGCAAACAATCGCAGGAGCCACCCCCATGGTCAATAGCCCAACCTGTCTTGTTAGTTTCCTGTGTCATTGTAAGAGCTCCACTCCCACAAACCAGTATGTCCACCCTTTTATCTTTTACTGGTTCTTAGCTGTTGGTTATGGATATAGCATTGGGCCGACCCGAGCCCTTGCAACCCTGCCTCTCACTAGAGCTAAGATCAACAACTCTATAAAACACAACTATTAAGCTCAAGAACATAATAAATAGCATCGATTAATACAACTAGTTACACTACTCGATTCTCTAAAATATAATCAATCATAAAATTCCAGCTTGACCAATTCCATTACGTTTCTGTTGTTCCCTCCGATTACCAGATATGTACATGATATCGATAAACCTGTCCCACTGGAAAAACATTTATAAATCATGAGAGGAGCTCAGTGACTCCATGCTATCGTGCAAGTGTCTTTAAAATTCTTATTGGGAAAACACTTGGTCTTAAATTATCTCAGACACAATAAGAGTTACTTGTTTACATAACCATATAATATGCGGTCTTACTTTGTAACACTATTCGGAACTGCCAAAGAGAAGTTAGTCATGGCAACACAATTACATTAAATAACATTTCTTACGGGCCCAAACAAGAATCAATAAAGTTAATCCGGATTCCCTAACTAAAACACTAATCAACATTTTCAGGATTCATCTGACAATAAAAGTTAATCAGACTCAATAAATTCATGATAGGAATCAAAGAAGCTCAAAGAAGTAATTAATACTTGTTCTCAAGAAGTCAACAATACTCCATGTCTGGAAGGATTATTGGGAAGTTAGAATGGTGCATTTTCTTGGGAAAGTTTCGGAAAACCTTGGTAATGGATTGGGAAGGTTGGAAATTGACGAGCCTCTCATGTGCAACAAAAGAGCTTGACTTGCAATCTTCTGGCACCCTGTATAGTTTGGATTCAAGTGCCATTTTGGTGCCTCTAAAGATTCCAAATAAAGACAAGACCTTCTTGATGTTTGTAGAGGACATCCTGAGGTTTCCAAATTGGTATAGTTCATCCAAAACCGAGTTCATTTGGTTGACAGAAGTGTGGTTCAAAATAAGTGTTCTGGATTCGGTTACAGTTTGGGCACTGTTTGGAAAGTTGATCATATATTTAGGCACAGAAGTCCAATTGAGGTGACTGATACTAGAAAGAAAAGAGGAAACCCTAAAACTTGCATGAAGGGCTCAAGATCAATTCATCCATTTAAAGGATCAAACGTGACCAATAAGTTGATGGTTTTGCACAATCAACCATTGCTGCGAAGTCAACGGTTTTGAACCACTTTGACCATGTTTCTAAGTTATTTTGAGATGTAATCAAGTGGGTTTAAACACTAAAACACAGTAGCTAGTTTCCTTAATTATTTTAGGTTTTTGGATGTATATAAGCTCTCATTAAGAGCTTCTTCTTGGTTCTTCAACCAACCATGGCTAGCCAAGGGCAAGGTTCCACCCTTGTGTTGCCCACTTTAACCTAGGTTCTTGAATCTTTGTAGATTTAAGGGCTTAGGTGGATCACTTCTTCTATCTCTCTCATGTAGAAGTCCTAGTCTCTTTGCTATTCTAGGGTTGCTAGGTGGATTGTTGGGGGAGCTTTTTTGTATGTGAATAGGGTTCTAGTTTCTTAGTTATCCCAAGGTTCTAATGGCTACTTCAAAGTAGACCATTGTTGTAATCCTTCATGGGTTTCTTTGGCTTAGCTCCAAAAGTGTTTTTGAGGGTCTTCAATTAGTGTGTGTCTCAGTTTCGAGGATCTTTTGTTGCATACCTTTGTTACAAACTGAAACTTTTAGCCCCCATATCGATTCTTATCAACTCATATCCCCAATACTCAACTATAGGGCCGTCAAAGGCTAAGTAGTAAATCATGTATAGCTTTCATGGCTAACAATTACTTGGCAAACAATATCTAGCTATTTAAAGAGCCAAAGCAGTAGATCAGTTGGTAAAGCGCTCTTTACGCCTGATTCATATTGCCTTTCTTCAACTTTCCATTTGTGCCTTTATGTCATTCTTCTCCCTTGCAACTTGACTTCTTCCATGAATGCTAGAAATCGCAATAACTATGTTCACGATTTTAGTTCCTTTAAGCAAAGACCTGGTTATTATTCAGCATTCAACTACTAAGACTAAGCTCCCTCACCTCTTCCTTTCAAATACCAGTATTTTCACATCCTTAGCAAGATAAAATTCCACGAGGAAAACCAGGTTAACTAATTGCACCAACAAACCACCCAATTTGCTGTCTTAACCCAATGTCCCAATTAGGAAGCTGTGGAACTTATCAGATCCAGCATTACAATGTCTGATGACATAATTAGTCCAACTATCGTATTTCCATGGAATATTATGAATTTCCTTAGCAAAAGTAGGTTTCTTACTATGGCATGGATGTCTACAGAGGATCTGAGCCAGCATGGTGTTTCATCCTTGTTAGATAGTATTTTACAACTGTACGGGGTAGCATCTAATGCATTGAACGGTTTACTAGAGAAGTCTGTAATAATAAGAGAAAGAAAATGAGCAATCCTATTATTTTGCATTTCCTTCATTAAAAGATAGCTTCCTGCTTTCTTCCTTAATTTTGACACATTCTCAAAAAGTGCATCATCCAAAGTCCAAGCATTGATCAACTAGTTTCAGTAGTGATGCATGCCAAAGGGGGGAGGGGGAGAAATTAAAAGGAAGCCAGTGCCATGAATATTGCATAGTTCATTTGGTAGGATTAGATGTGTTTTTATTACTAAATATGCTGGAGAACGGGGACAAAAGTTAAGCTGTCCGATAGTATACCTGGGATAGTATAGGAATCGCGGCCCCAGAAAGAATAGCTGTTCACCAAGGCAATTACAAATAACGAAGTTAGTTTTTTATGTCTGGAATGGTTACTTGATGTACTTGGAACTTTCTAAAAAGAATTACATTGATACAACAAACGTATTCGATTTTATGATGAAAATATATAACAAGAAAAACAAGTTCTACAAAATTTTAGAATCAAGTAATTTAGTGAAACTATATTTTATTTTCTAACATGGAGTACGTCAAATAGATTTATAATGCATTATCTTGAAGATCCAGAAATTATCTATTGACAAGTTTGGAAGTGGAGTCCATTTTGAGCCCTAACGATAATTTCCAAATTAAATATAGAAGCAAGAGTTCCGGTCAAGTCCCTCTGTATATGACTAAAGAACTCGTAGATACTGGATAATCCACTCTTGTGAGAGTGGTCACTCCTTAACTTAGTTTTGAGGAGCATATCAGGACAAGATTAAGAAAAATACGCCAAGACAAGAAGTTTAATAATAAACATTTGAAACTTTCAGGAAACAATGCAAAATAGAAGCAGTAACCTTTACAGCAAAGTTAACCTATCTCGACTTCTGATAGTTTTGCCTCTTCAATGAGAAGATTCCTTAAATAGATAACGCCGATATATGATTATTTAACCTTATGAGTGATATCCCAATTATATTATTGATGTACAACTTATTCAAGCCATAAATCTATTTTAGTCCAAGATGAGTTCGAAGGATCATCACAACAGATTCCTTTTTGCCCCTAGATACAATTAGTAATCTTATTCTGATTCTTCATCAGGAAAGTCTTTGCGCTCTTAAGTTTGTAAATATTTTTTTATTTTTTTTGCTAAGAAGTTTGTAAATATTTTTAAATCTTGTGAAATCTCTCTTGATCAGTTATTGGGCACTGCCTATCTAGCACGTCTATATAGCCTCAATAAGCACGTTAGCCTTTGATGTTTTTTATAACCAGGTGTTTCATCAAACATGTATCACGATAGAAATAGTCATCCTCAATTACTGCTGTGTTTCATATGAATTGTAACAGATCCAAGACAAAATTCATCTTTTTTTCTCATTTCATCTAAAGAATTTACTATTAATCTATCTCAAAGAACTTTGCAAGTTTCCATCTTCAGACACAAAACAAAACAAGACACTTTGTAAATGATCGCATGCCAAGAAAAGCAGAAATTTTCATCCTCTAGGAAACTTAAAGACACTTTGTGCATGCCATAGAAAATGTGACGTTATAGGGGGGACTACTGTTTCGGTGATATTCTGTGAGCAGCCACTTTGCGCATTCATTGCCAAAGGTTAGGTCAGTCTCCAATCCATCTGTTTCAATGGTATTCTGGGGAGCAGCAACTATGTGCATTTATTGCCAAATGTTAGGTTTGTTTCATATCCCTCCCCCGCACATACCCCAATTGTTGCGGACTTAATGGGGTATGTTATTGTTGTTGTAGGAAACTTAAGACACTTGACCATAAACAAGTAAAGATGAAGACTGTTTCCTAAATTGCCAAGAGAGCAGTTATACTGGAGAAAGACCGAAAAGACTACAAGTACGAAATACCTCCTGCTGCCATCCCACATGCAGCACCAAGAGCCTCCAAGAGACCAACAGCAAGATATGGAGTCTTTGGTAAAGCAAGCATTTCCTTTGTAACCTTACCAGTATGATAGCGGAAATACAGGATAGAGAAATAGACAAGTACGTATCTGTCGAAAAGAGGAGAACAAGTTAGTTTTTACTCTTCTGATAAATGCTCAATAATTTAGAAGCATAAGCAATTTAGTAGAATGAGGCCTAAAACAATGGAAATAGAAAGAAAAAAATAATAATAATAATAATAATAGTAGTCATCCCAAATCATACTTTTTGCAATTCATACTCATAACCTTAATGAAATGAAAATTCATAGGGGAAGATTAAATATACATAAAGTTACTTGCCTATACAAAAAGAATGAGGCTTCCATGTTTCAAACATGGGACCTCTGTGCAATAATGAAGTTGCATGAGAAATTGACTAAAACCTATGTTCCGCAGTATAGATATTCTATTGGAAAGCATGCTGCAAGATATATAATTGTGAAGAAGAGTTCAGGAAGTTCTTAAACCATAGAGATCCAATCTTAGTGCAACTTTTCTCTAGCAGTTCTTCTTATTGAGAATTACTCCTTATGTCCCGAATTAGTTGTCCTAAAACTTACTTTTTCTTGTCCTAAATTATTTGTCCATTTTATGATTTCAAGACAACATTTATTCTTTCCAACATTAGCCTTGTATTTATTAATTCAACAAACATGACATTCATTGCATTCAAAGTTTCGAGATGGCATTTTTATCATTCGACTCAAAAAACTAACATTTTTCCTAACGTATGTGAACTTTGGTTTGGGACATCTAATATGGGACAGAAGGAGTATATGATTTTGGATTTTTTTCTTAATGAACCCCTCCAATGTTTCTTAGGCACTTGCTTCAAGTATCTAAATATTTGCAAGCTTTCTTTTAATGGGCACTCCTTAATGTTTCTCCACATTCCTTTCAATTATTCTGCAAATAGTTCTTTCACTTTCTAAGTTTAAAGAAGGAAAACTCGCCAGTGGCCCTAGGACTGACTACATTCACCAATTAGTAAGTAATTCCTATACACTACTTATAGGTTCTTCTTGGGAAAAAATTAAATTAACATAATGAATTGCTGTCATTTTTGTAACCAATCAGTTAGTGTATAGGTATTTCCTTGAATAATAAAAAAAAAGTAGCAAAAAAAAAAATTAAACTGTAATCAGATAAAGGATTTAATAATTAAAATGCATTAAAAGTACCCCTAAGAAAATTGGTGAAATCTTATGTTCCCACCCATTCTAATAAAAAAGGGAAAATAGGTGAAAATTTAAAGACATTTTTTACTAAAGTAACCAATAATCTGTAGACCTCAGTCAAACTAAGTCTATGAGTACCAATGAGTTTTTTTTTTTTTTTTACCAAGGAGATTATTTTCCTTAGAAATTCTCTTCATTGTGCAAATTAAAAGACAATTTTCTCCTCTCTTTTAAAAAAAATAAAACAAAATAAAGAAAAAAGAACAAAGGACAAATTGCTCAAAGCTTTAATCCAGATTAAACATGACAGTTCTCTTTCCTTTCAAATAAATGGTGTAGAACGAAAAAGGATTGCGTCTCAGTGGTGAATCAAGGGCATAGGAGCAGCAACCTCCCCACCCCCACCCCCGCGGGAAAAAAAGAATCTTGAACCCTATTAAATATTATCACCCCAACCCCCGAAATACAAAGTTGCTGGATCCATGTGACTTCTAGATTTTGAAAACAAATTGTAATGATAGAGAAGGAAGCAAATAAAATAAGAAGTCTACCAATAGCTTAGTCCATAAACTATTTTGACTTTACGCTTTCTGTGACAAAATCTTTTTTTCAACTATTCCTGTCATAAACATTATTTTCAACCATTTCTGAAAGAAAGAGTAGAACGAAAATAGTTTTGTGACAAAAAAAGTTTGTTATGGAAAAAAAAAAAAGGTTTTGTGACGTATAAAGAGTAAATGCAAAATTTGTTTTGTAACAGAAGCAGTGATTTTCTCCCTTTTATTGTTGGCATTCACCCTGAGAGAGGCTCCTCTCCAGTAGACTCTTAAACTCATCCTCATCTATCATATTTACTAGAGATATTAGCCTTTTTTACCCTCACACTATTTACGAAATTCCGATTTTGCCCACATTCTTTTTTTTTATCGCATTTTTCCCGTAGACTATTTACGAGTGCCGAATGTGCCCAAAATCGGCGGAATCTAGCAACTATGGGGCGGCGATGAGGGGGTAAAATGGTCCGAACAAAAAAATATTATAGTTACTTCAAATATAACCCCAAAACTATCTTATTGCATCAATTGAGTGCCTAAATTCTTTTTCTCTTTTCAAATGACCCCTCCCCCTACAATCCATCTCTCTTCTTCATCAACCTCATCTTCTTCATCTGGAAGACCCACCACCAACCATTTTCAATATTAACATCAAACTTCCAACACTCAATATCAATATCAATAACCATGATAAACCCACTTCTTCATCAACCTCATCTTCTTCATCTGAAAAAAAAAAAAAGACCCACTACCAACCATTTTCAATATTAACATCAAACTTCCAACATTCAATACCAATCAATAACCATGACAAAACCCAATACTTTTCTAGCTGAGAATATATTCAATCTCTAATAAAGTGGATATAATTGCATCCTTACAAGGTAAAGAAGAACACGTGTGCATCAAGAAACTAAGTACAGGAAGGGCAAGCAATTCATACTTTTAGGGCAAGAAATTCATACTCTTCCTCCCTCATTTCCGGCCAAAGCTCAAATAATAGAAACCTTAATTCCAATTCACCTTTCTAAAATTTTGGTGGGTTTTGATTCTTAAATCTTGTTTAGAAAAGTTTGGTGGGTTTTGATTCTTAAATCTTGTTCAGAAAATCTTGGTGGGTAAGGTAGAGTGGTGAATTGCAAAGAGTGGTGGTGTTAAGGTAGAGTGGCGGCGGCGCGGTGGTTTCAATTGATACAATAAGATAGTTTTGAGGTTATATTTGAAGTAACTATAATATTTTTTTTGTTCAGACCATTTTACCCCTCATCGCCGCCCCATAGTTGCCGGATTCTGCCGATTTTGGGCACATTCGGCACTCGTAAATAGTCTACGGGCAAAATGCGATAAAAAAAAAAAAAAAGAATGTGGGCAAAATCAGAATTTTGTAAATAGTGTGAGAGCAAAAAAGGCTAATATCTCTATTTACTAATCTTACAGATCCTCACATCTTCAAAATGCATAAAAAAGTTAAGAGCACTGGGTACCAATCTCTCAACAAATTCTGATACAGAATTTTCACTTTCAACGCCTAAACTTTCACAACCTCTCATACAAATTTTTCACTTTCAACGCCTAAATTTTCGCTCAAAATAGTAAACCCTGAGTGGGACCCACCTACCTCGCACACGTTTAGAAAATGGTTTTATTATAGCAAGTTGATGGTCCATAGTCCACACACAGGGCCATAGCTGGCCTTAGACGAACAAAGTGGTCGCCTAAGACCTTATGGTCCAAGAAGGCCCCGGAAAAAAATTAATACCTGTATAAGAAAAGTTTTATTTTTTCTTAAGAAAACAAATTAAGTAATATAGAGACTAAAAGTACCCGAAAGTGGCGAGCTGAGCTAAAAAGAAGGGGTAACGTTTGAGAGGAACTAAAGCGAGCTTATAGAGCACCCGATTCCCTACACCCAGCACCACAGTAGCGACTGCTGCAACTATAACCTCCGCCGTCCGATTATTTTCCCGACTGCTGGAGAAACTCTTTTCATCTTTACTTTCCTGCACTTCCCCAACCGCATAAGAAAAGTACCGCCTCGCTTTCTCATTCTTCTCGACCTCAGCATCTCCTCCATTCGATCTGAATGTTTCTCCGTCACCGACTGCTTCGATCACCCATAGCCTTGATCTGAGAACAATTTCTCGCCGACGATTCGGTTGATGAATTGTAGAGATTTGAGGAAATTCGGATACCGAAGTTTGTGGAGATGAAATTTGACGGCTCAAGTTCAACGAATGCAAATTGTTGTTGCCGGCGGTTAAACTGCGACAACAAGCTGTCATAGTGATGTATAAATGGAGAGAAAAATATATATCTGTGTGTAATTTATGGGCTCAAAATTTTTATTTTACAGCTGAATGAAATCAGTAAGAGGCATTAGCCTTTTTTTGCCTTGGACTATTTACGAATTTTTCTTTTTGCCAAAATTTATTTTCTGCATTTTGCCCTCTAACTATTTGCGCGGGCCAAAAATGCCCAAATGTGATTGATTTCGGCAGTGCTAAAGGGTAATATAGTCAAAGAACAATAAAATTTGCGATTTTATCACATTTTACTACCTTATTTATGAATTTATAGCAAAATCTACCCAAAAATTAAAAAATAGTAAAATAGAAAAAATACTCCACCACATAGGATCCCAACCCACCCATTTTTCCTTTCTCTCTCCCCGTCTCTGGTCTCTTCCACCACAACACCCCTTCTTCGCCTTCTTCTCCACCACCACAGCACCATTCTTCTCCATTTAGCTCATTCTTCTTCTTTTCCACCACCACAACCCCCTTCTTCTTCACACTCCCTTTCTTCTACTTCACAAATACCCAACCATCCTCTTCATTCTTCTGCAATCCCCACCCACCAGCATCTACCCATTACCCCCACCCCATTCCTTTCTTCAATTTCTTAATGGATTTGAAGGTATTGAAAATTTCCTCAATTTTCTCTTATGTTTTTTTATAAAAACAAGAAAATGGGTTTGAAGGTATTGAATATTTTCCAAGGTTTTGAAACCCGGACCGGGTATCGACCTGGAAAAGTTACTGGGTCACGGGTCACTGGTCGGACCGGTGGTCGAACCGTCATCGACCCGTTCATCAACTCGGTGACATCATAAATATTAAAAAAATATATAATATATACTTATTAATAAAAAATAAAGTTAATGTAAAATTTTCCAAATAAACATTTTGTTGATATAAACCTGAATATTAACATTTCTTATTCTTAGATATCTAACAAAATTCTATGTAAATTAATTTACATACAAAATTTCTACAAAATGTGAATAGAATTACACTTATTGATCAAGAAAAAGAGGAAAACTTTCATGAAAATCACAAAGAAAAAATCAAATCCACTCCAACCTCCTCAATCCAAGCAAAACAATATTTAACATTCCAAATAACCACAATATTTAAGAATTCAATCACAGCTCACAAATCCTGATAATAAAAGTCAAAATAACAAAATCATCCATTTAGTCTACAACTCTAAATAACATCTCCAAACAAGCTAAAATCACAATCATATATATTGGGTCTTTTTTTCCTTTTTTTTTATACAGAAAAATTAAAAAAAAATTTAAAAAAATGCATTTTGTGACTCGGCCGGTTTTCCAAAACCGTTCCGGTTTCCGGGCCGACCGGTCCGGGTCAAATGGGTCAATGAAATTATAGCGGTTTTCAGCGTGAACGGGTTTTGTCACCTAACTGGACCATTCGGAGGTCCGGTCGACGGTCCGACCAGCCGGTCCGATCCGTGTTTCAAAACCATGATATTTTCTCATTTTCTCTTACGTTTTTGTATAACGAAATACTCTTCTGTTGAATTCTAAGTAGTTTCCTTCTTTCTTTTTTTTTCAATTGGAGGGATTTGTTCTATGTTCTTTTTTATAATTGATTATATGGATTGATAATTGATTTTCTGTCTAGTTTATGGATTGATTTGTTTTGAAAAGGGGAAATTTTTAGTTTCTGATATTTGTCAGATAGTTATTTTCCTCTCTTGATTGAATCTATTAAGAAATGTTATGTGTTGTTTTATTGGTTTCTCTTGTATGTATGAACTTCTAATTGTTTTATTGGTTTCTCATAGGGGTGGAATAAGGAAGAGGGGATGTGGTGGGGTTGCATTCAGCTGGGGAAGAATAAGATGAAGAAGGAATAGGGGGTGCGTGGGGGAAGCAGAAGAAGGAATGGTGGGTGGGGTTGAGGACTGGTGAAGAGGAATAAGGGGCTAAATGGAGAAATCAAATAGGGGGAGGAGTCAATTGAAAAATAAAGGAAAATAATTTAGTGATCCAATTTATATAATATATTAGTTTGGGGTTATTTAGAATTAGCTATAATTTTATATTTGTTTTGACTATTTTATCGCTAATCACCGCCATATATTTGCCTGAATCAGCCACATTTGGGCAGTTTTGGCCCTCGCAAATAGTCTGATTGCAAAATGCGAGTAGAAAATTAATTTTGGGAAAAAAATTCATAAATAGTTTACGGGCCAAAAAGGCTAATACCTCAATTAGTAAACCAAAAGAAGGAAATGAGAACATTTGAAGCTTTTATTCACCCCAAATACGGAACTTTATCATGAAGTAAAATATACAAAGTTTTTTATCCTCAACTTTTGTTGGAGTCTCGCTTTTAATTTTGAGAAATTAGCCCTTTTTTCCCTAGTACTATTTACAAACTTTTGTTTTTGCCCAAAATATATTTTGTGATCCTATTTTGCCCGCGCACTATTTACGAGTGCCGAATCTGCCCAAAATGGGCGGATTCCGTTAATTACACGATGATGCTGAGCGGTATTATAGTCAGAGCAAAAAATAAATTTATAATTAATTCATAATAACCCCAAAATTACTATAAGATGCATTGGCTTGTATAATTTCTGATAGACAAAATCTGATTTTTCATTCTTCATTTGACACACTCTCAAGAACACTTCAAGAGACAAGAAAAATCTGATTTTTCTAGTTCTCAGATTTCAGATTTTCCTAAGTAGTCTATATTTTGTGGATTTCGGGAAAAGTGTTTTCCACCTTCATAGTTTTTTGGACTGGCATTTGAGACTTGGAGTGACAAGCTCAAAATGTTGGTGTGTGGATACCAATAGAGACAAGAGCCAGTTGGTTGATGTTAATGAATTCAAGTAGCAAGAATCCGGGCATCGTCGATTAGATCGACATAAAGGTATAACTCCTAATCACATGATTCTAGTTCTCTCTCGTGAATAGATCCTTAAAGGAATGTATTCTCACGCTTTATTTCCACTGCCTTTCGGGGATTACAAATTTTTCCTTTCAGTGCTTGTGCATAAAGGAAGGCCATTTGCGTAGTTTAGTGAGAAGCTTAGCGGGGCTGCCCTTAACTACCCCACTTATGACAAAGAGCTATACGCATTAGTTCAGGCTTTAGAGACATGTCAACACTACTTATGGCCGAAAGAGTTTGTGATTCAAACAGATCATGAGTTCTTAAAGCATTTGAAGGACAACACAAGCTGAACAAAAGACATGCCCAATGAGTTGAGTTCATTGAGACGTTTCCTTAAGTCATCCGGTACAAACAAGGTAAGGAAAATGTGGTGGCTGATGCCTTGTTCTCGCAAGTATGCCTTAATCTCTACACCTGATGCTAAATTCCTTGGTTTTGAACATATTAAAGAACTTTATCATGATGATCAAGATTTTAGTGATGTTTATGGTGTTTATGGTGTTGTGCAAAACATGCCGAGGGAAAGTATTATAGGCATATGAGGGATTCTTGTTTATAGAAAAGCGACTGTGTTTGCCTAATTGTTCCATAAGAGATTTGATTGTGCAAGAGTCCCATGGGAGGAGGATTGATGGGACATTTTGGGGTTGCTAAAACCTTAGCCATCTTGCAAGAACACTTTTATTAGCCACAAATGAAACGAGATGTTGAGAGAATTTGTGGTAGATGTATTACTTGTAGATAAGCTAAATCTAGGGTACAACCACATGGTCTTTACACGCCTTTACCTATTCCTAGTTCACATTGGATTGATATTTCTATGGACTTTGTTTTGGGTTTACCTAGGAGTAAGCGTGGAAGTGATTCTATTTTCGTTGTGGTTGATCATTTTTCTAAAATGGCTTATTTTATTCCTTGTCATAAAACTGATGATGCATCTAATGTGGCAGATTTGTTCTTTAGGGAAATTGTAAGATTATGTGGAATGCCGAGGACAGTCGTGTAAGATAGGGATATTAAGTTCTTGAGCTATTTTTGGAAGACACTATGGGGTAACTAGGCACAAAGTTGTTGTTTTATACTACTTGTCATCCTCTAACTGATGGACAAACTGAAGTGGTCCCTATCTACTTAGTTGAGGGTTGCCATTAGTAAGAATATTAAGATTTGGGAGGAGTGTTTATCGCATGTTGAGTTTGCTTATAATCGTTTTATTCATTCTGCTACTAAGTTTTCGCCTTTTGAAATTGTTTATGGTTTTAATACTTTAACTCCTTTGGATTTGTCACCTTTACCTGTTTCAGAGCATGTTAACTTAGATGGCAAGAGAAAGGTTGAATTAGTTCAGCAACTTCATGAGAAGGCACGAATAAACAAAGAGAAAATGACCGAGCAATATCTCAAACAAGTAACAAGAGACGGCGCAAGCAGATTTTTTAGTCTGGTTATTGGGTCCACATTACACATGCGCAAAGAAAGATTTCCAGCGCAAAGACCATGGTACTACCTCGTGGAGGGGGGAATGATGTTAGTGCCACTTTTAATGTTACTGACTTGAGTCCTTTTTATGTAGGTGATGATGATTTGAGAGAAAATCCTTCTCAAGAAGGGAGGGGGGAATGATGTAAATATCAAGGCAATTTAAGATCCCGCTTAAGTACCAGTTGGACCAACTACGAGGGCCCAAACAAAACGATTCAGAGAAGAACTCAATAGCTTGGTTCAAAGAGTCCAAGAACAAGAAAAATCATGTGTTCCTTATGGAGAGTGAGTTGACGCTTTTTACACTCATCAATGTGGAGACAAGCATGGGCTGACTTGGCAGAATGGATAACGTGGGTATAAAAAAGTGGTCTAAACGTCTAGTCATGATCTAGACCATTATTTCCCGCATTATGTTTAGTTGCTTTATTTTAGGCAGTTTAATAGAGTAGTTATTTAGTAGTTTTCTTATTTTGTATTTCAGTCCAAGAAGGATTAGACTTGGACTTGAAAACTTTGTCGTATTTCAATTCAACTTAGGCCGAAATCTCCCTATAAAAGGAACATTCTAGCATACTTTGTTTTTACTCAATTCATATATATATATATATATATATATATATATATATATATATATATATATATATATATATATATATATATATATATATGACGTAAGCTTTTGCTTTCATCTTTAGTTCCTGAACGGACTTATTCGAACTTATCAAGAATTTCCTTGTGGCGTTCAATTTGACTTATCAAACGAATTATTCACCTTCCTTATATCGAGGTTGTTAGTCACAGGTTGATTAGAGGTCGAGGTTTTCACCCATCATAAGTCGATTATACCTAGGTTGCTAGTCACGAAGTAGGATTCTTCTTATTGGTTGATTAAAAGTTGAAGGTCCCCCATCCAAACATATACTTGGGAGAATTCCTGGAGTTATTGCCGAATTGAAGAGGGTCTTGTTCACATTGTTGGCGAAGGTTCGCATCAGTTTCCTTTTGGGTGCATTTTTCTTAGGTATGGGTTTTTTAGATTTTGAAGGAGGTTGATTTGTCTTCATGATGTTGGTTTTGAGTGATTTGTTGAAGGAATTGAAGTTTGGTCGGGTATGGGTTTTCGATTTGATAGAGGATATTATAGGGTTTGAGAGTTTTTTAGAGAGACAAGTGAGAAGATTTGAAAATTAGACTGAAGAAACCATTTAAATCCCTTATTCTGTGATAGTCCGGTCGAACGGACCCCCCTTCAGAGGTTGTCTAGACCTCGTCCGAAGCAAAATGTAATTCTTTCTATCTTTCTTCCGGTCAATTGAAGTCCCTTTACGGACGACCGAGCTTCCCAAAATTTTCTTTTCTGAAATTAACCATTTCTCCGGTCGACCGAGGCCTTTGTGCGGTCGATCGGGATTACCCTGTTTCCTGCAAAAGAAGACATTTTTTGGTACCCACACTTTCTTGGGTCCTTAAGGCGTAGTAATATGGCATCTCACAACCCAAATATTTTTTTCTCCTATTTCAATTCTGCTCTTGGTGATGCAACAATTAACATGATGAAGATATATTCCACAATAGGTGCATGTCACATTAAGCATAGTGTAAGATGTATACCTAGAATCATAAGAGGTAGAATGCATATTCTTGTTTGTGTGTTTGTACTCTAAACAATTATCATCATGTGAGACATAATGAGCATCAAACATGTCACACCCCATAACTAGATGGTGACCCGACAGTGCCTCATCTACCAATAAGACACTGAACCCATAAACAAAATTAATAAATCCGATATACTTTAAATAAACTTACAAAGGAAACTTAAGGTTATATATCACATACTTAAGGAAATCTTACATAGTTCATAAATAAAGTTTACATAGTTTTCTAAATAACTTATTGCATAAAAGGAAACTAAACATCTAATAAAATACTTCAAGTTCCATACATCTTATTACATTATATCAACTTAACACAGTTCATTCCTTATTGTAAATTTCTTCAAGAGTACCTTCCATGTGGTCATCTGCAAAACATATAGAGTAGGGGAATGAGCTAATTAACTAGCCCAATAAGATTCAAACACCCTTGGGAAGAAGCATCGTTAGACTCGAGAAATATTTTCCCGTTTAACCCAAAACATGTGAAAATAATGCATAACTTTACTTAAAATAATTTGACTCAAAATAACTCTTTAAAATACTTAAAATACACTTCACATAACTTTTAAAAGACTTAGCTTCGAAAACGGAACGAAAAACAGTAAAAAAAACAGAGTCTTGTCAAAATTGGGTTGTGGAGGTCATCTGAACCAGTCATCCGAACCTAGGTCTGGTCGACCATAGGTCAGATCTGGTCCACCAAAGCCCAGTTTGGTCCACCGAACCAACCTTCCAAGATTTAGACAATAGCCTAGTAGTTTGGTCCGGACGATGTATAGACCGAACATTTTTAATGCATTTTAACAAGGAAAATCCATTTTATGAAATACTAAAAGGTCTTAACCCAAAATACTAACTTGAAAACTCATATAGGCAACTTAAAACACATACAATAACTTGAAAATGCATACCAAAACATATGACATCATTGCTATTTTCATACTTGTAACTGTTCTCATAAATGCTACTTGCATACTTGTAACTCTTCTCATAAATGCTACTTGGTCTTTTTCTAGAGGTCGCAGCCCTCATCATGGTCTGGGCCGGTGGACTTACCCAACAAGGTCTGGACCTCATGAGAAATTCCTAACCAGTTCGTCTCGCATGACTTGGGTCAGAGGTCCCGCAAGGCCTATGCCTTATGATCATATGTGACGGGTACACGTGTACCTTAACTTAGAAATCTATACTTGTACACTTAAATAAACAACAAAAACTGAACTAATATCCAAATGCGAACACAAAAAACATGGAACAATCAAAATCATCATGTAATACATATTTCACAACGCTTCATCCATTTTGATGCAATAGAAAATAATGAATAAATCTGTCATAATATATTCATAACATTAATAAACATATTTTCATGATTTTTGGAAAGAAAGACAAGAGTGTAAGAATCTTACCTTGGATACTTAAACAAATCTTCGAACAAGGATTAAAACCGAAAATTCCATATTTTCAGTATATACTTCCCGAAGCAATATCTCACAACTCCACAGTTGGAAACCGATCTCCACCGTTCGGAATCAAGCCTTATGAGCCTTCTAACTAATACAACAAGAATCTCTCCGATCAGACTCCTTTACTATCTCAAATATGGAATCTCCTCGCAACACCCAGATTTTTCTTTCTCTTCTTTTTCCTTTCTTTCTCTTCCCTCTTCTCCTTTTATAACCCCTCTTATCTTAATCCCAATAAAACCATAAAAAACTACCCCAACTTATACCCCTTCACAACCAACACAACTACCCTAAATTTCTAACTTCACACTTAGGTCCCTCAACTTTCTAAATACATCAAAACACCCCTAAAAATACGTACCCAACGCTTAACATATAAAAACAATTATCATGGAAAACATGCAATCAAAAAGTCCATGGGTACCACAAAACACAGTACCAAGAATATCTCTAACATAAGTGCACTTATCAACATAAGAGTTTAAGAAATCAAGTTTATGCTTTATGAGATCATAATCAACAAGTTTAAAATAAATTATTTTCACTTTATCAAGCAAATCACGATTCTCAACAATTAAAGCATCAAATGTTACGAGCATGCTCTCTTTTTCTTTCTCTGTATCATGTAATGAGGCAAGAAGTTTATTATAATCTACTTTCAAGCAAGATCTTTCCTTTAGTGAGTAAGCAAGTTTGTTACATGTGACCTAATTCTTCTTAGCCATCTTTTTCAACTGGTCACACATCTCAGTTAAATACATATAAGGATCATCATCATCATTATCATAGTCAAGATCAAGGAGAGAGTTTGAATTTCGTACCTCATTGTCTATAGATTTTAGACTTTGAATGTCATTTTGATCTTCATCATTGAGTCCAATTAGACACTTTGAATAGTCTTGATCTTGATCACTACTTTCATTTGAAGAGCTTGTCCTTTGATTGCTTCCTTTTGTCTTTTACGTATTTCAATGAATACATTTGACGCAATCCTCCCTTCTTTTATGTTCTTTGTAGAGTCATTATTGTTAGATGATATTTCTTTATTTGATGAACTCTCTACATTTTTTTTGTTCTTGTCATATGACACTTTTCGTAGAGTTTTTGCTCGTTTTTGCCATTCCTTGTTTGTCACAACTTCATTGTGAAGTTTTGATCTTTTAGTACCTACGAGGAAATCTTGAGAAATGATAGGTACCTTTTGAGAAGGTCCTTCATGGTTAACTTTGTTTCTCAATGGGCATGTACATGCACATGGATCAACCTTATTAAAATCAAAGCAACAAGAGTGATTCTTAGAAGAGTTAGGCAAATAAGAACAAGAATCAATCAAGTTGATGATGATACACTTCATAGATAACTTAGCTAAAGAAACGTGTAACATATAAATATTATGCTTCAAGTTATCTATGTTGTTGATATCATCAAGAGGGAAATATGTAACATCAATAAGAGCACAAGCATATATATATCAAAATCAATTTTCAATTTTTTAATATCATCAAGTATAGTACTTTGATAAAATGAAGTTGATACATTTAATTTGTTGTTAAATGATGAAGAGTGGGGTTTTTCATTGTAGCCTTTGTCATCACTGGAGTCATAACTCTTTGTCATCAAGCATCTTGGTTCTTCAATATGAATATCATTTGAGCTTTGATAATTCAATGTATTATGGAGAGTTTTCAACTTTTTCTTTTTGAAACATCTCATTTCAATATCTTCATTCTTCATAGAATGGTCAAGCCTTGTGCCACTTCTTTTTATATCTTTATCTTTGAGGCTTAATGGCAAGATCTTTCTTTTCCTTGAAAAAGATACTTGACCTTCATTGTCTCCATCATAATTTGTATTTTGATGAAGATAATCATCTTCTTGTGATGTATATTCCACCACTTCTTCACGGTTCTCATCTTTTGAAGGCTCTAGATATGTATTATCTTCAAGAAGAACTTCTGACTTCCTCTTTATCACATTCTTTGAATATTTCAAGGCTTGCTTGAGATGTCTTTACTTCCTTCAAAAGATTGAGTCTCCAATTCTTGGGATGGCACCATTGGTTCCTTCACTTCAACTTTGCCTTCATAATTTTCTTCAAGAATATTCCACATAGAGTGTGCATATTCACACTCATGGATTTTGTTGAGTGCTTCTTCACTTAGTGCGCAACAAAGAACAATCATGGTCTTAATGTTGAGTGTCATCTTTGAGAAATCTTCTTCATTGAAATCACTTATTGAGTGTCATCTTTGAGAAGTCTTCTTCATTGAAATCACTTATAGACTTTGGCACTTTGACACCTTTCACGGTTTTTGAAGGAGCATATGGTCCTTATTCAATAATGCTCAACAAGGTGAAGTCATTAGAACACAAAAAGAGTTTAAACATAGATTGCCAACAAGAAATGTCCAAGCCATAAAAAAGAGGTGGTCTAGATGGAGAGGGATCCTCTAAGGGAGATATAGAAAAACATGTAGTCATGGATCCTCCTAGGATGTAAAGACTAATAAAAAGGAGACGAGACTTTGATGCTAAATGAAATACCAGAATGGGAGTACCTAAGAGAGGGGTGAATTAGGTTCTCAAACTTTTTCACTTTTCTAAATAAATCTTCACCTATGTGATCACTTAGATAACAAGTATGTTGATTAATCCCATATAGGTGAGTTAAAGGATAGAAGGCTTAGATGACTAATAAGTTAGGTGCAACACATAATGACCTCAAGAGGATGAAGGTGATCAAGGAAAGCTAATCTATGTCAAGTATTCTATGTGCAAAGCTTGTAAGATCAAATAGCATGTTATAATGCCAAGGCAAGGCAAGATAAAAAAAAAATCTAGAAAGCTAACTCAAGATAAAGATAAGAACTAGAAAGTAAAGATGAAGAGTTAGAGAGATCAAACACAAGGATTTAGAGTGGTTCGATCACAAAGATCTACATCCACTACCTTAGGATACACTTAAGGATTTTGGCAATTTCCACTAGCTTGACTTGAGAGATCTTATACGAAAGGAAAAAACCAACCAATAGTATTTTATGCACTATGCCATCTTTCAAAGGCAAAATCAACAAATGGTCTTTTATGCACCAAGAAACCCTTCTTCACCCTTCGGAACACTTTCTCTAATCTAGTCTACTAAGTGAGGAGATTTTATGAACACATCAATCGTACTTACTTTTCAGGTTCAACACTCATTCTATCTCCTACAATTACAAGAAATTTCCACTCCACTAAGGAGGCCCAAAACCACCACTCTCACAATCAAGCCTTACCACACCCAACCTTTTTATAAGAAAGACTAGCCTCAACAAATGAGGCAGTACAATATAGCTCATGACTAACAAATCCCCCAATGGATTGGATAATACAATTGATATCTCTAATTAAAATTGAGAATATAAGAGTATGTATATGAAGCTCTTACTCAAAATGATGTATTTTGGTAAAGATAGAAAAAATTGAACTCTTAAAGGTGTTTGAATGCTTGTTTAAAGTGTATGTGTCAAAGGCCCTCTTATGGATTGGTTAGTTATCAAAAAATCAGCCTTAGAGCCCAAAAAATCAGCCTTAGAGGATAAAGTGTACCATAGAGTCTTGAATTGCATAGATTTTTCCTCAATGAATCCTCTAGAGTGATCCTTGATATGTCATACAATGAGTTGTCCCATCTTCTGAACACTTCTTGCTTTAACATCTTCAATGTTGTAGGATGACACCTTTGAGGTTCATGAAAGCTTCTTTTTTTTTCTATTTTCATCAATGTAAGTGTGAGTTGTAGATCCTACAATCAAAACACAAGCTCAACAATCATGAGAACTTCTCAATGGTTTGTTATCATCAAAACTAGATTGAATGCATTTTCCCTTAGGGCTTACATAGAGAATAAATTTTGATCAGTCCTAACCCTAAACAAAGAAAAATTCAAGTTCAATACAAAGTCTAATTTGTTTTGGACTGAAAATAAATAAGAAAAAATATTAAATAATTGATCGAAAACAAATAAGGAAACTACCAAATAACTAAACTAGTAGCTAAGGCCCAAAGTAATAAATATAATGGACAACATGTCCTTACGAAGGCCCCAAAACGAAACTAATTAAAATATAGTAAAATGTTGCTTACTTCCTCAAGTGTTTGGGCAGCAAGCCCATAGTCCGCCTAAACCTTGAACATCTTGTTGTAGTAACTTTACTGATGTTTTAAGACCTAATTCGACAAATTTTCTTGTGATCTTCATTAATATTGTAGATTTGTCTTTTAGATTTCCAGTGCATCTTGAGTCAAATCCATTGAATTCCTAGAGTAGAATTTATGCACGTTGCACGAAACCGTCTCAAGGTTGAATTTGACACTGGCTAGCTTCTCTTCCAATCATGGTGTAGGCATAGGCTGATTCTTATCACTCTCTTCCCGTGTCCAAAACTTCACAGCATAAGCACCATTGTATTGAGAAATCTCTCATTTTTCCTCAATATTATGAGTTTCTCTCATTAATATTAAATTTAAATGTCTTTAATAATTTTATCTGAGATAAATCAAATTTAGTGATCCAATTTCTTTAAAATTAAAAGAAAATAAAGAAATGTCCAAACTCAAAAAATATGTGGAAAATTTTCACATCATTAGAAAACTGAATATGAAATATTTATTTTCCCAAAACAATATATATTGTCATAATATCCAAACAATTTTCTTCCTGCTCATCTTCAAACATAAATTAAAGAGAGCAAACAATTTCTTCTCTATCTAACCACAAATTTATTTTTTTCAAACATTAATTTCATTTCCCAAAAAGAGAAAATAAAACAAAAGAATTCAAACAAAATAGATCACAAAACATACCATAATTAAGCCAAAGAAAAAAAATCTCAGTAAGTAAATTATACAAACCTTGACAAATAAATCCAAAAAGGCTAGCAGTTTCGTGATCTCCAAAAAAAATCAAAGATCCATCACCAAACTTTTTAAATTTGTAACAAAATGATTTGATTCCAAAATAAAAAAGATTGATAAACATATGTTGACTTTGGAAATTCAACACCACTGGATCTGTATAATACACAACTGAATCGGTATTTTTCTTTATTGTTTTGGATGTTATTCAAATAATCTATAGACTTTATATAAAAAAAAAAAAATCATGATAAGTCAATATAATAGAATTTGATAGAATCTACGTAGATTTTGAATAGAGTTAAAAAATCAATAGAGTCAGCAGAATCCATAGACTCTTAAAAATCAGTTAAAATCCGGAATGAATACACCCGTAAATCTTTTCATTTGAGTTATCTCTTCTCTCACAATAATTTACTTTTTCAATTTTTTTCAAACACAAATTCTCAAAACAAATACAAATCTTCTATATATAATAAAGTTGTGATGGAAGTTTGTGGACTGGGTGAATTTCATTTTGATCCATATAAATGGCTCATAGGGTTAAGTACCTCCCTGAAATTTCATAAATGTCAACCTCATCCCTGTGAATGGCTCGCAGTGTCAAGTTCGTCCCTGTAAATGGCTCGCAATTTCAAGTTAGCCCTTGAAATTACAGAAATATCAACCTCGTCCCTAGAAATGGCTCGCAGTGTCAAGTTCGTCCCTGAAATTTCAGAAATGTCGACCTTCATATCAAGTGATGTTGCGATCTGTAGAAGCTTTTGTATATATATTTTCGCAGTTTGATTCTGGTTTAATTATAATCGATTATGGATTTCATTTACGTGATTTTCAATTTTCACTTAGTCTCTTTTAGCATAGAGTTAGTTAACAACATAAGGACTATTTTGGAACAAGAGGGCCATTTCTAGGGACAAGGTTAACATTTCTAAATTTTCAGAGACAAACTTGACATTGCGAGCCATTTCTAGGGACGATGTTGACATTTCTTTAATTTTAGGGACGAATTTAAACTGCGAGACATTTACGGGGACCAAAATGAAATTCACCCCGTCCCCACTTGAACAATTTTAGTTATTTGGCATATCAAAAGATGCCATGTGTTATTATAGGCATTCATTGGTGCTTTGGTTTTAGATGCCATGTGTTATTATAGGCATTCATTGGTGCAACATTACTTAATAACCAAAACTTAATGCATGGAGCAAATAACATTTTTACTCATGTAATAAAGATACATGAATCAATATAAATGATTAGAAAGATTACATGAATGTAAACATGTGTTAATAAAGAACTATTTATGAATCTTAAATATGTATCTTATGGATACACCTATATAAAGTACTATTACGTATATTAGAAGTCTCTCTTATTGTAAATAACCAACGTCAAGAGCTATGGCTTATGAGTAAAATAAGAGTCGGGGGAGAAAAACAAAAAGAACGAAAAAGAAGTTGTTACGTGGACTCTTTGGATTCTCAATTGTTACAGGAACTCCAAAAGTTGCCTTAGGTTTTGGTGAACTCAACCTCAATTTCCTCTCTTATTCATAATAAAAAATTCTCTCAAAAATCTCAACCCACTAAGAATACTTCTCCTCATATCGCTTACACTCCCATGAGTTTACTCAGGTTATCTAACTTCAAAATTTACATTTGTTTCTGATCTTGACTGAAAACGATCTTATTTAGTCCTGTACATTTTTTCGAACTGCCGTTAAGATTCCGTTAGTTTAATTTTTCTAAGTATGGTATGCACGTATTTTCGACTTGCTAACAAAGCACTTTCATCCTTTTTTTTTTTTACAGAAGCTCGTCAAGTGTGACACGTAGCTCCCAATTCAGGGATATTTTGGGAACTAATAGTCATTTTGACAATCAACTTATATTCGCCTAGCTACTATCATCATTTTTCACTTTTTTTTTTACTTTTTTCATCACTAATGAATTTACGGGCTGCAATTTTCATCAATCCGTCAAATAATTAGGTAAATTCGGTCCAATTTGATGACGTGGTCTAACGAGTCTGGAACACACTCTCTCTTGCAAGTACAAAATGGGAAAGAGAAATATTATTATTCTTCTTCTCCTCAAATCTTCTTCTTTATAAAATCCAACCGTAACAATGGTGGAGAAGAAGCAGTTTCATCAATTCCAATTCCAATTTCAACAATCCTATACTAAATACTAAGACATATTTGAATCTCAATACACAAAAAATAATAGTAAGATTTCTTAATAATGATAACTAGCCAATTTCCTGCATCATCTTCAACTTTTTAACTCCTCCATTAAATGCTTTCTCAAATCCTTTAAAAAATTCAACATTTTTTCACCACATCCTATGTACATTTTTTCCTTCTTTTTTAAATAATACTAAAAATGGAAAAATTATCTCTCTAGGACGAACAGTATGGGAACAACTGGAATATCTAGAAGCTTCCAAAGATTCTTCCAAATCAAACTGAGAAACCAGATCTCTGTTAATGCAGGTACTAATGACGAGACAAGCATTAGAAACATCATGCATCACAATTTCATTGCCCCGGGCGATTCTTCTATCTTCATAACAAAACCTTCAGTTTTGTGTTAATTAGCAGCCGATAACTGATGAAATCAATTTTTTTTATAAGAATTTGATTTATTTTTTTTTTGATAATTTGTAGGTTGCTTTAAGACATCAATTTTTATTGAACTGTTTGATCATTTTATAAATTTTCGAGATTCAAACTTTGGGGGTTGGCCTTAAAATAGCTCACTATTTAAATAATGGGTCAACCATGGCATCCAAAATTGGGGGAGTGACTTTTTTTGCCATGATGGATTTCCCCAAGACGGATTTGGGAAATCCGTCCTGGCTGACGTGACCAATTTTAACGCGTATGACCACGTTAGCCTAGGGCGGATTTGAGAAATCCGTCATCCCCTTGTCCTAATTTTGCAGCTGCAATCCCTTATCCTACATTCCTCACTCACTTCGCGAAACAGGAAAAAAAAAAAAGAAAAGAAAAAACATCCCCCACCCCGCGACCACCTTTCCCCACCGCCAGTCAGCATCATCGCCAGTCAACCGCCACCGCTGCTCACCCCCACCGTTGGTCCTCTTCCTCTTCTCTCCATTGAAGATATATTCCCTTTTATTTTTTTAGTAATTTTTGGATTTATTAATTTTATTGTGTAATTTGGATGTTAATTTTGGTGTTAATTTGTTTATTTGATAATTTTTGAATTTTTTGGAAATTTAGAATTTCGGAATATTGTGAATTTTTGATATTATGATATTATGTTATTGTGTAATTTGGATATTATGATATTATTGGAATATTGGAATATTATGATAATTTTGAATTTTGGAATTTTGGATATTATAATATTATTTTATTTTGGATTTAGACTTATTGTTGGATTTTTTTTTTTAAAACCCAAATGGGTGCAATATATTAAGTAATCAAAATGAGGTCATTTGAGATCGCAGTCATTACTAGGGGTGAGCATCGATTTCGAAATCGGTAGTTTGAAATCGGTTTTTTGGGTATTTTTTTTTTTTTTAAAATACCGACCTATTTCGAATTCGTAACCGATTTACCGATTTATCAAAATCACCTTCTCTTAACATTTTAATTAATGTGTTTAAGTGTTTTTGATATATATATTTTTATATATGCTTGCTCTTATATATGTTGCATCTCACATTCTTGAATTTTATATTTATATAGATAACCTTTAGCATGTTCTTTATTGTCCATGTTTATTTAGCTAAGGTATCTATGAGATGTAGCATATGTAACTTGATTGATTCTTGTTTAGTCATGTCTTATTCATTTAAGAATCCATCTAGTTGTTTTAGTCTTTGATTTGCATGATCCATATGCATATTTATGTTACTTGAGATATTGAGCTAATCATGAAGGCACAAATGAGCTAAGACTCCAAGAAAGGAGTCAAATGCCAAGGATTACAAGATTGTAGAGGGTTCATCAAGAAAAGAAAAGTTACCCATCAATGTTGACTCTACACTTGTCATGTAAAGAAGAGGAGATTGCTTTCATCTCATCAATCAAGGATGAACAACAAAGAAAATGGAGCAATCACATGTCAACCTCTCAATTAGCTTCAAAAGATAATGATGATCATGAAAAAGATCACACAAAAGGCCTCTATGGACTTGATTGATAAAGAAGATCAACCAAAATGGTAAGAAGTCCAAGCTCAAAGAGCATTGAGGTACAATAGCTTAACTCATCCCTTGTTAGTGATCATTGTTTTGTTTTTGATCCTTATGTGCTATAACCTACTTATTTGATGAGTAAAGTTAGTGATATGCTTAACATGATGTGCTTGATCTTTATTGCATTTAGGGATGTTGTTGTGTTTATATTCTAGTCTATAGCATTAATCTTATGTGATTGATCGTCTAGATGCTTGACTTAGGATGTAAACTCAATTGTGATGTATGCTCAATTGTTCATATTTTACATCATCACATCACTTGTTGGCTTGATTTTCATCTTTTATCTCTTATAGCCAACTTGTGTAAGTTATTTTGGAAGTTATATGTGTTATACATGTTTATTTCTTACATATACTCTCCCTTAATAACTTTGAGATCATATTCTTTACTTTCTTATCCTTTGTGATCTCATTATGGTTTTTGGTTAGTATGACTTTAAGAGTTGGCGTATTCATCATTAGGATCAATTAAAAGCTCATTAGGATCATCCTCCTCATCATCATAAGAATTTGAAGTAGAAGGAGAAGGATGTACCTCATTATCAAATGCCATGAAGCACAAGTTGGCGTATTCATCATCATCGTCATCACTTGAAGAGCTTAGTCCTTCATGAGTATCTTCAAGCGTTTTCCACATAGAGTGGGCGGATTTGCTTCCAAGGACACGGTTGTACTCCTCCGGACTTAAGGCACAACTAAGAATGTTCATAGCCTTATAATTTCGAGTCATTTTCATGTACTCCTCTTCATTTAGCTCATTGACCGTCTTTGGAGTTTGAACACCATCCACTACTTTCATTGGTACATATGGACCTTCTTCAAATATATGCCATAACGAATAATCTATGGAGCATACATATATCTTGAATCGGTCTTTCCAATCATCAAAATTATTTTCATCAAGAAGTGGTGGTCTATCGATGGAAGACCCCTCTTGGTATGCTAAAGCGGAATATTCGGCCATAATCTTTTCTTCAAGCGGTTAGACTAAAGATGAAGACGAGGCTCTGATACCAATTGTAAAACACAAGAGGGGGGGGGGTGAATTGGGTTTTAATAAATCTTGGAAACTTTTTCTATTTTTTGCAATGCTAGTGTAAGTTTGAGCAAGATGAATAAAAGCAATGCAAAACCCAACAACAAGACAAAGGATTTATAGTGGTTCGACTCACTCAGAATCTACATCCACTACCTTGAGCCGCACCCAGGGATTTTAAACAACTTCACTATGAAAAATGTTTACACTTGTGGCTAACTCACTAAGAGTTTTACAACACAACCACACAAGAAAAACTCACTAAGAGCTTGCCCACACTAAGTAGGACTTTTACAACAATTACCCAATCACTAAGAAAGGGAATAAGAATGTTTAATACAAAGATTGTTCACTCTTCTAAGTGAAAGATATTACCTTTGAAGTACAACAATGATAAGCTCTTTGAACATAAGTAGCACACACTTTGTCTTGCTTTTGAAAGAACACTCTTCAATGATTTAGATCACAAGGATGAAGTGTATTTGCTTTGAGAGTGTTTAGACTTGATAAGAAATCAATGTAAATGTTATGTGCAAGTCTTAGAGTCATTCTCTAGCTTTGGAGTATTTATACATGTAAAACACAAGGAGGGGGGGGGGTGAATTGGGTTTTAACTAATCTTGCTAACTTTTTCGATTCTTTGCAAAGCTATTGGAAGTTTGAGCAACAAGAATAAAAGCAATGCAAAACCCAATCAACAAGACAAAGGATTTAGAGTGGTTCGATTCACTTAGAATCTACATCCACTACCTTGAGCCGCACCCAAGGATTTCAAACAACTTCACTAAGAAGAATGTTTACAAATGTGACTAACTCACTAAGAGTTTTACAACACAACCACCCAACAAAGAAACTCACTAAGAGCTTGCCCACACAAAGTAGGACTTTACAATTTGCCCACACAAAGTAGGACTTTTACAAGAATTACCCAATCACTTAGAAAGGGAATTGAATGTTTAAAGAACAAGATTGATCACTCTTATAAGTGAGAAATATACCTTTGAAGTACAAGAATGTTTAAGCTCTTTTGAACATATGAATTCCACTCTTTGTCTTGCTTTTGAAAGATTGCTCTTGAATGATTTAGATCATAGAAATGAAGAGCATTTACTTTGAGAGTGTTTTTGGCTTGATGAGAAATCAATGAATATTTGATATACAAGCCTTGGAATGTTTCTCTAGCATTGGAGTATAAATACATTTCAAAATATGGCTGAAAATCGAGTCTCCAACGGTCAGAAAAACGGCTAGTAACAGTGCACCTCGGTAGACCGTCAAAGGACCTCGGTTGACCGAACCAAGGTCGGTTGAGCCGAAGCCTAGGTTGGTCGACCGACCAAACCATAGGTCGACCGAACCTGCCAAAAGGTCGACCGAAGCCAGCCATCAAACCTCTCAGTATCTCTTCGGTTGATCCGAGCTTGAGCTCGGTTGACCGAACTTCCAAGCTGATTTTTCACACGTTTTGAAATCTTTTGAAGTCTAAAAAGGTTTTCCTAAAAGGTAACAAGTAAGAACACTTGGAAAACTTTTCTAAAAGACTTATCTATGAAATCAAAGGCTTTTTGGATAAGAACACATGTAAAGATCATTTTGAAACTAAAGCCTTTTGAAAACGTGTTTATGAAAACATGCAAGACTAGAGTGTAGAGCTTATGTTCATGAGAGCTTTGGTTAGAGCTATATAAGATAAAGACTTATAACGACAAAGCTAATCTAACCAAACCTAAGTCTTCAATCTTCAATCTTGAAAGATGAGCCTTGAATAATACGACTTTGAATCTTGATCATGGCTTGATTGAAGTACTTAGAGCTTCCAATATTAGTTCCGATATTCTATCACAAAGATATAAACATTAGACACAACATCAAGTGTTTGTCCATTATCAAAAACCGAGTTCGATCGCCCTTAGGACTAACGATACATTTCAAAATAGGCTGAAAAATGACTCTTTAACGGTAAAAAAACGGCTAGTTTTTACAGAGTTCGGTTGACCGAATTGACCACCTCGGTTGACCGAACAAAGTTTGGTTGAGCCTTACACTAGGTCGGTCGACCGACCCTGACCCTAGGTCGACCGAACTTGCCAAAAAGTCGACCGAAGCTAGATGTTTCAACTCTCTGTTTCTCTTCGGTTGATCCGAGGAAAGCTCGGATGATCCGACCTTCTGAGCTTTGAGAGATGTTGATTTTTCACACGTTTTGAAATCTTTTGAAGTCTAAAAGGTTTTCTCAATATGTAACAAGTAAGAGCATTAGAAAACCGTTTTAAAAGACTTATACTTTGAAATCAAAGGCTTTTGAAATACGAACACATGTAAGGATCATTTTGAAACTTTAGCCTTTTGAAAACGTGTTTATGAAAACATGCAAGACTAGAGTGTAGAGCTTTGGTTAGAGCTTTATAAGATAACGACTTATGACGACAAAGCTAAACTAACCAAACCTAAGTCTTCAATCTTGATAAATGAGCCTTGCATAACTTTGAATCTTGATACCAATGGCTTGATTGAAGTACTTAGAGCTTCCATAATGAGTTCCGATATTCTATCACAAAGATTAAGATCATTAGACACAACATCAAAAGTTTGTCCAATATCAAAAACTGAGTTTGTTCGCCCTTAGGGCTTACAAGGTCGACCAAAGTTTGTTGTTTAACTTAGTCTTTTTAAATACTTTTGAACTCCAACATCTATATTGTCCGGACAACCTTGATCCTACTCCGGACGATCGAGATCTCTATCTGGTCTACCGAGATAACTATTAGATCCACCACATGTATCCAGTGAACCACCAGTTTCATTTCGAACGAACCTAGAATACCTCACTTCCATGTAGGTCGACCGGATGGTCTTTTCAGGTGGTAGATACTAGTCGTTAGTGCATTGAATGCAATCGAGTTCGATCCCTCTATATAAACTAAATATTTATTTATTGCAAACCAACCAACACATTTAGTGCATTTAAGTTCCTCTCTTTTAAACAAACATTCATTACACATTTTTTACACTTTTGATGTTCTAAACAAGAGTGATCAAAATCCTTTGAGATTAGAAAGTTTGTGTTATACACTTATAACAATCCATCACATTAAGGTGATATATTTAGTTATGTTTCCCCCCTCTCTTTGTGAGATTATCTCTTTGTAAAATAGGAAACTCTTAGTGAGTTGTTCTCTTTGTGAGACTTATAATAGCTCTTTGTGAGTTGTGCTCTTGTGAGCTTGTAAAGTGGTTGTTTGTTAAACTCTTTGTGAGTTAGTCACTTGTGTAATATAGGTGATAACTCGTGAAATAATCTATTATTTCCTCTATTTTATTAGTGATTTTGTGTTTGAAATGTATTGTTATGTTGAGTTTTGAGATTAGAATATTACAATCCTCACTTCGCTGTGTTTCCATTTATATGGACAAAATGGTAATTTTCTAGGGCAAAAGTGAACTGAACTTGCAGAATTAGAAATAATAAAGAAGATGTTGGAATAGGAAAGATGTCTTCTACAGATTTGAAGAGTTTGGTTTTTGACAACTACTTTAAAGAGATTTTGTCAATTTCCTTAAGCTAGTAGGTTTCTATTATTATAAATACTTTCTAATTGTTTTGGAGAGAATATTTAGTCATTATTAGATTACTCTAGGTTTTAGTTTTTCTCTAGAATTAACCCTCTTCTAGGGTTAATATTTAGAGTTCTTTTATTTACAAATTTCGTAGACAAGATCGAAGATTTTCAATGTTGACGTACTTTTGAAGATTATTTTGATTTCAAGTTCGAGATTTTATTCGAATTCAGGGATGTTTTCTTATATTCTCTCTTTTAATTTGTAATTGAATTTCTTCACTAGTATGAGCTAAATATTTATTCTAAGGCCACGTGTAGCTAGATTAATTTTATATATTATTCTTGTGATTTTGTTATTCGATTGGTGTTGTGGAATTAATTTCTTATTATTGTTCTTAATGATTTTATGTGATTAGCTACCACTCAAATTGTCTTCACATTAACTTGGAAGATTTGTGACAGTTGACTTTGTTAATTAGGTTAAATAATCTGAACATAAATTGCATGCAATATAGACATATACTTGTATGGTTTGTACAATCTATTTAATTTCATATGTTTAATGCATTTTTATGGGTTAAATTCAACATAGACATATAGTTGGTTTATTCATGAGAATAGTTTTGATAAGCCTTGAAAGATGTTATTATATATTTTGGGAAATCAGTCGATTAATGAAACACACTCTAGAATAACAGATTGTTAGGATAATATATTTATTAATTTAGTGAATTCACGTGCCTTAGACCTTTATCATATCAAACTTCTTATTCAAGTTGTTTGTTTTATGTTAATTAATTTAGTTTAATTAAATCATCATCAACCATTGAATTTATTTTATTTGCTTTTGATCATTGTAAAATTACTTACTTACTTAGTAATTAATTAATCATTATTCTATGTGGGATCAACCTTGACTACTGCAACATTGACCTAGTATATTTGCTAGTATAGATATTGCGTATCAAGTTTTGGCACTGTTGCCGGCGAATATTTGATTAATTTTTTTCTTTATGATTTTAATTTTACGTTGGTCTTTATTTTTATTTAATTTGATTATTTATTAGTGTGCATATATGGCTGTGAATCAAGGCATTGTATATTATGGAGGGAATCAATTAGCCGTTCCTGTGGCCCAGCTGCTCTAATCATCGGCCCGAATCATTGCAATTTTCATTGCCTTGTAATACTCATCGACCGACTCTCTCCTTGGTTTAACCTTTGTAAACGATTGTAAAGTTCCTTTATGTAATCTAGAGGAACAAAACGCCGTTTCATCACCGCTTTCATCTCGGCCCAAGTTGCAATTTTTGGTTGTTCCACTTTTATCCGTGTCTTGTTTTAATTATTCCACCAACTAGAAGCATATCCATAAAACTCCATGGCTGCTAGCTTTACTTTCTTTTTCTCCGAATAGTTATGAACAACAAAAACATGGTTAACTTTATGAATCCAATCAAAAAACAATTTGGGATCATTTGTACCTTCGAAAGACGGAATCTTCGTCTTGATTGAATCAAGATTGTTGTCATAACGCTGAAATTGGTCCCCTCCTCTCGGCTAAAAAATCTGATTGTTGATCAACCGATTTGGTGGCGGATTTGGAGGTGGTCTACGCTGCTCAACTTCATCAACCCATTGATCATCAATCTCGGTATCATTCCGAATATTACGTTGCTGATTTGGAATCCTTAATTGTCTTATCTTTTCCACCATCTCTGCCATTTGTCTTTGCAACTCCACAAATTCTTTATGTGTAACTAGTGAGTCCGTATCAAAGACTTGACCTTTCTTCGATGGAGATCCCTGAAAAGACATTATAATCTCAAGAAAAACACTCAAAAACGTTAGATAGCAAAGAAAGATTCACTCTTTATTCCAACACCGCTCGTATAGAACTTCAAACTCTAGATTAAAGAATGAGTTCCTAATTTGTTGCGTTGACATAAAGCTAAAAAAATAAGGAAAGAAATCCTATCTTTGACCTAAACGAAAAGCTTTAGAAAGAAAAAGATGAAGAAACGAAATCCTAATCGAGAATGGAAACCGGTTCTTGATGATCTTGATCTTCTTGATTTTCTTGATGTTTCTTGATTTCAGAAGGATAGTATTCTGTGAACAGTAATCTGTGAATAGTAAATATGAACAATAAATGTGAATAGTAAACTGTTCACAGTAAACGTGAATAGTAAACTGTGAACAATAATCTGTGAATAGTAATTTCTCTTTCTTTTTTTATAGACTTACCCTCTCTTGGTAGTGTGTTATCTTGAATGTTCACGAAGAACCAAGATGTGTAATAATTGTGTTAGTAGTGCCCTAGGACCATTAGCACATGTTGTGCGTTTTGTTATCTTTTGAGCATGTAATTGAATAGTTAATTTTGCTTTTGATTATCAAATGTGTGATTTGATAGTAAAACTCATTAGCTTATGTAATTACTATTCTAGTAGTCCCTAGTTTTATGTAATGCTTAATTACTATGAAATAAAACTAGTATGATTGTTGATTGATGATCTTGTTTTACTGATCATGTGTAATGGATACAAATCACATCATAGATGCAATATATAGGGATACATTGTATTGGGACGTGATCCGTCGAGAAGTAATACTTCATGGTCTTAAGTCATAAGTATTACTTCCTCAATACTATTTTAGAATCCTTAGACCTTATGTCTTCATTGATTCTAGTATGAATGGAGCCACGCTTTTGACTCAGTCGGACGTTACTTGTAATGAGTAATCAATACGACCGAGATCGGATGTAGTGTCCTATCATAGCTTGAATGTGAGAGACATTGTAAGGAATTTGTCCCTCTCTATTATTAGAGAGAGACATCCATGGGCCCCTCGATAGGGAAAGACTGTTTAAATGCATGGCCGTGCTCAGATGTATTTGATAAAGTGGTTATCAAATGCTATTTGTTGAAACAGTCTACCTGGAGATCGAGCATAAATACAATTAAGCTTAATAAGGGTGACGACCACCATGCCTTATGCTTAATTAGGATATCGCGAGACAAAGAGATTAAATAGTGGATTGATATTAGGTTCCGTTGTATATTCATTCACTTTGGGTAGTCACAATGTCCTGCTAGGGACCGCTTGTGATTTATGGACTCACACTACTACTAAGTGTGTTTTCATTGCCATTGTGAGATGAACCTACAGGGTCACACGCATAGACGAGCTAACGAGCTTTATGTCCAGATTCAATGAATCTAGAATGTGTCTAGGTTCATTGTATCTGACATTTGTCTTTCTGAAAATAATAAAGTGTTTATTATTCGAATTAGAGATAGGGGCAATTTCGGTATTTTACCTATAGCTGGAATTACGTGGGAGTTATTATCCGATAAGGACTCCCACTACCAGCAGAATTCTAGGGAACGTGGGAGTTAGAGACTCCCACTGCCGAGAGGAGTTGGGGATGTGAGAGTTGGTTATGGGAACAAACTCTCACACCCTATATAATGATCTCTTGGCCGAAACCCTAGATAACTAACATTTTTCAGCCGAAATTACATAGGAGTTGGAAAACCGTTTTCTCTCCTGCCTCTCCCTTTCTCTCTAATTCCCGAAAATCAGAAAAGACGAAGAGCTAGCAATCGCTGCCCGTTTCGTCGCGTGGATACCGGTAGAGGGACTTTCCGCAAAGGGAGATCAATCGGTAGCAACATCTGATCAAGAAACGTCATCCTCCATTCAAGAAGTAGCTTCTTGAATCCGAAACATGTAAGTTCTTTATCGCTGTTTTCGGTTCGGTTTCGTATGAGCGTATCCTTCAGGGGAGGACTCATGGGTGTTTGGAACGAGTTTCCGCCCATGAATCCCTTTTAAATTGTACACGGCTATGACAAGTTTAAGGGGTGACAATACCAACTCTTGAATGTTCTAAAGGAACCAAGAGGTTTGCTTTTGGCTTGAATCACTGATCTCTCTCAATAACAACACGGCTGCCAATTTCTTTACACCGTCGACTTTTTCGTAGTAGTTTTTTTTGTCTTTTCTGTCAATTCAAGCAAACAAGGAAAAAAAATTTGTGCGTAGGGTACACTGGGAATTGGAGAAGAACCTTTTGCTCTGATACCACCTGATGAAGAACCTTGAAGTACAAAGTACCAAAGGTTCGACAGTGTAAGTTGTGCCGGATTTTTCTCTAATTCACGAACTAGTTTCTAGGGGAATATAATCAACGCAATGCTAAAGGATGACTAATTATCAATGGAGGCTAAAACACCACAACTAGAGAAACTAAACTTGTTGATACAGTAACTCAAAGAATGAATGAATTCTACATAGAAGTTCAAACACGAGAAGCTAAGGAATAACCTTACCAAAATATCAATATATCTAACGTATAAATATTATGTTGGCCGAAATCTCTCTTAAATAGAGTGAAGATTTCGGTTCCAAGAAACAATAAAGGAAGAGTCCTACTTTAGGTAAGACTCTTGAATCCTATCTTAAGTAAAAACTTCCTAAAACAAAACTAACACATGGACAATATGTCCTTTATTATAGCAACTACTTGCTATACACGAAATTAAGTCTAAATATAGTAAATAATATGCTGAAAATAATTAAAGTCTAGAATAGACTTTAGTTGTACATAAAAAGACTAAAATGCCCTTTAATTTCGTCCCAATTCTGGACAGCTTGTTGGGCCAACTTGTACGACGATTTCGGATATTAAGAAGGCAGAATCTGATCTCGTGATCTCATGAAAGTTGTAGATCTACCCCTTATCTTTAATATGCAACTGGAATCAGGTCCATTGGATAACTCGATCTAATGTTATGACCATTCTACCAAACTGTTGTAAAGCTGTCCAATCCCTCATCATCTTGTATGATTACTAAAATACCTTTCTTAGCCTCTTTGCTTGATAGGGCCTAATTGTACACTTGTGAACTTGAGAGGCTGCCTTTTATATTCTATGTGTAACTTAGCATCCTCTTTGTACTTTAATATACGCATCAATGATGTGGTTAGTTGAATCACTTCCCTTGTTCGAGGCCGCATCATTGGTTCGTGTAAGCATTCTTTTGAGTTGGGCAGCCCTGAGGTTGGTACCGTATCATTCCCACTTTTGGCTCTTGCACTTCAACTTTTCCTTGATAATATGCTTCAAGCATATTCCACATTGATTGAGAATCTTCGCATTCATGAACTTTGTTGAGTGATTCTTCATTTAATGCACACAACAAAGAGCATTCATGGCTTTGTAGTTGAGTGTCATCTTTGAGAAGTCTTCTTTATTCAATTCTCTTATTTTCTTTGGCACTTTGACACCTTGTATGATAATTGAAGGAACAAATGGACCTTCTTATAATGCTCAACAAGGTGAAATCATTAGTAGACAAAGAGTTTAAACATGTATTTCCAACATGAGAAGTTGGAGCTGTAAGCCCTAAGGGCGAACAAACTCAGTTTTTGATAATGGACAAACATTTGATATTGTGTCTAATGCTCTCAATCTTTGTGATAGAATATCGGAAGTCATAATGGAAGCTCTAAGTACTTCAATCAAGCCATGATCAAGATTCAAAGTTATACTTAAAGGCACATCTCATCGAGATTGAAGACTTAGGTTTGGTTAGGATAGCTTTGTCTTTATAAGTCTTTATCTTATAAGCTCTAACCAATGCTCTAATGAACTTAAGCGTACAACACTCTAGTCTTGCATGCATCATAAACACGTTTTCAAAAGGATCCTTATATGTGTTCTTATCTCAAAAGCCTTTGATTTCAAAGTCTAAGTCATTTAAAATGGTTTTCCAAATGTTCTTACTTGTTACCTTTTGGGAAAACCTTTTAGACTTCAAAATATTTCAAAACAAGTGAAAAATCAACATCTCTTAAGCTCAGGAAAGTCGGATCATCCGAGCCCTCGCACGGATCATCCGAACCGAAACAGAGAGTTGAGTTTTTGGGATTAATAGGTTCGGATCGACCTATGTTAAGTTCGGTCGACCTAAGTGAAGGTCGGATCATAGGTTCGGTCGACCTATGTCATCTCGGATCAACCTATCAGCACTATTACTAGCCGTTATATGACCGTTGCAGAGTCGTTTTCTCAGCATATTTTGAAATGTATATAAACTCTAATGCTTGAGAATGACTCCAAGGCTTGCACATCAAACATACATTGATTCTTATCAAGTCTAAACACTTTCAAAGCAAAAGCACTTCATTTCTATGATCTAAATCATTCAAAGGTGATTTTTCTAAAGCAAGACAAAGAGTGTGCATCTTATGTTCTAAGAGCTGATTATTCTTGTACTTCAAAGGTATCTATCTCTCACTTAGAAGAGTGAACAACCTTTCTTTTAAACCATCTCATTCCCTTTCTTGGTGATAGGGTTATTCTTGTATAAGTCCTACTTTGTGTGGGCAATTTACTCTTAGTGAGTTTTGTATTGAAAGTCCTACTTAGTGTGGGCAAGCTCTCTTATTGAGTTGGTGTATTGTGGTTGTGTAGTAAACCTCTTAGTGAGTTATCCACAAGTGTAATATTCTTCTTAGTGAAGTTGTTGAAAATTATTGGGTAAGGCTCAAGGTAGTGGATGTAGATTCTAAGTGAATCGAACCACTATAAATCCTTTGTCTTGTGGTTGGCTTTCGTTTTGCTGTTATTCATCTTACTCAAACTTACACTAGCCTTGCTTAGATTCGGAAAAAGTTTACAAGATTGATTAAAACCCAATTCACCCCCCTCCTTGTGTTTTACAGGAGCCATCAAATATGGGTGGTCTAGATGGAGAAGGTTCTTCTAAAGAATAGGTAGAAAGATGTCATGGATCCTCCAAGGATGTGAAGCCTAACAAAAAAATAGTCTAGGCTCTGATAGTAATTGAAATACCTAAAGGGAAGAACCTTAGAAGAGGTGAATAATATTCTCAACTTTTTCATTTTTCTACCAAATTATTTTCCTAAGTGATCACCTTAACAACAAGTATGTTCATTAAGCACATAAATGTGATTTAAAGGATTAACAACTTATAAGACTAGTGTGTTTAGATGCAACACATATGAACTTAAGACAATGAATATGATTAAAGATAGACTAAGTCAAGAGTCATATATGCAAAGCTTGTAAGAGCAAACAACACAAGTCACAATACTAGCACTTAGCAAGATATATAAGATTTGTAAGATCACTAAGTGTAAGTCTTATAGCAAAGACGACAAGATATAACAAGCAAGTAATATAACACAAGATAAACACTTAAAGCTCATACAATCGAGTTCATATGGAATATAAGCACAAAGTATAATGTAAGAACTTGAAAGTAAAGAGATAGAGTTAGAAGATCAAACACAAGGATTTAGAGTGGCTCGATCACAAAGATCTACACCCACTACCTTAGGACACACCCAATGATTTTGACAAATTCCACTAGCTTATTTTGAGAGTCTTTATACGAAAGGAAAAAACCAACACATGGTATTTTATGCACAAAGCAACCTTTCAAGGGAAAGACCAACAAATGATTTTTTTATGCACTAAGCAACCCTTTTTCGCCCTTGGGAACTCTTTCTTTAATCTAGTCTACTAAGTGGGAAGGTTTTATGAACACATCAACCGTACTTACCTTTCGGGTTCACCACTCACTCTAGTTCCTATAATTACAAGAAAGATCCACTCCACTAAGAAGGCCCAAAACCACCACTCTCACAAACAAGCCTTTTCACTCAACCCTTTTACAAATAAAGATTGTCTCAACAAATGAGACTTTACAATTTAGCTCAAGACAACAAATCCCCTAATGGATTGGATAGATTACAATTGAAAGCTTTAATCAAAGTGAGAATAGAAGAATATGTATGTGAAGCTCTTTCTCAAAATGATTTATTTTGAAGAATGATTGGAAGTATTTAGCTCTTCAAAGTGTTTAATTTTCTTGTATAAAATGTGTATATAAAAGGCCCTCTAATTGCCTAGGTAAATATGAAAAATCAGCTTTAAAGGATTTATATAGAGGCCAAAAAACACAAGAAAATCGAGTTAAAACTGCTTTATGTTTTCCATGATAGGACAGCTTCTACCGACCGAACTAGCTGCAGGTAGGTCGACCGGGGTGTTCAAAAACTAGTTTAACAAGGCTACTGGACACATCTCGGTCGACCATATAGAGTGTTCTGGTCGTCTGGAGCATAGGCTCAGTCAACCATCCAAAAGCAAGGTCGTCCGGAGATTATAGCCGTTGGAGTCTTGGAACATTCAAAATTGACTAAGGACAAAAACCAACCTTAGTCGACCGAACTTCATTAGGTCGCCCGAGGTCAAGCCTAGGTCGACCGAACTTCAGTTCAAAAGTGGTTTTTCCACTTGGTCACATTTCTAATGTTATCAAACTTATGCCTAAACGTTTTTCAAAGTCGTTTAAAATAAGTTTAAGACCTTAGGCATTAACCAATACTTACATATGTTTTCAAAAACATTTTTCAAATATTAAATCAAAGTATGAATGTGGTTTTGGAAACATGCTAGAGTATTTTCTTGACATACTTAAACTAGTATTCTCAAAGTAAGATGATACGGTACCAACCTCGGGGCTACCCAATTCAAAGGATCACATACATAGATCAATAACGAGGCTTAGAACAAGGGACGTGAAGCAACTATCTACATCATTGGCCCGAGTTCTAAAGTATAAAGAGGATGCTAAGTTACATCTAGGAATGTTGTACAAGTCAACCTCTTAAGTTTCGCAATCATTGGCCCGAGTTCTAAAGTATAAAGAGGATGCTAAGTTACATCTAGGAATGTTGTACAAGTCAACCTCTTAAGTTTCGCAAGTGTACAACTCATCCCTATCAAGCAAAGTGGCTAAGAAGGGCATTTTACTAATCTTACAAGATGATGAAGGATTGTACAACTTTACAATAGTTTGGTAGAATGGTCATAACTTTATATCCATTTATCCAATGAAGCTGATTCCAGATGCGTATTAAAGATAAGAGGCAGATCTACAACTTTCATGAGATCACGAGATCAGATTCTGCCTTTTTGATATCCGAAATCGTCGTGCAAGTTAGGCCAACAAACTGTCCATAATTAGGACGAATTTAAAGGGCATTTTAGTCTTTTTGTACAATTAAAGTCTACATTAGACTTTAATTATTTTCCGCATATTTAATTAATTTATTTATGTGTTTTAGGCGTGTATAGAAATGAATTGCTATAATAAAGGACATGTTGTCCATAGTGGTTAGTGAGTTGGTTATCTAGTTGTTAAGAGTCCTACTTCTTGAAGGACTCTTCACATTAGTAGTTATTTTCAGCCATGTTAGTTATTTTAGGCGCCTAAGATGCTAGATAATAGGACATGTTGTCCATTATCTTGTTAGTGGTTTACTTGATATCAAGTTGTTGTTTAAGAGTCCTACTTCTTCAAGGATTCTTCTTCCTATTGTTGTTAGGAACCAAAAACTCTCTATTTAAGAGATTCTTTGGCCTACATATTATTTACGTTAGATATATTGATATTTTGGTAAGTTTATTCCTTAGCTTCTCGTGTATAAACTTCTTTTGTGAATTCATTCATTCTTTGAGTTACTGTATCAGCAAGATTAGTTTCTCTTGTTGTGGTGTTTCAGCCTCTATCGATAATTAGCCTTCCTTAGCGTTGCGTTGATTATATTCCCCTAGAAACTAGTTCGAGAATTAGAGAAAGATCCGGCACAATTAAAGCTGTCGAACCTTTTGGTACTTTGTACCTCACGGTTCTTCATCATAAGATTAGTCACAAGGATATAACTGTATAACATAAGACTAATCTTCTTAGGTCTTCAAGTCTTCAAGATGAATTTTTCTTTGAGCTTGACTTAAGACCTTTATCAACCTCTTAAATGTGATGAAGTCCTTTGCGCAATCGTCTAGAATGTAACTTCATGGACTTCAACACTTCAAGGTTAAGAACCTACTACTTGATACTTTAATGTTGGATTGAGTAGCTCTTAACTTGATGTTCATTCTTCTTGACATTGCAACTACTTCTAAGGCTTGTGGATGTACTTCAAGCTTGTGTCATGTAGTCTTGCAATATGTAGTTTCTTGTTGTAAAATGATACCTTTGAGGTCCACAAAAAGCTATCTTACTATTTTCATCAATGTAGGTGTGAGTGAAATATGCTAGCATTAAAACACAAGCTCACACAAACATGAGAACTACTCAAATGGTTTGTTATCATCAAAACTAGATTGATCACATTAGCCCTTAGGGCATACATAACCAAAACAACAAATGGTTAATAAGTAAAGAAAAAAAAAATCTTAATCTAAAGTCACATAAGAGAATTAGTAGCAATAAAGACCTTCCACATAAAAAATTAATATTATTTCTGAAAACTTGACAAATGGATGACTATAAAGGAAACATATTGAGCACAAATTTTAGAGTGAATACTAGACTAGCAGTTAAACATAATTTTCTAGAGTTTTGTATTTTTTAATAAAAATAAGAAGAGAAGTCTAAGAACTCCTATCTAGAGTTACCATTAAATAGAGTAAGTGAATACCACATTGAAAATTTAGGTTATTTGTTGAGTTTAGTAATACTATAAAATATAGTACTTTCATGTGGAGTTTTGGGGATTAAGGAGGAAAGCTTATTTGCTTCTTATATTTTTTATTTATATAAATATAAATAGTCAATTTTTTAACAAATAACGTGTAATTCAGATGGCCTCTACATTCCGATCAAGCTTGCAATCAAGTTTGGTTTAGCCTAGACCTAAGCAATGTGCATTTTTTGTTATTTTCTGTAGTCATATGCAACATTCTTATTTTCATAATATATTTTGAAAATTAAATAAATTAATGGGAAAACGTTCAATTGCTTCGCTTATACTCCCAAACAAAGGAATCCCTTTCCAAACTCTCCAAAATAAAATACTAATTTGTAGGATTTTTAATTTACAATAAAAAATAAGTAAATAAAATATTCATCTAAAGTCTTCTTTTTTTTTGCTAAGTATTATTTATCTTAAGTCACATAAGAGAATTAGCAGCAATAAAGACCTCCCACATAAAAATGAATATTATTTCTTAAGCTTGACAAATGACAAGACTATAAAGTTAAAATAATGGGTACAAATTTTAGAGTGAGTAACAAGACTGGCGAAACATAATTTTCTAGATTTTTATATTTTTTTTAATAAAATAAAGAGAGAAGTCTAAGAACTCATATCTAGAGCCACCATCAAAGAGAGTAAATTAACCCCACATTGAAAATTTCGGTTATTTGTTGAGCTTGAAACACTATAAACGAGAGGTCTTTACCATGGAGTTTTGAGTGATTAATTTGGTTGACATTTCATCCGATAAAATTAGAGAGACATGCTTATTTGCTTCTTATATTTTTCATTTATATAAATATAAATTGTCAAAATTTCAACAAATAATGGGTAATTCGGATGGTCGGGTAATCTGCATTCGATCGAACTTGCAGTAAAGTTTGGTTTAACCTAGACCTAAGCAATGTGCATTTTTTGGCTTTTTTCTTTAGTCTTATGCAACATTCTTATTTTCAAGATATCTTTTGAAAAATAAATAAATTTGTAAATTTAAAAAGGGAAAAAGTTCAGTCGCTTCTCTTGTACTCCCCAAACAAAGGAATCTCATTCTAAACTCTCCAAAGTAAAGTATTAATTAGTAGAATTTTTAATTTATAATAAAATAAAAATAAGTAAAAAAAACTTAATCTAAACTCACATAAGAGAATTAGCAGTAATAAAGACCTCCCACATAAAAATACTATGTATGAATTTTAGATGGAATAACTAGATTGGCGGTTAAAAAAAAATCTGGAGTTTTGTATTTTTTAATAAAATAAAAAGAGAAGTCTAAGAACTTATATCTAGATCCACCATCAAAGAGAGTATATGAATCCCACGTTCAAAATCTAGTTTATTTGTTGAGCTTGACAACACTATTAAAGAGAGTTCTTTAACATAGAGTTTTGAGTGATTAATTCAGTTGACATTTCACCTGATCAAATTAAGGTGGCAGACTTATTTGCTTCTTATTTTATTTATTTATTTATAAATGGGCAAAAATATTTGACAATTAATGGGTAATTCGAATGATCGTGTCCTCTAGTTTCTGATACATCTTTTAGTTAAGTTCAGTCTAGCTTAAAGACCTATGCAATGTGCTTTTTTTTTCTTCCTTTTTTCTTATATTTTACCTTTTCTCTTTGAGTCAACAAATATGTTTATTCAAAGAGGGGGAAATGCCTACCCTTTAATTATTCTCACCAAATAAATAAATATCCTTTTAAACCATCCAAAATAGAGTAAATGTATCCGATATTGAAAACTTAGGTTATTTGTTGAGCTTGACAATACCAATGAAGAGAGAGCATGCACATGGAGTTCTTAGTGAATAATTGGGCTAATATTTCAACTCATCAAATGGGTACGGATCTCGGAGCTCCTCCCTCTAATAAAGTAAACATATCTCACAAGAAAGAGAGTAACATGTAAGACAAAAAACGGTCAAAGGATGGTGGGGATGATCCCAACCACTCTCCGATGCTAAAGTTGGTTTTTTAGAGAGAAAGAGACAAAAAGAGAACTCAATGTTTGATAAGCAAGTAACTCATAATAATGAAATCAGTAATTCATACATGGTTTTTATATTTGAGAAATCCCAAGAATATAGTAGTTACTTATTAGAATTACACTTAACATATAAATGTTGTAGTCAGATATGGAATAGGGAATCTTAAACCCGAAAGGAGTCAAACTTATTTATAGTAGTTGACATAAACTGGACATGTCTGATTTACCACATGTCAAATACTAGCACGGGTCCACCGGGTCGGGTTCAACCCGGGGCCCATTAATAGGTCTTGGGCCAGAACCACCATAAGCCCCTTAAGGCCTTAGGTATTGGTGTTCGAAGCTGAGGTCTTCAAAAGAGAAACTGTGAAGGCACGAGAGACCAAGAATCCGCCAGACGTTAAACCTCGAGTAAACAAGAATTACCACTGTATCATAAGTGAAATGTTGTTGGGAAGAAGCACCCCGAACTTCTATTCTCCTATCGGGCAAAATCTATATATGTTTGCATTCAGGCAAATAATGAATAGTCCGCATTTAAGTCCCATAATGATTTGGGATACAATTATTGCATTAACTGTAGGAAAGATCGAGAATCTCAAGGGTCATTTTTGCTTACTTGGAGGTTAAGTAATGAATAATACCATGCGATTTTCCTGATAAGACGCGCGTCTTTATAACTTCTTGAAGTTGAATTGTTTCCTCTTCCCCGAATGTCAAACATCCACGTGTATCATAAATGATCGCACGATAATTATATTTCACTGTCCTATAAATAGGTAGTACTGTATGGGTAAAACGAATCACCTTTTCAAACTTTATTCATTGCGATCTTGCAACTGTTAATCTTCTTCACCCTTTTTTCAACTAGTTTGGGTTTTTTCATAGTTGCTATGTTTCAGTTTTCTTTGAAGCAACATAGATATTCCTTAGCGCCTCAGAAACGAAAAGAACTGGTCTTCAATTTCTTTGGGTTTCTTCACCCTGAACCTTTAGTCGTTGTTGCCTAGGATTTATACCGTCAAATTATTTTTTCGTTGTTGCAAATAGTATATTATTTTTGTCAGAAAGACGATGGCCTCTAAAAGATCTGGACCATCAGGTAATAATCCAAATCTTGAGCCCTTTGTCGAGAGAGGGGTAGACGGTGATTAGAAATAAATGATGGAAATTTTTTCACTAAGTTTCCTAGAAACATGCGCATGAAAATAGGTAGTAGAATGTCTCACCGAGCAAGGATTGCGCAAGTTGTGACCTATCCAGCAAAGACAAGAAGTAATTTGAGGAGCTTGGAGAAAAGTGAAGCATCTGTTATTTTGTCTGTCCTTGATGAGTCCAGACTAAAGAAATTTTAGGATGCCGCTCCCATTTACCCTGATGTAGAGTACATAATTCCCTCCCCTGAGGATAGATCTTGCTACCCGCCTCAGGGATCTGCGATTATATATTTTGAACAGCTTCGGGGCGGGTTGACAATACATCCTCATAAGATTTTCGTAGACTTGAGTAGATTTTACAACATAAACCTTAGCCAACTATGTCCTAATCTTATTAGGTTTGTCACCTGTTTCATCATTATGTTTTACGCCTTCGGGGGGGTTCCTACCAGTTTAGAGATGTTTAGGCGTTTCATTGAAATAGTGCCCATGACTAAAGTAAAAGAGGGTGCTCCTCCCAAGGTAAAGAAAGGATTAGGTTGTTTACCCATAAACATAAAGTTTTGATCCCGGAGGTAAAGTTGATATCACACGAACCGTACTCTTTCAAAGGTTGGAATGAAAACTTCTTTTTTGTTTACCTGGTCCTGGAGGGATTTACCCGAGAATGGAACATGTATATTGACATACTAAACCCATTATACGCATTTGAGATGATTGTCAAGGAGTCCTGGAGTCCACCTCTTTGGAATATTATATATCAACGCTCCTCTGATTTTACTGTCTTGCGTTAGTACCTTCGATTGTCACTTCATTATTTTATGTAAATACATGTATATCTCCCGGATGTTAACCTTTTGCTCCCTTATGGCAGGCATGGGTCTGGTCGATATGCTCATTTGCAACATTTCTCCTGCACACCCACGTGTTGCGGGGCGGATCAACCTCCCCGGGGAGCGAGGTCTTCTCCGGCGCATACCCCAGCTTCCGCGGGCAACCCGGAGGAGACATGTAGGTTATACATTATTGACTTTAAGCCTAGGTTTTGCTCCGTGAAATGAGATTGAGTCCCAGAAGTCCTTTTCGTGCGTTGGGTACAACTCTTCCTGATGGTGTGCTGAAATTAGTTTTCTAATATTTTTCATCTTTAGGGAGTATTCGGAAGTGCACCAGATCGGAGGTGAGTCTACCCGGATTGCATGAGACATAAAGGGTTTCACAAACTGATCGCTCGGGCGGTAACAGGGGTAAGCATTGGCGATCCTTAGAATGTGTGCTTTTATCTTTTTTCTTGTGATATCTTTCAAGTTCAACAATTGTATGTATCTCGGGTTCTCTAAGGGAACACGTGTGGTGAGAACTCATATACAAATGCTTTAAAGAAAGATGGGGCTTGTATAATATCTCAAATTAAATCTAGGAATCAAGCTCTTTCATCACATCACTCATTTTGGAGACCCAAAGACTCTACGTAATGAGAACTCTCATCAACTTGGATCAACATCAATTTCATCTTTGAGACAGTTTGGTGTAATGGTCATAACTTTCGATCCCAGAATACAATGGAGCTCAATCAAGATGAATTGGAAATCTAAGAGGCAAGTCTACAACTTTCATGAAGATCACAAGATCATATTATGTCGCTTTGGAATCCTAAATCATCGTTCAAGTTGCTACATCATGTTGTCCAAATTTTAGGCAAGAATTATATCTTGTTTTTCAAGTTCAGTTATTATTTAAATTTAAGCTTTTACTAGTATATTAATTCCGAATTTAGGCTTAAATAAGGACATGTTTTCAAAATAGTTATTTACTTTAAGTCTTAGTATTTTTTTTAGTTAATTAATATATTTTTCTTTCCTTAGAAGTACAAATCCAATTAGAATTTGTAATAGGTTTTAGTAGTTTACTATATTTGTTCTTTTATTAGAGTTGAAATCCCATTAGGATTGAACATAGAACTTAGCCGAATTGTTTTATCTATTTAAAGAGAATTCGGCCTTCATTGTTATTTAGACTTGATGTAACATACTGTGAGATTTTTCCTTCATTCTTTGTGATTGAACTTCTTTAAGATCTTCATTCATTGTTACTGTATCAACTAGTTAGATCCCTAGTTGTGGTATATTTTCATCCATTAGAGTTTTGCTGCCATGGTTGCTAGGTGCTTATGCTGCTTAGAGGTCTTCGGTGTAAATCTCCTTTAAAGTCTTGCTGCTAGCCTGTTAGAGTTGCTAAATGCTTATGTTGTTTAGAGGTCTTAGTGTGAGTATCCACATGATCTAAATTTAACTTAGAGAAAAATCATAATTCCCTTGTGTGTCGAATCTTGGTACTTCTAAATTGTCAAGGTTCTTGATCAGATTGGTATCAGAGCAACGGTGGATCTCTTTCTTGGTGTATCTTTATTGCTTTCGTGATATAAAAAAAAATACCATATTTTCCACATAAGTCTAAGAAGATTGAGATCATAACTAGTCCTAAAAAAGGATACCAAGAGAATTGTTAGGAAACTATTTCTATTTCTTTTCCACCTAGGTCTATGACTTACCTTTTTTCCTTTAATTTTTTATTTTATTTTTTTATTTCTCCAAATAAGCCTAGGACTTTTCATGCCTTTTTTATGTTCCTTGTTGTTCATTTTCCTATAACGATCCAGATTCGAGGACAAATCCTTTCGAAGAAAGAGGGAATGATGAGGACTTGGACAACATTGAGACAATTTGGTGTAATGGGCTTGACTTTCTATTTAGGAATCCAATGGAGCTGATTCATGATGTATTGGAAAACTAAGGGGCATTTCATGAAGACCACGAGATCAAAATCTGTCGTTTTGGTGTACTAAATCATCTGTAAAGTGACTACAACAAACTGTCCAAATTTTTAGGCAAAATTTATTAGTTTGCTGTCCAAGTTTAGTTATTATTTAAATTTCAGATTTTAATGTATTTTATTAATTGCGAATTTAGGCTTAAATAAGGGCATTTTGTCCATTAGTTATTTAACTTATGTCTTAGTATTTGTTTAGTTAATTACTATACTTGTTCTTTAGTTAGAGTCCAAGTCCAATTAGGATTTGACTAGTTAGTATTTGTTTTGTTAGAATTGTTCTTAGTGTTAGTTAGAGTTCAAATCCAATTAGGATTTGAATACATAAGACTTAGCCAAAATTCTAATCTTATTTAAAGAGAATTCGATCTTAATTGTTTTGATGTTTTCATACAATATATTTTTGGAATATAATATAAGGTTTTTTTACCTTTCATTGTTCTTACAAGAATCAATGGCTTTCAGAGTGGATTCTTTTATTAGTTTGCTACGGTATCAACTAGTTAGATCCCTAGTTGTGGTGTTTAATCCTTCATTACAGTAATTGTTGCCAGGGTTGTTAAGTGCTTATGCTGCTTAGAGGTCTTCGGTGTAATTCTCCTTTAAAGTCTTACTGCTGGAGTTGCTAAATGCTTATGTTGGTTAGAGGTCTTAGTGTGAGCATTAACGTGATCTAAATTTAAGAAAGATAAATATTCTTAATCCCCTTGTGTGTCGAATCTTGGTACATCTCATTGTCAAGGTTTTTCATCAGCGTGGCATTCGGTCAAGCCCAACCCAAAGATCATGTGACACCCCAGCCCTCTCGGGTCGGGTATACCGCGTGCCTCTCGGCACTGGTTTCAATCTTTTACAATATGAATTACAAGTGGATAAAAGTTTTCTAAACTATTCTATATTCTATTATATGGCTTCTAAGTTGCTCTGGTCTTTGACTGAATCCCAATGTACATATTTCTAATCCCAACCTTTCGCTTCGCACTCTGATACCAAAATCTTATAATCTGGGTCTGTATCTAGTGTTGACTCAATTCTTTGTCTCGGTTCAACTTTACACCTCAAAATGTTCTTGTTCTATCTGCTCAATCTTGCAAGAACTAAAACAGAAAACAAATAAAGTGTGAGCTATAAATAGCCCAGTGAGTCCCCAGTGAAGTGAGTGCCAGTGATTTGAAATTCATTTTATTTTACAAACATTTTATTTTGAAGACACGGAGAATCTTTCTTTAATCTAAAATTGCTTTTTTTTTTTTAAAATCAATTCCTTTATCTGTAATCATAGATACTTATCAGGAATTCCTTTTTTTTCTTCAAAACAATGCAACAATCATTTCTTTTCAAAAATCATTCTCTTTATCTGGAATATTCTTTCTTTGCTTTCAATTTCAAAAATAACATTCCGGAATAAGAAGACCATTCCGGATATCATATAAAAAGGGCGCCTGACCGGCCAAGTCATTAACCCTTTGGTCATTACCAGTCTTACACCAGACGTGTTCACGATTTTCAACCACATACCCTATCATGTTTGTGAAATCTTAGGAGCTGGGGTACCCGCCAGTCCACCTTCACCGTCGCCCATTTTCTCTTCTCCTTTCTTTTCTTTCTTCTCATTTTTTTCTCTCTTTTTCTTCTCTTCCGTTTTTTTTTCTTCTTCTTTTTTCTCCGCCAACAGAGAGCCTCTCGGCTTCTCCTTCTGCGCCGCCTCACGGCCACCTCCACTGCTCCTCCATTCCCGGCGCCTCTTCAGCGAGGTAAGCTCCACTTTCTCTCTCTCTCTCTCTCTCTCTTCCCCCAAAATTCCCAAATTTAAAATCCCTAATTTATCTTTTTATTTTTTAACTTCTTCTTCTTCACGGTGGAGCCGTCTCCCGACTGCCTTCTCACTCCGGCTAGTCGCGGCTTCTCCAGCTACTCTCTTTCCGGCGCGGCTTCCATCTCCGGCGAGGTAAGATTTCTTTTCCCTCTTTATTTTTTTATTTTCTGTTTTGTTAATTTTTATTTCTATTATCTATTCATTTTCTGTTTGTTTTCTTCTCAGAGCCGCCATCTCACTGGTGCCGCCACTGAGACACTGCTTCCGCCGCTGCCGACGTGCCTCTGTCGGAATTTTCTCCCAAGGTAGATATTTTCCCCCTTTTTCTTTTCTATTTTTGTTTTTCTTTAATCTTCTTTTCATTTACTATATTATTATTATTATTATGATTATAATTTTTATATTTTAATGATTGTTCTCAGATCTGCTGTTTCTCCACCGCTGCTGCCGCCAAGGAGATACCGCCGCTGCTCTCCTTCCAGCGTCTCCAGCAATGGCTCCGACTCCGGTGACGTATGTTGTCTATTTTTCCCTTCTTCTTTTATTTCCTATTTTATTTTCTGTTTACCTATTTCTATTTCTAATTTATTTTATTTTAATTCTTCTCAGATCTTCCGCCGCTGTTTCTGCCGATTCCGCCAACTGGCCGCCGACCACCGCCTCCGGTCATCGTTGCTGCCGAGCCGCCGCTGACTCGCCGCCGTCACCACCACCACCACCACCATCAGAGGTATTATTATTGCTATTATTATTATTGTTATTGTTACTCCCTCCATTCCCTATTAATTGTCGTTTAGGAGATGTCTATGTATCCAAATTAATTGTCGTTTAAGGTTATTTTATTAGTTGTCAACAATTTATTCCAATTATACCCTCAATATTTTCCTTTATTTTTGACAAAGAAGTGAGAGAGAGGGAGGGTGGGGGATAATATTGGAAGTTTAAGTGAAAATGACAACTTCCTTAATTTTCCCAAATTGTCTAAAGAGTCTTATATTTAGGAATGGAGGGAGTATTACTTAGATTTTATGTTTCCTATTTTTATTTCTGTTTTAATTTTTTTTCTAATTTCTTTTTAGAACCGCCGCTGACTCACTGCCCTGCTGCCGATCAGCCACCGCTGGTCCGCCGCCGCCGCTTTTTTATCGGTAACAGGCTGCTCCCTTTTTACCACTGTTTCTTTTTCTTTTAGTTGTACTACTGTTATTTAAATACTGTGATCATTATTAATATTAGAGTTCCAATTGTTATAACTATTATTATCATTTCCAAATCAACCACCTCCCCTGTTTTCCCCCTAAAAGGTTTTCTGTTCCCTTTTTATTTTACTGTTGTTATTTTTGTTACTGCTTTTCTTTCTTTGATTAAATTTCTTGTCTACTTGAGAAGGGTGAATCTGATTTGGGTGTAAAGATTAGAATTCTTAGTTTAATTTTTGAAAGATCTTTCTGGGTTTCATGATTTGGGGTTTCAAGTTTATTGATTCCTATCTTTGAAAGAAAGTAATAGAATTCAAGTGTTCTTGGTATTTTATGTTAAAGTCAACATCACTTTATTTTCTCTGTTTTATGGCCAGTCCTGATTCTTTAAATGCAAAGAAAATACTAAATATTCTGAAACTATATTATTCTTTAATTCTTTAATTATATTATTATCTTATTTATAAATATACTAAAAATAATATTTCTGAATTAAAGAATAATATAAGAAATAATAATTGGTTCCAAGTTCTAATAATGAAATGCTCTTGTTCGCATTCCAATATTAGAACTGGATATTTCTATTTGATCAGTATCTAGTTAATTTCTTTATGAGATTTAAAATATACGTTTCTTTTTTCTAGTCTAGGATCAAGTAAGAATTTAGATTTATATTCCTCTGGTTCACCCGTCTTAACCGGACAAAAATCCGATTAGGAAAGTCTCTACCAGTGGGGTAGGTCACGAGTGCTCCCGGGATTGCGTTTCCACAATCCTCGGGCACAACAGTCTCAGAGGAGTATAATCCAATTTTTACATGAGCCCGATTAACCTAAGTTTGTTGATTGTGCAGGATCAAAATAACAGATTGGAAGCAGAAGTACCTGTTTTTGCTAGTAGATAGAGTAACATGAACGCTTTAGAAAAATTACTCAATGTCTTGTTTTTTTGATGGAATCATTCACAGAAGATTCGATTAAGGCAACTGTGATATAATTCAGAGTATACTAACCAAAGATTATTGACCGGGAGAGAGTTTGGTGTATGGTGAGGGAGAGAGAGTTTAGGGAGAATTTCCCTTTTAGAATGGTGCAAGTGAAATAATTAGGCAATGACCTCTATTTATAGTAGTAGAGAGGCCCTTGCCTTGTAATTTCTTGATTTGTAAGGACTTCTTGTGTAAATAACATGTAATTCAGGGACTTTTAATGCAATTATTTTCTTAGAGATAAGTATGACTTATTTCATTTTTCTTTTATTTCTTAATCTAAAATTACTATTATGCCCTTGTCTTTTAATAAAATTACCAATTTATTGTTTGGACTATTTTACCCTCGCTAATTAATTAAAAACATTTTTAACCTTATCAAGTGAAAAATAATATAACACTAACCTTTAAATTGATATTGAAATTACGGGTCGTCACAGATCATGAGTTTCCTGTTTTACAAATTGTCTCCTCTCGTGAGTCCGTGACTAATCATTTACGTCGTCCTAAGATCGGACCGGGGGAATGGTCAAGGTGACAGACCAGAACATGCTCTACAATCATGTTGGTGGACCCATGGTAGCTTTACGACAGCTACCGTAGCGGTTGCATCATCGTTATGGATAGGACGTGACGGCAGCGTCCTGAACCGAAAGGATACGCGTGACTCCGCGCCTTTGGCGACAACCAATGACCAAGCCTCACAGGAATTAATAGACCTGGCCTTGGAGAAGATGGAATCTTCCTGCCGACAAGTTGGTGTACTGTGATTGTCCTTGAATCCTTTGTTTTTTGGAATACCTCTTGATGATGAGGTTTGGCCGACATGTACTTATGCATTTACGTGACCAAACTTCTCCAAGTTGCATCGACGAATTTGGGTGACCCACCACGGGCATTGCTGGAACTTTATGCCAAGGTTGATCAGGTGCAGACTCACTTGGCGAAAGCCGAGGGAGAGAAACTTCAGCTTGTAACAGAGTTGTTCAGGATCGAGCAGGAGAAGGCAGAGGTGTTTCGAGGATATCGGGAGGTTGGATTTAGATTCGCTGCATCGGAACGGGGCAAGCTTGAGGCCGTAGAGAGGGCACGGGAGGTGGGGCGAGTGCAGGACGAAGTCTTCGGGGGAGAAAAATTTCCTTCGGGGAGACCTGAGTGTTTTGGAAGAGCACAACGCTGTTCACACAGAACAAATTTGGGCTTTAACTGATAGGGTGAAACTCCATGAAGAATCTCTTACCCAGCTACGAGAAAGGCTGATCAGGATCCAAGTCGCTTCAGAATCTTTACCCGAGTCTATACTTCGTAATGAAGTAAATAAGTGTATATGCTTTGGGCAGAGGTTCATGGCGAGATTAGCCAAACCGTTCTCAACTATGTCGGTCCCATCGTTCGGACTGTTGTAGCGGATGCTCGAGAGCAGCATACACATTTGGTGTTAAGTGACAATGTCAAAATAGTTATTGCCAGGCCTGAGGGTCCCACTACATTCTTCTGGACTGATGAGGCTCTCATGGGTCAAGAAGTGTGTTTGACCAAAGCTAGGCGTCCTGATGTTCCTACTAAGCATGTCTTTATAGAGAGAAGTTCACCTGCAGTTGGTTCTTCCGTCCAATCCTGATGGCATGTAGGTCCTATATTTATAATAATAGTTTTTCTCGGCCACTGCTTCCTGCAGTCTCCTTTTTGTATTTTCATGTTATTAATAAAACTTTCTTTCTCTCCGTTGTTCTGTTGCTTCCTTGGCCCTTTTTCTTATCAATAGGTTTTGTGTTTTTTTGTTTGGGGACCTTGATAGTGATTTGGTGTGGCTAATGGTCCTCGGGCCCTCTTTGGTCTTTTGCAAGTTTTGTTTAAGAAATATGATAGGTTTGTCTTAAAACAATACAAGCATATTCTTTTTTCCCGGATCCTCGAGTTTTTCTGACATCTCAGGGATGAAGATAACATATCGGGGGGAAAGGTCGTGCGTTGCCCCTTATTCCCCATTTATTTATGCAGGTTTTCATCTCCTTAGGGCATATCCGCACCCCACTTTGTTGTCTATATTGTTTGATAACCAAGGCATATAGAGGATGCCTCTGGTATTCGGATATTTCTATAGAGAATAGGTTATGGACACAAGGAAAAGATGGTCTGGAACTTGTGAACTTGGAATCAACCTTCATGGCATTGTATTATTTAGGGAATTATGCCAAAGAAGCATTTGGGTGATCCTTGATATCCTTGTTGCCATGTGAGGGGTTGGGTATGGCATTTGAGGCTTCTTGAATATCCTGGTAACTGGAGCTTCGTATTCCATTTGGGTTGGAACCCGAGGCATTTGATAATAAGGTCATTCATGCCTTTAGTAAGGGTTGGGTTGGAACACAATCCAAAATAGGTCAGCTCGTTCAAAATAATGAGATTGAGTCAAAATCTAGGATCTCAAATATGGCAATTGGTGTCAATTTGGGAGAACGGGTCGGAACCCAGGATTTCAATTGGTAATAACAATAATCAAATATTGGAAAATGAATATTATTGTATATTAAATTGGGTTCTGCCTCTGGCAAACCAGACCAACGATTAATACAGGCGTATAACCTTTAATAAATAGGAAATAATAAGGTAAAGGTCGGCTAATCGACGGACTGGGACAACCCTTACCAGAGGCTCAGAGCCAGAATACTTATGAAAAATAAAAACTACTTATATTGAAAGAAAATACTAACGACTAAGGGCCAATCCAGATATCCTAAGTCGCTGAGTCAGAGCTCTCCTGCTCATCGGGGGAGATGTCGCTGCCTGGACTGAACCATGATCCCTGTGGAGTTTCTGAATATTCTGGGAGAGCGGAGGACAGAACATTAGGCTGCTGGCCTCTGATTGTTAATTCTAGACTCTGTCCGAGTTGGATTCGCATGATTAGTGTATGCATGAATACCCCAGCTTTCCAGTTTTTCAAGATAGGTTTTCCAAATATGGTCGTGTATTTGCTTTGGACTGTTACCACGAAGAATGGTACAAACTCCGGGGAGTTCTCGCCTCCACGGGCATATACGGACAGGCGTATGCATCCAATAGTGCGAACGGGACCTCCTGCTAGACCAATGATATCCTTTGTGCTCGGGATCTTTGCGATGTATGGTATTGCCATTTCATTGAAAGGAGACTGGAAGAGTACATTGGCTGCTCTACCGGTGTCTATCATAATGTCTTGCATCGGGCGGGAATAGATATTGGCGGTGATGACCAAAGGAATGTCTCGGTTATCCAAGTCGTCGGGAGCAAGATCGCATTCTATGGTTTTGACCGTTCTTTGTGGAAGTGTCCCCAATGGAACTATCCTATCGGCGTCTTTGCACCTATGAGTGGGAGCCTCGACCGTGAATTCCTTTAGGTGGCCTGTGCGTATAACCTGCTTAATTTCTTACTTCAATTCTATGTAGCTTTCTAGCTCGTGACCATGGTCCTTGTGGAAATCGCAATATTTGCTGAGATTCCTCTTGTCCGAGGGAGTTTCCATCCTCGTAGGGGGTGCCAGAATTCCCAGAGCCTCCATATGCTACCAGATGTGGGCAAAGATGCTTTGAGGGGAGTGTATGTCTCCACAGTTGCTATTTGGCTCGGTCAGTCGCTTCTCTGAAAGAAGGGTTCCCGAACTTGGCCTTAGGCTGCTCCACCTTTTGGGGGCGAGTATACGGGGCGTGAGACGCTGGCTTGTTGTTAGCCTTGTATTTCCAGTTCAACATCTGCTTTTTGGATATTCCAAACTCCTCTCCTCGGGATAATTTGTTGGCCTTCAAGAATAGCGTATGCACATCCATTGGGTTTTCCTCGGCAATTTTCCAAGCGAAGAGTATGTTTCTAAGCTCGTACTTATAAGCTTGTATAAATTCAAGTTGATATTGTTGGAGTACATTTAATCTAAGGTGCGCCAATTCGATTGGGTCGGGCCGGGATTGGATTGGGCCCTTAATCGGGTTGGGCCGACCGACCCGTTTTGGACCGACCTTATGGCTGGAAAATTGGACACATATTTTCAGCTCATATGTCTCTTATCTAGAGGTTAAAGGAGTGGTGAAAGTGGAGGAGTGGTTTCCTCCATGATCTCCCACTTTCCCCTTTATCTCTCCCCACTCTCTCTTGATAGACTAAGGGAAAAATACTGATTTTTCCCATTGATATTAATCAGTTTTTCTCCAGCTTTTGAAGCTTAGAGAGAAGAGAGAAAAGTGAGTTTTTAGAGAGAAAAGAAAAGATAGATTTCTAGACTTGTTTTCTAGCTTTTTGCTAATAGGAAAGAAGTTAGAAATCCTGTATCTTATTCTTCTGATAAGGTCTGAAATACATACTCCATTGAAGAGTGTCTTCAAAGCTTCTACAAGGCGTTGGCTAGCACCAAGCAGTAGAAGACCATCCCCGGAAGATCGAGTGGATACTGGGAGAGACGGAGCCTGCATTGTGGTGTTCCGTTCGTGACAACATACCGCTGAAAGCGTTTCAGCCATTCTAGCATCAATATAAGGTAAAACACTATCCCATAGTCGTAGGTTCTTACTCGTGGAAGATCCTGGTAGAGGCGGGTCAAGTTTTATTCCGCTGCGCATTTATGTGTGACCCGGTTATTCCTCTAACAGTGGTATCAGAGCCACTCACGAGTACCCTATTGACTTTAATGTGCTATAGTGTTTTTATAGATTTTGAATCTATGTTATGCATGCCTTAGGATTGCTAGAAATGTTGTTAAAACCATGTATGACATGCTTTTCCAGCTTTTTGTAAGTATATCTGTTGAGAATTTCCATTTTTTGAAGTCATTCAAAAGCTGGAAAAACTCTCAGTTTCTGTCACTTCGGTCTACCGGGACTCATATTCGGTTGACCGAGGCAAGACATTAACTAAATGGTATTAGGTTCGGATCAACCGAGTTGGTCTTCGGTCGATCCGAGTTGGTCTTCAGTCGACCGAAGTGCCTGTTTGGTCGACCGAGTACTCTCAGTACTTTTTCGGTCAACCGAGCTTGGTGGCCGGTCAACCGAACCCAGGCAGAATATGAAATGTTCATTTTACTGTTTTGCTCATTATTTTTCATAAGTTGTTATGTTAATTGAGCATGATGCATAGTAATCGCCTTTACCCTGTTGGTTTTATTTTATAATACAATCTGCGTATCGTGCCTTTTAAATATCAAAAGTTGTAATTTTTCCTTTGAATATCCCCTCGAATGTAACTCGAGGTTTCCTTAGAAATTTTGTAATTCTAGATTAGGAGAAGGTACAGCTGAGATGATGAAGATATGGAGGCAACCAACTGAAGGTCAAGACGGTGTAGAATAGATGTTTTTCTTTTCACACCTTAGATTGACTTCACGGTTTTTCCTTTGGCTTGGAAAAACCGAATAGGATCTTGGCGATTACTACTGCATTTTACTTTTATGTATTGGATGCATATGTATATAAGCATAAACTGTTTTATTTATGCTTTCTGGTGAGATTGTTAAAAACAAAATCCCTCATTTAAAATATTAATTAGTGCCTTCCTAAGTTTGGCCCTCGTCAAGGCCTAGATCGACATAAGTATGGGACATGCCAAAGCTGTGCATACATGTCTATCCGGGTGAGGCGCGGAGGATAAGTTGTGATATCCGCCGGCTAAAACTTAGGGTCCTAATTAATTGGATTATCTCAATAAATGGATTGAGGATCTAGAGGCAAAAGAGTTGAGAAAAAGTGTATAATGATACGCTTGAATAAATGTTATTCACTCAACTAACCAAGAATTACATAATTTGATGTAATTGGCAAATGTTGCCTACCTAAATAACTAAGTTTTGGGCGATCAGCCAAAGTCGACTCGTAACGAGGTGAAATATGGATCTTGGCCCGCTAGAAAGTTAACGAACTTTCCGAGTTGATATTGAGGGTTATTCACTCGAAGAAAATAGTGGGAGAAATCATTAAAAAGATAAAGACCTAATAATGATTTTAATCGGTACTTACTTTTGTATATGCATATTTTTGTTGTAGAAAAATGGCAAATTCAAACCAAACACTATCATCGCGTTTCGTCCCTTGAGAAGGACAAATTAGAGGGAGTTAACTTCCTCGATCGGGTTCGAGAACTTGAGAATCGCTCTCAAGCATGAAAGAAAGTCTGTATGTCTTGGAACGACTTATTCTCGCTATACCGCAGGCTCGCGCTCGGCCACCGATAGGGACTCGCTTATCGAAGCATGTTAGTGATGCTTTAGATGTGTCTAGCCTCATGATTGTCACCATGAACTCGAGCTTCGTAAGCAACATGAGGACATGGGGGCTTATGAGATTCTGGCTCATCTGAAGCAACTATATCAGGGACAAGCGCGCCAGGAGAGATTCGATGTATTGAAATCTCTCTTTCGAGTGCAAAATGTCCGAGGGAATGCCAGTAGGGAACTCACGTTCGAAGATGATAAGTTATGTTCGTAACCTTGAAAACTCGGGATTTCCTTTGGGACAAGAGTCGTCGATCGATTTGATCTTGCAATCGTTGCTCGAGTCATTCAAATCAATTCATTCCGAATTATCACATGAATGAAATTGACAAGCCATTGCTCGAGTTGTTGAATATGCTAAGGACTCGCCGAGAAGGAAATAGGCAAGTCCAAGCCCAACACCACACTGATGGTGCAAAAGGGCAAAGGCAAAGGTTTTGCGAAACCCAAAGGCAAACCGAAAGGTAAGCCCAATGGCAAGCAAACCACTTTCAACAATGCACTGAAACCTAAGGGTGGTGTAGCCAAGGACTCTATCTGTCATCATTGTGGTGAAAAGGGTCACTGGAAAAGGAACCGCAAAAGCTATCTTGCAGGGGAAAAGGTCGAAAAGGAGAAAGCAATTGTTGCTACGTGCTCGGGTATTTATGTTATAGATATTAATATGATTGATATCAATTTAAATACAACTACTTCTGGGGTATTTGATACCGGATGTGGTTCTCACATTTGTACTAATGTGCGTGGACCGCAAATGAGTAGAGAGTTGGCAAAGGGTGAAGTAGAACTACGAGTAGGCAACTGAGCACGTGTTGCATGTCCCCTAGCTGTAGGGACTTGTACTTTTACTTTGCCTTCGTGGGCTTGTTTTGGGTTTAGAAAACTGTTTCTATGTACCTAGTTTAATTAAAAATATTATTTCAGTTTCTTGTTTGGACAAGAACGGTTTTGAGATTTCGATCAAAAACCCAACGATTGTCGTTATTTCGGATAATATGTTTTATGCAAGCGCCTCTTTAATTAATGGTCTATATATTTTAGACCTTGATATGCCAATTTTAAACATAAATACCAAAAGGATTAAGACTAATGATTCTAATCCGACATACCTCTGGCATTGTCGCTTAGGCCACATAAACGAAGATCGCATATCCAAACTCCATAAAGATGGGACGTTGGAATCATTTGACTTCGAGTCTTATGATCGATGCGAATCTTGTTTGTTTGGGTAAGATGACAAACGATCACCTTTCACTAAGCTAGGTGAGAGAGCCGATGCTTTATTAGGACTAATACATAGTGATGTATGTGGCCCTTTTAATATACATGCAAGGGGTGGTTACCTCTACTTCATTACCTTTACTGATGACTTCAGTAGGTATGGATATGTGTTCTTGATGAAACACAAATCCGAAGCATTTGCTAAGTTTAAAGAGTTTAAACTTGAAGTAGAAAACCAATTTGGCAAGAGTATTAAGGTTCTTCGATCTGATCAAGGAGGAGAATACTTGAGTCAAGAATTCTGTGACTATCTAAAAGCTTGTGGAATCGCTTTCACAACTTTCTCCTCCAGCCTACTCCACAATGGAATGGTGTATTCGAAAGGAGGAACGAACCTTATTAGATATGGTTCGTTCTATGATGAGTCACACGAGCCTCGCCCAATTCCTTTTGGGGACACGCACTAGAGACATCATCTTTAACACTTAACCGCTGCTCCATCTAAATCGGCTTGCAAAGACGCCATACGAGTTATGGACTGGGAAGCGTCCCAGTTTGTCTTTCCTCAAGATTTGAGGGTCGTGAAGCGTTTGTAAAATGCTCAGCTTCTGATAAGCTTGCTCCAAAATCTGAAAAGTGCATATTTGTAGGTTATCCTAAGGAAACTAAAGGATACTACTTTTATATCCCTAACGAGAACAAAGTGTTTGTTGCTCGCACGGGAGTCTTTCTAGAAAAAGAATTTGTTTCTAGAAACACAAGTGGGAGTAGTGTAGAACTTTCTGAAGTTCCAGACTCTCAAACTAGCACTAATGATGAGATGGAAATTGAACAGACTCCACAAGTTGTTGTGCAGCAGGTGCCACAAACAGTTGTGCAGCCAGCACCAGTTCAAGAAACACAAGAATTGCGTAGAGTCCGGTAGAGTTCAGTCGTCCACCTCCCGGAAAAATTTGGTTTTTTTCATAACGAACATGGTGATGTTATGTTTGTGGATCACGATGAACCTTTAACCTACAAACAGGTAATTAATAGCCCTGGATTCGAGAAATGGCTTGAGGCCACGAGATCCGAAATGGACTCCATGTACACAAACCAAGTCCCGGATCTTGGTTGATCCACCCTGAAGGGTAACTCCCACTGGGGTGCAAATGGGTTTTTAAGATTAAAACCGACATGGAAGGGAATGTACAAACCTACAAGGGGCGGCGTGAAAGGTTTCAAACAAGTTCATGGTATCGACTATGACGGGACCTTTTCCCCAGAGTTATGTTCAAGTCCATTCGGATTTTGCTTGCTATTGCAGCCTTACTATGACTACGAAATCGGCAAATGGATGTCAAAACCGCTTTCCTTAATGGAAAACTTGATGAGGATGTGTATATGACACGACCGAAGGTTTTGTCACTCCGGGAGAATCGCTGGAAAAGTATGTAAGCTTCGGAGATCCATTTATGGACTCAAGCAGAGCTTCTCGAAGCTGGAACATCCGCTTTTAATGATGCCGTCCCAGTGAGTTTGGCTTCATTAGAAATGAGGATGAACCTTGTGTTTACAAAAAGGTTAGTGGGAGCTCAATTGTATTCTGGTTTTGTATGTAGATGACATACTACTCATTGGAAACGACATACCAACCTTAAAGTCCCAGTAAAGGCTTGGTTGAGTACGTGTTTCTCTATGAAAGACTTAAGCGAGCCTGACTATATTCTGGGGAGTCAAGATCTATAGAGATAGATCCGGGAGACTCATTGGCCTAAGTCGAGTACATATATAGACAAGGTGCTAAAGCGGTTTAGCATGCAAGAGTCTAAGAAAGGACTTTGTCCTATGGCACATGGTACTGCTCTGTCGAAGGAACGAGTGTTCTAAAACGCCCGCCGAATTAGAACGCATGAAAGAGATTCCTTATGCTTCGCCATAGGATCCATCATGTACGCCATGATATGTACTCGCCCTGGATGTCTCGTTTGCCTTAAGCATTACGAGTAGATACCAGTCTAATTACGGTGAACGTCACTAGATCTCAGTCAAGAATATCCTCAAGTACTTGCGAAGGACTAAGGATACATTCTTGATTTATGGAGGGGCGGATGAGCTCGTTGTAAGTGGTTACACCGATGCTAGTTTTCAAACCGACATAGATGATTTCCGATCGCAATCCGGATATGTGTTTAACTTGAATGGAGGTGCTGTGAGCTGGCGCAGTTCATAGCAATCAACCATCGCAGATTCTACGACAGAGGCCGAGTACATAGCAGCTAAGGAGGCAGTTTGGATCAGGAAATTTATTTCTGACCTCGATGTGGTTCCTAGTATTGCGAACCCGATAGACCTCTATTGTGATAACAATGGGGCTATTTCCCAATCTAAGGAACCTAGATCTCACCAGAGGTCCAAACATGTACTACGGCGATTTCACCTAATCCGCGAGATTATAGAGAGAGGTGATGTGCATATATGTAGAGTAGACTCGGCAGACAATGTCGCCGATCCACTGACGAAGCCACTGTTGCAGCAGCAACATGATCGTCACACTAGCTCCATGGGTATCCGAGTATCCGGGAGGGACTGATCTTTAGAGACAAAGTCATTAGTATGCCCTAAAGACCATTTATTGTAATTTGGGTCTTTAGTGCAAGTGGGAGATTATTGTACCGTATTTAATGTAATTTTCATTTTGATGAGTAAAAGGCAATTAATTCCAGTATTATTCATTATGTTTCTGCGTTCTTAACAACATAAATAAATAATATGTCCTTAGAATAGTATTTATAATTGTTATGAGATACTATTCTGAAACGTCCCTAGTCGAACATTATTTTGGAATCTTCGAGGACAATAATAATGCGTAAGACTAGTATGTGCAGTGATTGATATAAGATATCGGATCGTCACGTAGGTATATATGATTAGAGAATCATTATACTGGACAGACCCGACATGAGAAACACACCATGGGTTGTTATATAATAGTCAACGGTGTTTCTCAAAATTTTGACTGGGTTGTATATGAGATCCTTCGACTTGAGGTCTCACAAGAGTTCTTGCATGGCTAGTGTTATGCTTTGATAATGTTAAACGCTATCCGTAACTGGGTGAGCAATAAAGGCATTTATTGGGTATATCACGAATCTTGTTCAGGATGAGTGGGATGCAGAAAGGATTTGTCCCTCCTACATAGCGGAGAGCGATATCTTGGGCCCCTTGATGGAGTCCGACTAATTCATGGCCCATGAACAAGTGAATCAGTATATGATATTGATGTCATTTGATTAGTCTACTCGCGAATCAAGAAACTAAAAGATTGGACAATACAAGTGTGACTTTTTCCATGACTTGTGTTCAATCTAGATATCAAGGACAAAAGGATTTAACTACAAATGTCAAATGTTGTGATTATGATAAATCACCAAATATTTATGAATTGGGGGTAATGATGCGTTGCTAGATACCTCTCATTACCTGTGACATATGATGTCACGGCCAACGTCATAGATACCTCTTGGGTCGCACTCATAGATCAACTGGATTGGGCTTGTTGGAGTACATTTAATCTAAGGTGCGCCAATTCGATTGGGCCGGGCCGGGATTGGATTGGGCCCTTAATCGGGTTGGGCCCAATATGATTGGGCCGACCGACCCGTTTTGGACCGACCTTATGGCTGGAAAATTGGACACATATTTTCAGCTCATATGTCTCTTATCTAGAGGTTAAAGGAGTGGTGAAAGTGGAGGAGTGGTTTCCTCCATGATCTCCCACTTTCCCCTTTATCTCTCCCCACTCTCTCTTGATAGACTAAGGGAAAAATACTGATTTTTCCCATTGATATTAATCAGTTTTTCTCCAGCTTTTGAAGCTTAGAGAGAAGAGAGAAAAGTGAGTTTTTAGAGAGAAAAGAAAAGATAGATTTCTAGACTTGTTTTCTAGCTTTTTGCTAATAGGAAAGAAGTTAGAAATCCTGTATCTTATTCTTCTGATAAGGTCTGAAATACATACTCCATTGAAGAGTGTCTTCAAAGCTTCTACAAGGCGTTGGCTAGCACCAAGCAGTAGAAGACCATCCCCGGAAGATCGAGTGGATACTGGGAGAGACGGAGCCTGCATTGTGGTGTTTCGTTCGTGACAACATACCGCTGAAAGCGTTTCAGCCATTCTAGCATCAATATAAGGTAAAACACTATCCCATAGTCGTAGGTTCTTACTCGTGGAAGATCTTGGTAGAGGCGGGTCAAGTTTTATTCCGCTGCGCATTTATGTGTGACCCGGTTATTCCTCTAACAGATATATGGATTTTCTGTCATAGCACGACTTGATTAAATTGCTCTGTGATATCCTAAATACTTTCATCATTTCCCTACTCTATCTGTAGCAGATGATCAGTATCGAACTCGAACTCTTGCTGGGCAAAAAGTGGTCCCGGAAAACTCTTTGCAGTAGGGTAAAATTATGGATGCTTTGATTCAGGAGGCGTGAGAACCATTTCATCCCTGGACCCTTTAGAGTTTTTGGGAAGAGTTTGCACAAGACTAGGTCATGAGGTTCGTGGATGTACATCGCTACTTGATATAGATCAAGATGATCATGAAGGTAGTGCCTTCATATTTTTCTATCTCTACCTTCTGGCAGTCCCGAGGGATATTTACTACTCGTAAGGAAACAACCAGAGGATCGTGCTGAGTAGAATTCCATGGATTTTTGCTAGTGTGGTACATGGGTTTGTTGGAATCAAATCTTTGGACGTTCAGCGAAATTGGATTTATATGATGTGTTAGGGTGCTTAGCGGGTCCCTCTCCAAATAATACTTGTTATCTGGTTCGACGTTGGTGGCTAGAGAAACTGAAGGGGTATGGCGCTGAGCACGTGCCCGAGGGCTTGCGTCCGTGTTCATAATATGTGCCATCTTATTAACGACTTCCTATAGCTGATGGATTGTTCTCAGGTTCATGGGAACCACCTCGTCATCCTGGTGATGGTTTGTAGATGTGGCATGCGCGTCAGGGCACAGAGACGGTACAAAGGTATGTTCTCCGGACTGTTCAGTGCGATCGGGAGTTGCAGGACTTCATTCCCTCCGTTTTGAGACATGATGACGATGGTGTAGCGACGTAGGAATCTGTAATGTATGTTGTTTTATGCACAACCACGGTGGGGCACCAAATGATGTGTATTGGACAAACGGGTTCGGATCTCGGAGCTCCTCTCTCTAAGCAAGCAAATGGATCTCGCAAGAAAATAGAGTAACTTGTAAGACAAAAAATGGTCAAAGGGTGCTGGGGATGATCCCAACCACTCTCCGATGTTAAAGTTAGTTTTTTAGAGAGAAAAAGACACATAGAAAGAACTCAATGTCTGATAAGAAAATAACTCATAATAGTGAAATCATTAATGGATATATGGTATTTATAGTAGAGAAATCCCAATAATATAATAGTTACTTATTATAATTACACTTACCAAATAAGTGTTGTAGTCGGATATGGAATAGAGAATCTTAATCCCGAAAGGAGTCAAACTTCTTTATTGTAGTTGAAATAAAATGGACATGTTTGATGTTGCACATGCCAAACTTCGGCGCGAGTCCACCGAGTTGAGTTCAACACGGGACCCATTAATAGGTCTTGGGCCGGAACCCACCACAGGTCAAGCTTATTTGCTTTTTTATTTTTTATAAATAGTTAAAATATTTAACAATTCTCGGGTAATTTGGATGACCAAATCCTCTGATTTTCGATCGAGTTTGTAATCAAGTTCGACCAGTCTAAGTACATACGCAATGCACATTGTTTGCTTTTTTATTTGAGTCAGCAAATATGTTTATTCGAAAATGGACAAAAATGACATTCGCTTTGCTTATACACACCCAAACAAAGAAATCTTTTTCTAAACTCTACAATACTTGAATAGTATTAAAAAATAACAAAAAACAATTATTTTTCACTTGCCACTGATATTTTAAAAGAAAATATAAAATGTGCATAGCACATGTCCTTTTTTTACAGTTACACAATTTATATTTTAAAATTTTGTAGACACCATGTATTTTTCCTTAAAAAAAAGTTAACTCATGTGCATAGTACGGGTCTAGAGTAACAAACATACACGTTTTTTACTCATGTGCATAGCACGGGTCTAGACTAAAAGTTTACACAATTGTTAAATATTTTAGGTCTATTCTATCATGAACCAGGTTCATTGGACCATACGGTTCAGATTTGGCCACATCACTGCATTTCCTCCTCTCTCCTCATTCTGCAGAGATGTGGCCAAATCTGGACCACATGGTCCACATGGACCCGGTCCATATCAGATATTTTCAATATTTTAACTATTTTGCAAATGTCAAAATGCTCTTGAACATGTTATATATATATATATATATATATATATATATATATATATATATATATATATATATATATATATATACAGAGCATGTTATAGATACGTATATTTGTATCTATATATTTCTTCAATACTATTTTCTCCAATAAATAAATATTACAGAGCATGTTACAATAATGTTGCATTCATTGGCTAATTTACCCTTACATTATTTTCTCCATATATTCATATTTGTCAAAATGTATAGTTCTAATGCAACTCTTCATTAATTTATTTGTTCTTTTGGAGTATTAATTAGGGGTACTTTAGTCGTCTTGATTAATATCTTAATTTGAGTGAAAACTCCTAAAAAGACTTATATTTTGAATCGGAAGGAGTATCTATCTATATTTATATTACAGAGTCTGTTTTCACTTTCAGCCAATCACATCCTTCTAAATCCTACGTGTAATTTCCATGAATTTTTGTTCAATTAATTATTTTATAAAATTTTGATTGGTTGGTTACATTTGACTTTGGTTGTAAATTCTTAATTTGTTTATAAGAGTATCCCAGATTGAAAAGTTACATTGTTTTTTGAGTTTGACAATACTATAAAAGAGTGTACTTTGACATGTTTTGAATTACAAAATTACTTTGACATTTTTTCTTTCATTAAACATTACGTTTCCGGGCATAGCACGGGTGTTTTTGCTAGTGTATCTATATTACAGAGCATGTTATAGATACGTATATTTGTATCTATATATTTCTTCAATATTATTTTCTTAGATTTTCACATTTTTTTAATTAATTTACTAATTTTTATTGGTTGAGAATATTTAGGTTAATTAAATTAATTGAAAATTAACTTATCTTAATAAAAATTAAATATCAACTTTTATTGGTGCAAAAATGTTAAACTATATTATTTAAATTGGGAGAGGGGGGGGGGGGATTCGATCCCCCGACCTGCAAGCCGGATGCTACGCCACGTTGCCAACTACTCTGGCAGGTACTTGACAACTATTTTCTTTAATTCTTTTAATGGAATGCTAATATAAATTTTATTTTGTTGTAAACTCTTAATTGGCTTATAAGAGTATCCCTCATTGAAAAGTTACATTGTTTTTTGAGTTTGACAATACTATAAAAGATGGTACTTTTGAATGTTTTGAGTTACAAAATTGGGCTGACATTTTAGCCCATCAAATTAAGGAAGCCCGCTTATTTGCTTCTTATATTTTTTAATTATATAAGCTTTAATAGTTAAATTTTTGACAAATAATGGGTAATTCAGATGACCGGGTCCTCTTAATTCCGATTGAGCTTATAATCAAGTTCGATTTAGCTCAGACTTATGCAATTTTCATTTTTTTTTATTCTAATGGAGAATTTTTATTTTCATAATATATTTTTAAAAATAAATAAATATGGATATTTAAAAAAAATCAACTCGCTTCGTTTATACTACAAAAATCAAGTGAATATTTTTCTAAACTCTCTAAAACTAAAGTATTAATTTGTAGAAATTTTAATTTATAATAAAAGTTAAAAATATTAATCCAAAGTAAAATAAGAGAATTAACAACAATAAAAACTCCCACATAAAAATAATAATTATTATTTTTAAAATTTGACAAATGACAAGACTATAAAAGAAAATTAATGTGCATGAAATTTATACTTCCTCCGATTCAAAATAGAAGTTTTTTAAGAGTTATTTTTACAAGAATTGTGCATTTATTGGCTAATTTACCCTTACATTATTTTCTCCATATATTCATATTTGTCAAAATGTATAGTTCTCATGCAACTCTTCATTAATTTATTTGTTCTTTTGGAGTATTAATTGGGGGTACTTTAGTCATCTTGATTAGTATATTAATTTGTGTGAAAACTCCTCAAAAGACTTATATTTTGAATCGGAAGGAGTATCTATCTATATTTATATTACAGAGTCTTTTTTCAGTTTCAGCCAATCACATCCTTCTAAATCCTACGTGTAATTTCCATGAATTTTTGTTCAATTAATTATTTTATAAAATTTTGATTGGTTGGTTAAGTTTTACTTTGGTTGTAAATTCATAATTTGCTTATAAGAGTATCACACATTAAAAAGTTACATTGTTTTTTGAGTTTGACAATACTATAAAAGAGTGTACTTCGACATGTTTTGAGTTACAAAATTACTTTGACATTTTTTCTTTCATTAAACATTACGTTTCCGTGCATAGCACAGGTATTTTTGCTAGTATATATATATATATATATATATATTACAGAACCCCTTTTCAGATTTTGAGTCATGTATCATTTTCTAGAATTTTATATTTTTTAATTAGTTATAAAACTTTTGAATGGTGCAATTATTTTATTTATTTAATTTAATTATTTCAATGGAATTCTAATTTCAGTACACTTCTCCATGATCTGTAAACTTTACAGATATTATATTTTCTTTTTTATCATATAAAAAGTTAGCACATTCTAATCTCAATCTAATAAATTGGTTTTAATCGTTAATCTCAATTAACTTGAAATACTTTCAAATATATTTCAGATAAAGTCAAATAATTTTCCTAATTCAAATACACATTTATCCTCATTCCATCATCATTTCTCTACCTTCTATACCCTCATCATTTTTTTGATTATGCACTAACTTGGTGGGATCAATGTGTGAATAGTAGGAAGAGAAATGGAGAAAGACTTATTCATACTTGGGCTGACATAAAGGTTGTCATGAGAAAACTCTTTATGCCTAGCCATTACTACTGTGGCTTGTACAACAAGTTGCAAAGTCTCAAACAAGGAAGAAAAATTGTTGAAGAATATTTCAAGGAAATGAAAGATGCTATGGTACGAGCCGAAATTGAGGAACATAGGGAGGTAACCATGGCTCGTTTCTTGCATGGAGTAAACACTAAACTTAGGGATCGAGTGGAGATGTACCATAATGTGGAGGTTGAAGACATGGTACAAGAAGCCATAAAAGTGGAGCAACTACTCAAGAGGGTAAGAAATTAGTGCACTAGTTTTTGGAAGGCAAACACTCCCAAAAAGACCGAAAAGTCAGAACTTTCTTCTTCCTCTAAACCTTCAAAATTTGGACAAAAATATGAAAATCCTCCAAAAGGTACTGTTGATCCTTCTACTTCTAGAAATTGTGATATTAAATGCTTTAAATGTGAAGGTCGGGGTCATATTGCATGTCAATGCCCAAACAAGCTTGCTATGATAATTCAGGAAGATGAAGAAATTGAAAGTGAAAATGAAGAAACCATGACATCTGATAAAGAGTTGGATGAAGAAGAAGTAGCGGTGCAAGGAGACTTGTTGGTAAAAAGGAGAAGTTTGAATGCACAACCTAAGCCGAGGATGATGCCCAACGGTAAAACCTTTTCCACACAGGATGTTAGGTAATTGAAAAGGTATGTAGTGTTATCATTGTTGGGGGAAGTTGTGCTAATGTTGCAAGTAGTTCCATGGTTGACAACATTAAAGCACTCAAAGCCATATCGGCTCCAATGGCTCAATGATAGTTTAGAAGTTAGGGTGTCCAAGCAAGTAATGCTTCCATTCATGATTGAAAAATCTGAAGATGAAATTTTGTGTGACATAGTTCCATGCAAGCTAGTAATTTGTTGTTAGGAACACCTTGGTAGTATGATAAGCAAGTGAACCATAATGGTTTCACCAACAAGTATTCATTTGTATTAAAAAAATCAGCCTATCACCCTTGTACCCATGTTACCGAATCAGGTCTTCGAAGACCAAGTGAGGCTTCAAAAAGATGCAAGAAACGAAAAGGAGAGTAAACAAGAAAAGGAGTTGACTGGGAAAAAGAGAGTGAAAAGGAAAGAGAGTTGAATGAAAAAAAAAAAAAAAAAGATTGCTGAAAAAAAGAGTGAAAGGAAGAAGGGAAAGGCAAAAGAAACCCTTATGTTAAATACAAAAGACGAAAAAAATGTGCCTTTGCAACAAAAATAGAGATTAATTAAAGAGGCCCTTCGGAATTCGCAGCCATTTGTGTGATACTCGGGACTTTTTGCTTACGTGTTATTTAACGTGTATGTAAGCCCTAAGGGCGAACGAACTCGGTTTTTGATAATGGACAAACACTTGATGTTGTGTCTAATGTTTTATATCTTTGTGAAAGAATATCGGACTTATAATGGAAGCTCTAAGTACTTCAATCAAGCCATGATCAAGATTCAAAGTCATATTATTCAAGGCTCATCTATCAAGATTGAAGATTGAAGATTGAAGACTTAGGTTTGGTTAGAATAGCTTTGTCTTTAATGGTCTTTATCCTATAAGCTCTAACCAATGCTCTCATGAACATAAGCTCTCTACACTCAAGTCTTGCATGTTTTCATAAACAGGTTTTCAAAAGGCTAAAGTTTCAAAATGATTCTCATATGTGTTCATATCTCAAAAGCCTTTGATTTCAAAGTATAAGTCTTTTAAAACGGTTTTCTAAATGATCTTACTTGTTAGATATTGAGAAAACCTTTTAGACTTCAATAGATTTCAAAACGTGTGAAAAATCAACATCTCTCAAAGCTCAGAAGGTCGGATCAACCGAAGAGAAACAGAGAGTTGAACTTAATTAGTTCGGTCGACCAAGGCTTAGTTCGGTCGACCTAAGGGTCAAGTCGGTCGACCGACCTTGGGTTAGGCTCAACCGAAGTTAGCTTCGGTCATCCGAGGTCCCAGTTCGGTCAACCGAACTCTGCGAGAACTAACCGTTATTTGACCGTTGCAGAGTCGTTTTTCATCCTATTTTGAAATGTATAAATACTCCAAAGCTAGAGAATGACTCTAGGACTTGCACATACAATATACATTGATTTCTTATCAAGTCTCAAACACTTGTGATTGTGGTGACAGATTGACAATGAAGGTCATGATGGTGTTGATTGAACTCTGGGTGTTGATTAAATGTTTGATTTTGCAAGTATATGATGGATTTGGTATGAGAAATTGATTTTTATTGGTTAAGGTGTATGTTTGGTTAAAGAATAGATTATTCTGACAATTTTGTTTTTCTTCCAAGTGGCAAAATAGATTATTGGTATTCATGAGTGGTGACCTTGATTGAGTGGTGGAGGTGGAGACGAAGATGGAGATGGTGGAGGTGTGATTTACTGTTGGTGAGTGTGATGAGGATGAGGAGGAAAAGGAAGACAGAGTGGTGGGTTCTTGGTCGGGTCTTTGAGTATTGAGTATTGGGTCGGATCTTGCATCTTGGATCAATTTTATGATAGGGAAAATGGGTATTTGGCCGATCTTGGATGGGTTGGGTATACTTCACTTGACTTGACTTATTTACCACTCATAAGTGAGTCATGTGTACGGCACGTCTGTCATCACCGCCTTGGTTGGTTGGATTCCGCCACTTTTGGGCACCGCGAAAAAATTGTGGGTATAAAGGGTTCCTAAAAAATATTTGTTCATAACTTGATATTACATAGCCCACACTTATCATATCATACGTGAGAAAAATAAAATAGCTAATTAAAAATAAAAAGAAAAAGGGTAAGTCGAGAACTTACCGGAAACAGTAACCGTCGGAAAAGAGCCTTGCTAGCTCCAAACTCGCCGGAGAGGAAGAGTCGCGGCGTCGGAGCATGAGAGGAAGGACGACAGTTTCAGCGGTAGTTGGCTGCAGTATAGGAAAGCAGGCTTTTGAAACTTTTTTACAGAAAATTGGTTTATTTATGAAACCTAAAAGATCTTTGGTATATTTACTAAAAAAATTTAGAAAATAATAAATAAATAAAGAGAAACAGTAAATCAACTCACCCGCAACGGCAAAGTCGGCGTCGGAGCCGCGGTGGTTGCCGGAAACGGGGAAAAATGAAATTAAGGATTTTAGATTTGGGGAAAAGTAAGAATTAGAAAAGAGGAGACTAAAAAACAATAAGATAGAGAAAGATAGAGACATACTAGAGATGAGGGAGACCGGAGATGGTGTCGCCGGAGAAGGGGAAGAGGATTAAGGCGGCGGGATGGAGGAGTCGCGGCGAAGAAGAGGGAGATGCCGGCTGGAAGATGACCGGAATGACTAATCAGAGAACAAAACAATCAATTGAAATCTTTTCAGAAAAAGAAAATAAAAGAGAAAGAAAAGCTACCTTATCGGAAAACAAAAAACGGCCGGAATAAGATGCCGGTGGTTGAGAACTGCGACCGGAGAAGAACCCGTCTGAAAAAGTAACCAAAATTCAGCAAGATTAAAACAGAAAAGAAAGAAAATAAAAGGACAAGAACTTACCTCGTCGGAGAATAGAGAACGATGGTGACTACGTCGTGGAAGAGTAGCGACGGATCAAGGGGAGGGGGTGTTGCTAGAAGAAAAATAAAATTTAGAAGAGATAATGGCTATTTATGCCTCTTACGTATGTTTCAAATGTAAGTGCTAACCCTCGACTATTTTAGGTGCTATTAATGCCCCTAACTATTTACGGGGAGTTATTAATGCCCAAATCAGGCGGATTCCGGCAAGAGACGCCGGCATAACACTCGTGCCACTCGCACATGCGAATGTTAAGGGGCATAATAGTCAAATTACTCAGTCATCTTCAACCTCCAACCTTTTCTTCCTCTCCCGTTTCATTTCTTCCAAAATAATCAAAAAAATAAGAAGAGCAGCTCTGAAATTTCTCATTAGCCAAACGAACCTCCTTCATTGTCTTCTTCAACCTCTAGCATTTAATCTTCATCTCCAATTCATTTCTTCCAAATTGTTGGCAAAAATCCGAATTTGTGAATGTCCCATTTCATTTCTTCCAAAATAATCAAAAAATTAAGAAGAGCAGCTCACAAATTTCTCATTAGCCAAACGAACCTCCTTCATTGTCTTCTTCATGAAGGAACCCAAGAGGGGGGGGGGGGGTGAATTGGGTTTCTAATAAATCTTGTAAACTATTTGCAATTTAAACAATGATAGTGCAAGTTTAACAAAAGCTAAAGCAAAACCCAATGCAAATCACAAGACAAGAGATTTAGAGTGGTTCGATTCACTAAGAATCTACCTCCACTACCTTGAGCCGCACCCAAGGATTTTGCCAACTTCACTAAGAAGAATGTGCCCACACAAAGTAGGACTTTACACTAGTGGCTAACTCACCAAGAGTTTTACAAACAACCACTAAACAAGAAGCTCACTAAGAGCTTGCCCACACTAAGTAGGACTTATACAATTGCCCACACAAAGTAGGACTTTTACAACAATTACCCTATCACTAAGAAAGGGGGATAAGATGAATGATTAAGCACAATGTTGTTCACTCTTCTAAGTGAAAGATAATTACATTTGAAGCTCATCTTGTTGGCTCTTTGAACATAATAAGCTCACTCTTTGTCTTGCTTTGCAAATTCACCTTTTGAATGCATTTAGATCATGACAATGAAGTGCATTTGCTTTCAAGGTGTTTAGACTTGATAAGGAATCAATAAGAATATGTTTTGCAAGTCTCTCAAAATCTATTTGTCATTCTAAAGCTTTGGAGTATTTATACATTTCAAAATCTCGCTGAAAAAGCGACTGCAGAGCGGTCGGATAACGGCTAGTAGCAGTGCACCTCGGTTGACCGAAAATCAACCTCGGTTGAGCCGAACCAAACTTCGGTTGACCGAACCTAAAGTCGGTCGACCGAACCAAGCAATCTCGGTCGACCGAACCACTTCTTGGTCGACCGAACCAAGACAGACCAACTCTGCTTTCTTCTCGGTTGATCCGAGATAATCTCGGTTGACCGACTTTCGAGGGCATTCGGAGAGTTGTCTTAACACACGTTTTGAAATCTTTTGAAGTCTAAAATGTTTTCTTAATATGTAACAAGTAAGAGCACTTTGGAAAACCATTTTACAAGACTTATACTTTGAAATCGAAGGCTTTTGAAATACGAACACTATTTGAAACTTAGCCTTTCAAAAACGTGTTTATGAAAACATGCAATGCAAGACTATAGTGTAGAGCTTATGTCCAAGAGAGCGTTGGTTAGAGCTTAAGGATAAATACCATTTTCAACACAAACTAACCTAACCAACCTAAGTCTTCAATCTTCAAGCTTGACGAAATGTGTCTTGAATGATATCTTTGAAGCTTGATCAAGGCTTGATTGAAGTACTTAGAGCTTCCATATTGAGTTCCAATATTCTATCACATAGATGAAAACATTAGACACAAACATCAAGTGTTTGTCCATTATCAAAAACCGAGTTCGATCGCCCCTTAGGGCTAACAATCTCCCCCTTTTTTGATTATGTCAAACTTTGATGTAATTAGATAGGATATGGACAATATTAAGTACAAGGAAGCATGATGAAGCATGGCAAAAAGATCTTATAACAAATAAGAGCAAAGACTAGTGCTTTCAAGATAAAACTAATGAAGACTAAAGCACTAGCATGATACACTTCTTTTTGCCAAATGCATCTAGGGACTCTTAGAAGAGCCCTATTTCCCAACCATCCTCCTTGCCTCCTTCCTTCCATCAAGTAGCATTCTTGTGTGTAATATACATACCTTAGTTTACACAAGAAGCTAACTTACCATTTTCATCAATGTTGATGTGAGTGCTGAGTGCTAAGGATCCTATTATAAAGAACATTGCTCACACAAACATTAGAACTCTCGATGGTTTGTTATCATCAAAAAACATCATAGAGTAACTTTGCCCTTAGGGCTAACAATCTCCCCTTTTTGATGATGACAAAACATTGATGCAAATGGGAATAATATACAAAAGATAAATCTTTAAAGTATATAAACATGAATGCATGAGATAAGGATATTAAGGATCTAGACAAGTAGATAACAAATATTCTACTCCCCTATTTTAGAGAATCCCTTATCTCTCCCATTTTGCAAAGTTCTAAGCTTTCTCCTTTTTGTAAAATACTTCTCATGGCACATTTGCAACACTAAAAATTCTCCCTCTTTTTGTCAACATCAAAAAAGGGATATCGTAGCGCCAATAAGAAAAGCATTTAGCGAAAAGTAAAGATTAATATTGGAGAAGCTTGATGAAACATACGAATTCTCCCCATAAAAAAAATGATACCAATTGAAAAAAAATTTAATACCAATTGAAAACAAAACTGATATCAATTGAAGAAAAACTTTTTTAAAAACACAGGGAGAATCCTAATGGTTCAAAAAATCAATCTTAAAGATCATAAATCATTTTGAGAAAGGATTGATCAAGAATAAGCTTGGTTGATTTCTAAACAAAGAGGAGTCCATAATAACACATAAATCAAAAGATGGTCATATATGGCTCAAAAAAGAATATCAACCTAAGCTAAAACAAAGGGAGATAAGGAATAAACCTTAAAGAACAATCTCCCGTTTATCAAACAAAACATGTTAGCTCTTTAAGAAGAAAAAACAAGTTGAAAATATAGCTAACAAGAGTGGGATGTGATACCAATTGTTAAAACATAAAAAGTTAAGCATATGTATCACAACCAAAAAAAAATTTAGAGGAAGTATAAGATGGCACTATGAGTACATTCCTCTAATAAGTTCATGGTTAGCTAAATGAGTATAACACTCTAGAAGCAAGACTAACCAAAAAAAAAACTCTAATGAGATCACAAAGGAAATGAATACCAATAGTAAAGAATATGATCTCATAGTTATTTAGGAAGAACACATGTAGAATATGAACATATATACCATGTATAACTTCCAAAATAACTAACACTAATTAGCTATAAGATAAGAAAGTTGAAACCAAGCCAATAAGTGTTAATATCTCTAAATGATGCAACATTTTAACATGATGATCAATGGATGATAAAGATCATGTTAAACATATGAAAATGAAGATCAAACACCAAAGAGATAAAATATGTGCATTCTAGAAGATCTAGTTACCAATTGTGATAGTGTTTGTACTCTAAGCATAATAAGGTCTAGAGATAGCACAAAACACATTATCAAGATAAAAAGAACCCATGCACATAAACAAGAGAGTTTAAATAGACAAGTTTATGCTTTTAAGCCATCATTCTTGTCAATTTTGGAATACACTTTTAGCATGTTGACAAGCAAAACATGATGTACATAAACCATAATCCAAAAAGCACAAACTCTCTAGTCAACTACTTAACTCATCAAATAATAGCCCATAAGGATCAAAAACACATAATGACCACTAATAAGGGATGAGTTAAGCCTTGTACCTCAATGCTCTTTGAGCTTGGACTTCTTACCATTTTGGTAGATCTTCTTTGTCAATCAAGTCCATTGAGGCATCTCGTGTGATCCTTGGCATTTGACTCTTTTCTTGGAGTCTTAGCTCATTTGTGCCTTCCTTGTAGTTCATATCTTCTTCTTGAAGTGTTAGAACTCTTTGTTACCTACAAGGAATTCTTGAGAACTAATTTGGTACCTTTTCAAAAGGTCCATCAAGATTAGCTCAAAATCTCAAGTAACACAAATATGCATAAGGATCAAGGTTATCAAAAACCAATACAGCTAGATGGATTCTTAAATGAATATGACATGATAAAACAAGAATCAATCAAGTTGCATATGCTACATCTCATAGATACCTTAGCTAAATAGACATGGACAATAAAGAACATGCTAAAGGTTATCTATATAAAATAAACTTCAAGAATGTGAGATGCAACATGTATAAGAGCAAGCATATATAAATATCAAAAACACTTAAACACATTAATTAAAGTGTTAAGAGAAGGTGATTTTGATACCATTGCTTTCTTACCAAGTGATGAAGACATTGTATTGACACTTTGGCTCTTGTCATCACTTGATGCTTTGCTCTTGGTATCTAAGCAACTTGGTTCTCCAATAGATTAACATTTGAGCTTTGAGAAACCAAGTGTTAAGGAGTGCTTTTGAATTTCTTCCTTTGGCACAACTCCTTTAACTTCTCCCCAATGCCACTTCTAATCGAATCAATAACATTGAAGCTTTGTGGCATGCATCTAACTTATAAGAACCTATAAGATCAAGGGAAGAGTAGCTTTTGGTACCCACTTTTGTTTGGGTCCATGGGGGGGTTAGTAGAATTAAACTTCACTTTCCAAATTGTTTTAACTCCCCTTTCAATCTTCTTCTTAACATGGCATCTATCACAAGTATGACCATGTTTTCCACAATATGTGCAATGAATGTGTGGCTTAGAAGAATTGTGAGCATGCACATGATTTCTATTTGGCCTATGTGACATACTAGCATTTACAACATGATTCTTATGAATAAGAGAAGATCTAGCAATATCAACATGTTTAGCAATATAACCAAGGCCATGTTTATCATTTGAAGCACATTGCATGCCAAGAATTTGATCAAGATTTTTCTTACCCTTTGAAAAGTTTTCAAAAGGGTAAGGTTTTTTAACTTTGTTTTCCAAAAGATCAAATTCAACAAGCTTGTTTTCTAAAGATGACACTTTAACACAAGCTTCTAAGTGTTGTAATGAAGATGAATTGCAAGTAGTAATAAGATCATCATTTTCACATTTCAAGCAATTAACATCATCACACAACTTTTATTTTCATCAACCAACTTGGCCTTTTCTTCAAGCAAATATTCAATTTTATGCTTCATTTCATGGTTTTGCTTTGCACATTTTTTCAATTGATCATACATATCAATTAAAAGCACATTAGCATCATCCTCCTCATCATCATCATAAGAATTTGAAATAGAGGGAGAAGGATGTACCTCATTACCAAAAGCCATGAAGCACAAGTTGGCGTATTCATCATCACCGTTGTCACTTGAAGAGCTTGATCCTTCATGAGTATCTTCAAGCGTTTTCCACATGGAGTGGGCGGATTTGCTTCCAAGGACACGGTTGTACTCCTCCCGGACTCAAGGCACAACTAAGAATATTCATTGCCTTGTAATTTTGAGTCATCATCTTGAACTCAACTTCATTTAGCTCATTGTCCTTCTTTGGAGTTTGAACACCTTCCACCATCTTCTTGGGTACATATGGACCTTCTTCAATTATATGCCATAAAGAGAAATCAATGGAGCACACATATATCTTGAATCGATCCTTCCAAGCATCAAAATGATTTCCATCATAAAGTGGTGGTCTATCGGTGGAAGTCCCCTCTTGGTAAGCTAAAGCGGAATTACCGCCATTAATCTTTGCTTCAAGCGGTTAAGCTAATAATGAAGACCGAGCTCGATACCAATTGAAGGAACCCAAGAGGGGGGGGTGAATTGGGTTTCTAATAAATCTTGTAAACTATTTGCAATTTAAACAATGATAGTGCAAGTTTAACAAAAGCTAAAGCAAAACCCAATGCAAATCACAAGACAAGAGATTTAGAGTGGTTCGATTCACTAAGAATCTACCTCCACTACCTTGAGCCGCACCCAAGGATTTTGCCAACTTCACTAAGAAGAATGTGCCCACACAAAGTAGGACTTTACACTAGTGGCTAACTCACCAAGAGTTTTACAAACAACCACTAAACAAGAAGCTCACTAAGAGCTTGCCCACACTAAGTAGGACTTATACAATTGCCCACACAAAGTAGGACTTTTTACAACAATTACCCTATCACTAAGAAAGGGGATAAGATGAATGATTAAGCACAATGTTGTTCACTCTTCTAAGTGAAAGATAATTACATTTGAAGCTCATCTTGTTGGCTCTTTGAACATAATAAGCTCACTCTTTGTCTTGCTTTGCAAATTCACCTTTTGAATGCATTTAGATCATGACAATGAAGTGCATTTGCTTTCAAGGTGTTTAGACTTGATAAGGAATCAATAAGAATATGTTTTGCAAGTCTCTCAAAATCTATTTGTCATTCTAAAGCTTTGGAGTATTTATACATTTCAAAATCTCACTGAAAAACGACTGAAAGCGGTCGGATAACGGCTAGTAGCAGTGCACCTCGGTTGACCGAAAATCAACCTCGGTTGAGCCGAACCAAACTTCGGTTGACCGAACCTAAAGTCGGTCGACCGAACCAAGCAATCTCGGTCGACCGAACCACTTCTTGGTCGATCGAACCAAGACAGTACCAACTCTCTGCTTTCTTCCTGGGTTGATCCGAGATAATCTCGGTTGACCGACTTTCGTGGCATTCGGAGAGTTGTCTTAACACACGTTTTGAAATCTTTTGAAGTCTAAAATGTTTTCTTAATATGTAACAAGTAAGAGCACTTTGGAAAACCATTTTACAAGACTTATACTTTGAAATCGAAGGCTTTTGAAATACGAACACTATTTGAAACTTAGCCTTTCAAAAACGTGTTTATGAAAACATGCAATGCAAGACTATAGTGTAGAGCTTATGTCCAAGAGAGCGTTGGTTAGAGCTTAAGGATAAATACCATTTTCAACACAAACTAACCTAACCAACCTAAGTCTTCAATCTTCAAGCTTGACGAAATGTGTCTTGAATGATATCTTTGAAGCTTGATCAAGGCTTGATTGAAGTACTTAGAGCTTCCATATTGAGTTCCAATATTCTATCACATAGATGAAAACATTAGACACAAACATCAAGTGTTTGTCCATTATCAAAAACCGAGTTCGATCGCCCCTTAGGGGCTAACAATCTCCCCCTTTTTGATTATGTCAAACTTTGATGTAATTAGATAGGATATGGACAATATTAAGTACAAGGAAGCATGATGAAGCATGGCAAAAAGATCTTATAACAAATAAGAGCAAAGACTAGTGCTTTCAAGATAAAACTAATGAAGACTAAAGCACTAGCATGATACACTTCTTTTTGCCAAATGCATCTAGGGACTCTTAGAAGAGCCCTATTTCCCAACCATCCTCCTTGCCTCCTTCCTTCCATCAAGTAGCATTCTTGTGTGTAATATACATACCTTAGTTTACACAAGAAGCTAACTTACCATTTTCATCAATGTTGATGTGAGTGCTGAGTGCTAAGGATCCTATTATAAAGAACATTGCTCACACAAACATTAGAACTCTCAATGGTTTGTTATCATCAAAAACATCATAGAGTAACTTTGCCCTTAGGGCTAACAATCTCCCCCTTTTTGATGATGACAAAACATTGATGCAAGTGGGAATAATATACAAAAGATAAATCTTTAAAGTATATAAACATGAATGCATGAGATAAGGATATTAAGGATCTAGACAAGTAGATAACAAATATTCTACTCCCCCTATTTTAGAGAATCCCTTATCTCTCCCATTTTGCAAAGTTCTAAGCTTTCTCCTTTTTGTAAAATACTTCTCATGGCACATTTGCAACACTAAAAATTCTCCCTCTTTTTGTCAACATCAAAAAGGGATATCAGAGCGCCAATAAGAAAAGCATTTAGCGAAAAGTAAAGATTAATATTGGAGAAGCTTGATGAAACATACGAATTCTCCCCATAAAAAAATGATACCAATTGAAAAAAAATTTAATACCAATTGAAAACAAAACTGATATCAATTGAAGAAAAACTTTTTTAAAACACAGGAGAATCCTAATGGTTCAAAAAATCAATCTTAAAGATCATAAATCATTTTGAGAAAGGATTGATCAAGAATAAGCTTGGTTGATTTCTAAACAAAGAGGAGTCCATAATAACACATAAATCAAAAGATGGTCATATATGGCTCAAAAAGAATATCAACCTAAGCTAAAACAAGGGAGATAAGGAATAAACCTTAAAGAACAATCTCCCCGTTTATCAAACAAAACATGTTAGCTCTTTAAGAAGAAAAACAAGTTGAAAATATAGCTAACAAGAGTGGGATGTGATACCAATTGTTAAAACATAAAAGTTAAGCATATGTATCACAACCAAAAAAATTTAGAGGAAGTATAAGATGGCACTATGAGTACATTCCTCTAATAAGTTCATGGTTAGCTAAATGAGTATAACACTCTAGAAGCAAGACTAACCAAAAAAAAAACTCTAATGAGATCACAAAGGAAATGAATACCAATAGTAAAGAATATGATCTCATAGTTATTTAGGAAGAACACATGTAGAATATGAACATATATACCATGTATAACTTCCAAAATAACTAACACTAATTGGCTATAAGATAAGAAAGTTGAAACCAAGCCAATAAGTGTTAATATCTCTAAATGATGCAACATTTTAACATGATGATCAATGGATGATAAAGATCATGTTAAACATATGAAAATGAAGATCAAACACCAAAGAGATAAAATATGTGCATTCTAGAAGATCTAGTTACCAATTGTGATAGTGTTTGTACTCTAAGCATAATAAGGTCTAGAGATAGCACAAAACACATTATCAAGATAAAAGAACCCATGCACATAAACAAGAGAGTTTAAATAGACAAGTTTATGCTTTTAAGCCATCATTCTTGTCAATTTTGGAATACACTTTTAGCATGTTGACAAGCAAAACATGATGTACATAAACCATAATCCAAAAAGCACAAACTCTCTAGTCAACTACTTAACTCATCAAATAATAGCCCATAAGGATCAAAAACACATAATGACCACTAATAAGGGATGAGTTAAGCCTTGTACCTCAATGCTCTTTGAGCTTGGACTTCTTACCATTTTGGTAGATCTTCTTTGTCAATCAAGTCCATTGAGGCATCTCGTGTGATCCTTGGCATTTGACTCTTTTCTTGGAGTCTTAGCTCATTTGTGCCTTCCTTGTAGTTCATATCTTCTTCTTGAAGTGTTAGAACTCTTTGTTACCTACAAGGAATTCTTGAGAACTAATTTGGTACCTTTTCAAAAGGTCCATCAAGATTAGCTCAAAATCTCAAGTAACACAAATATGCATAAGGATCAAGGTTATCAAAAACCAATACAGCTAGATGGATTCTTAAATGAATATGACATGATAAAACAAGAATCAATCAAGTTGCATATGCTACATCTCATAGATACCTTAGCTAAATAGACATGGACAATAAAGAACATGCTAAAGGTTATCTATATAAAATAAACTTCAAGAATGTGAGATGCAACATGTATAAGAGCAAGCATATATAAATATCAAAAACACTTAAACACATTAATTAAAGTGTTAAGAGAAGGTGATTTTGATACCATTGCTTTCTTACCAAGTGATGAAGACATTGTATTGACACTTTGGCTCTTGTCATCACTTGATGCTTTGCTCTTGGTATCTAAGCAACTTGGTTCTCCAATAGATTAACATTTGAGCTTTGAGAAACCAAGTGTTAAGGAGTGCTTTTGAATTTCTTCCTTTGGCACAACTCCTTTAACTTCTCCCCAATGCCACTTCTAATCGAATCAATAACATTGAAGCTTTGTGGCATGCATCTAACTTATAAGAACCTATAAGATCAAGGGAAGAGTAGCTTTTGGTACCCACTTTTGTTTGGGTCCATGGGGGTTAGTAGAATTAAACTTCACTTTCCAAATTGTTTTAACTCCCCTTTCAATCTTCTTCTTAACATGGCATCTATCACAAGTATGACCATGTTTTCCACAATATGTGCAATGAATGTGTGGCTTAGAAGAATTGTGAGCATGCACATGATTTCTATTTGGCCTATGTGACATACTAGCATTTACAACATGATTCTTATGAATAAGAGAAGATCTAGCAATATCAACATGTTTAGCAATATAACCAAGGCCATGTTTATCATTTGAAGCACATTGCATGCCAAGAATTTGATCAAGATTTTTCTTACCCTTTGAAAAGTTTTCAAAAGGGTAAGGTTTTTAACTTTGTTTTCCAAAAGATCAAATTCAACAAGCTTGTTTTCTAAAGATGACACTTTAACACAAGCTTCTAAGTGTTGTAATGAAGATGAATTGCAAGTAGTAATAAGATCATCATTTTCACATTTCAAGCAATTAACATCATCACACAACTTTTATTTTCATCAACCAACTTGGCCTTTTCTTCAAGCAAATATTCAATTTTATGCTTCATTTCATGGTTTTGCTTTGCACATTTTTTCAATTGATCATACATATCAATTAAAAGCACATTAGCATCATCCTCCTCATCATCATCATAAGAATTTGAAATAGAGGGAGAAGGATGTACCTCATTACCAAAAGCCATGAAGCACAAGTTGGCGTATTCATCATCACCGTTGTCACTTGAAGAGCTTGATCCTTCATGAGTATCTTCAAGCGTTTTCCACATGGAGTGGGCGGATTTGCTTCCAAGGACACGGTTGTACTCCTCCGGACTCAAGGCACAACTAAGAATATTCATTGCCTTGTAATTTTGAGTCATCATCTTGAACTCAACTTCATTTAGCTCATTGTCCTTCTTTGGAGTTTGAACACCTTCCACCATCTTCTTGGGTACATATGGACCTTCTTCAATTATATGCCATAAAGAGAAATCAATGGAGCACACATATATCTTGAATCGATCCTTCCAAGCATCAAAATGATTTCCATCATAAAGTGGTGGTCTATCGGTGGAAGTCCCCTCTTGGTAAGCTAAAGCGGAATTACCGGCCATTAATCTTTGCTTCAAGCGGTTAAGCTAATAATGAAGACCGGGCTCTGATACCAATTGAAGGAACCCAAGAGGGGGGGGTGAATTGGGTTTCTAATAAATCTTGTAAACTATTTGCAATTTAAACAATGATAGTGCAAGTTTAACAAAAGCTAAAGCAAAACCCAATGCAAATCACAAGACAAGAGATTTAGAGTGGTTCGATTCACTAAGAATCTACCTCCACTACCTTGAGCCGCACCCAAGGATTTTGCCAACTTCACTAAGAAGAATGTGCCCACACAAAGTAGGACTTTACACTAGTGGCTAACTCACCAAGAGTTTTACAAACAACCACTAAACAAGAAGCTCACTAAGAGCTTGCCCACACTAAGTAGGACTTATACAATTGCCCACACAAAGTAGGACTTTTACAACAATTACCCTATCACTAAGAAAGGGGATAAGATGAATGATTAAGCACAATGTTGTTCACTCTTCTAAGTGAAAGATAATTACATTTGAAGCTCATCTTGTTGGCTCTTTGAACATAATAAGCTCACTCTTTGTCTTGCTTTTGCAAATTCACCTTTTGAATGCATTTAGATCATGACAATGAAGTGCATTTGCTTTCAAGGTGTTTAGACTTGATAAGGAATCAATAAGAATATGTTTTGCAAGTCTCTCAAAATCTATTTGTCATTCTAAAGCTTTGGAGTATTTATACATTTCAAAATCTCGCTGAAAAACGACTCTGGAACGGTCAGATAACGGCTAGTAACAGTGCACCTCGGTTGACCGAAAATCAACCTCGGTTGAGCCGAACCAAACTCGGTTGACCGAACCTAAAGTCGGTCGACCGAACCAAGCAATCTCGGTCGACCGAACCACTTCTTGGTCGACCGAACCAAGACAGTACTCAACTCTCTGCTTTCTTCCTGGGTTGATCCGAGATAATCTCGCTGACCGACTTTCGTGGCATTCGGAGAGTTGTCTTAACACACGTTTTGAAATCTTTTGAAGTCTAAAATGTTTTCTTAATATGTAACAAGTAAGAGCACTTTGGAAAACCATTTTACAAGACTTATACTTTGAAATCGAAGGCTTTTGAAATACGAACACTATTTGAAACTTAGCCTTTCAAAAACGTGTTTATGAAAACATGCAATGCAAGACTATAGTGTAGAGCTTATGTCCAAGAGAGCGTTGGTTAGAGCTTAAGGATAAATACCATTTTCAACACAAAGCTAACCTAACCAACCTAAGTCTTCAATCTTCAAGTTTGACGAAATGTGTCTTGAATGATATCTTTGAAGCTTGATCAAGGCTTGATTGAAGTACTTAGAGCTTCCATATTGAGTTCCAATATTCTATCACATAGATGAAAACATTAGACACAAACATCAAGTGTTTGTCCATTATCAAAAACCGAGTTCGATCGCCCTTAGGGGCTAACAATCTCCCCTTTTTGATTATGTCAAACTTTGATGTAATTAGATAGGATATGGACAATATTAAGTACAAGGAAGCATGATGAAGCATGGCAAAAAGATCTTATAACAAATAAGAGCAAAGACTAGTGCTTTCAAGATAAAACTAATGAAGACTAAAGCACTAGCATGATACACTTCTTTTTGCCAAATGCATCTAGGGACTCTTAGAAGAGCCCTATTTCCCAACCATCCTCCTTGCCTCCTTCCTTCCATCAAGTAGCATTCTTGTGTGTAATATACATACCTTAGTTTACACAAGAAGCTAACTTACCATTTTCATCAATGTTGATGTGAGTGCTGAGTGCTAAGGATCCTATTATAAAGAACATTGCTCACACAAACATTAGAACTCTCAATGGTTTGTTATCATCAAAAACATCATAGAGTAACTTTGCCCTTAGTGGCTAACAATCTCCCCCTTTTTGATGATGACAAAACATTGATGCAAGTGGGAATAATATACAAAAGATAAATCTTTAAAGTATATAAACATGAATGCATGAGATAAGGATATTAAGGATCTAGACAAGTAGATAACAAATATTCTACTCCCCCTATTTTAGAGAATCCCTTATCTCTCCCATTTTGCAAAGTTCTAAGCTTTCTCCTTTTTGTAAAATACTTCTCATGGCACATTTGCAACACTAAAAATTCTCCCTCTTTTTGTCAACATCAAAAAGGGATATCGAGCGCCAATAAGAAAAGCATTTAGCGAAAAGTAAAGATTAATATTGGAGAAGCTTGATGAAACATACGAATTCTCCCCATAAAAAAAATGATACCAATTAAAAAAAATTTAATACCAATTGAAAACAAAACTGATATCAATTGAAGAAAAACTTTTTTTAAAACACAGGAGAATCCTAATGGTTCAAAAGATCAATCTTAAAGATCATAAATCATTTTGAGAAAGGATTGATCAAGAATAAGCTTGGTTGATTTCTAAACAAAGAGAGTCCATAATAACACATAAATCAAAAGATGGTCATATATGGCTCAAAAAGAATATCAACCTAAGCTAAAACAAGGGAGATAAGGAATAAACCTTAAAGAACAATCTCCCCGTTTATCAAACAAAACATGTTAGCTCTTTAAGAAGAAAAACAAGTTGAAAATATAGCTAACAAGAGTGGGATGTGATACCAATTGTTAAAACATAAAAGTTAAGCATATGTATCACAACCAAAAAAATTTAGAGGAAGTATAAGATGGCACTATGAGTACATTCCTCTAATAAGTTCATGGTTAGCTAAATGAGTATAACACTCTAGAAGCAAGACTAACCAAAAAAAAAACTCTAATGAGATCACAAAGGAAATGAATACCAATAGTAAAGAATATGATCTCATAGTTATTTAGGAAGAACACATGTAGAATATGAACATATATACCATGTATAACTTCCAAAATAACTAACACTAATTGGCTATAAGATAAGAAAGTTGAAACCAAGCCAATAAGTGTTAATATCTCTAAATGATGCAACATTTTAACATGATGATCAATGGATGATAAAGATCATGTTAAACATATGAAAATGAAGATCAAACACCAAAGAGATAAAATATGTGCATTCTAGAAGATCTAGTTACCAATTGTGATAGTGTTTGTACTCTAAGCATAATAAGGTCTAGAGATAGCACAAAACACATTATCAAGATAAAAGAACCCATGCACATAAACAAGAGAGTTTAAATAGACAAGTTTATGCTTTTAAGCCATCATTCTTGTCAATTTTGGAATACACTTTTAGCATGTTGACAAGCAAAACATGATGTACATAAACCATAATCCAAAAAGCACAAACTCTCTAGTCAACTACTTAACTCATCAAATAATAGCCCATAAGGATCAAAAACACATAATGACCACTAATAAGGGATGAGTTAAGCCTTGTACCTCAATGCTCTTTGAGCTTGGACTTCTTACCATTTTGGTAGATCTTCTTTGTCAATCAAGTCCATTGAGGCATCTCGTGTGATCCTTGGCATTTGACTCTTTTCTTGGAGTCTTAGCTCATTTGTGCCTTCCTTGTAGTTCATATCTTCTTCTTGAAGTGTTAGAACTCTTTGTTACCTACAAGGAATTCTTGAGAACTAATTTGGTACCTTTTCAAAAGGTCCATCAAGATTAGCTCAAAATCTCAAGTAACACAAATATGCATAAGGATCAAGGTTATCAAAAACCAATACAGCTAGATGGATTCTTAAATGAATATGACATGATAAAACAAGAATCAATCAAGTTGCATATGCTACATCTCATAGATACCTTAGCTAAATAGACATGGACAATAAAGAACATGCTAAAGGTTATCTATATAAAATAAACTTCAAGAATGTGAGATGCAACATGTATAAGAGCAAGCATATATAAATATCAAAAACACTTAAACACATTAATTAAAGTGTTAAGAGAAGGTGATTTTGATACCATTGCTTTCTTACCAAGTGATGAAGACATTGTATTGACACTTTGGCTCTTGTCATCACTTGATGCTTTGCTCTTGGTATCTAAGCAACTTGGTTCTCCAATAGATTAACATTTGAGCTTTGAGAAACCAAGTGTTAAGGAGTGCTTTTGAATTTCTTCCTTTGGCACAACTCCTTTAACTTCTCCCCAATGCCACTTCTAATCGAATCAATAACATTGAAGCTTTGTGGCATGCATCTAACTTATAAGAACCTATAAGATCAAGGGAAGAGTAGCTTTTGGTACCCACTTTTGTTTGGGTCCATGGGGGTTAGTAGAATTAAACTTCACTTTCCAAATTGTTTTAACTCCCCTTTCAATCTTCTTCTTAACATGGCATCTATCACAAGTATGACCATGTTTTCCACAATATGTGCAATGAATGTGTGGCTTAGAAGAATTGTGAGCATGCACATGATTTCTATTTGGCCTATGTGACATACTAGCATTTACAACATGATTCTTATGAATAAGAGAAGATCTAGCAATATCAACATGTTTAGCAATATAACCAAGGCCATGTTTATCATTTGAAGCACATTGCATGCCAAGAATTTGATCAAGATTTTTCTTACCCTTTGAAAAGTTTTCAAAAGGGTAAGGTTTTTTAACTTTGTTTTCCAAAAGATCAAATTCAACAAGCTTGTTTTCTAAAGATGACACTTTAACACAAGCTTCTAAGTGTTGTAATGAAGATGAATTGCAAGTAGTAATAAGATCATCATTTTCACATTTCAAGCAATTAACATCATCACACAACTTTTATTTTCATCAACCAACTTGGCCTTTTCTTCAAGCAAATATTCAATTTTTATGCTTCATTTCATGGTTTTGCTTTGCACATTTTTTTTCAATTGATCATACATATCAATTAAAAGCACATTAGCATCATCCTCCTCATCATCATCATAAGAATTTGAAATAGAGGGAGAAGGATGTACCTCATTACCAAAAGCCATGAAGCACAAGTTGGCGTATTCATCATCACCGTTGTCACTTGAAGAGCTTGATCCTTCATGAGTATCTTCAAGCGTTTTCCACATGGAGTGGGCGGATTTGCTTCCAAGGACACGGTTGTACTCCTCCCGGACTCAAGGCACAACTAAGAATATTCATTGCCTTGTAATTTTGAGTCATCATCTTGAACTCAACTTCATTTAGCTCATTGTCCTTCTTTGGAGTTTGAACACCTTCCACCATCTTCTTGGGTACATATGGACCTTCTTCAATTATATGCCATAAAGAGAAATCAATGGAGCACACATATATCTTGAATCGATCCTTCCAAGCATCAAAATGATTTCCATCATAAAGTGGTGGTCTATCGGTGGAAGTCCCTCTTGGTAAGCTAAAGCGGAATTACCGCCATTAATCTTTGCTTCAAGCGGTTAAGCTAATAATGAAGACCGAGCTCGATACCAATTGAAGGAACCCAAGAGGGGGGGGTGAATTGGGTTTCTAATAAATCTTGTAAACTATTTGCAATTTAAACAATGATAGTGCAAGTTTAACAAAAAGCTAAAGCAAAACCCAATGCAAATCACAAGACAAGAGATTTAGAGTGGTTCGATTCACTAAGAATCTACCTCCACTACCTTGAGCCGCACCCAAGGATTTTGCCAACTTCACTAAGAAGAATGTGCCCACACAAAGTAGGACTTTACACTAGTGGCTAACTCACCAAGAGTTTTACAAACAACCACTAAACAAGAAGCTCACTAAGAGCTTGCCCACACTAAGTAGGACTTATACAATTGCCCACACAAAGTAGGACTTTTACAACAATTACCCTATCACTAAGAAAGGGGATAAGATGAATGATTAAGCACAATGTTGTTCACTCTTCTAAGTGAAAGATAATTACATTTGAAGCTCATCTTGTTGGCTCTTTGAACATAATAAGCTCACTCTTTGTCTTGCTTTGCAAATTCACCTTTTGAATGCATTTAGATCATGACAATGAAGTGCATTTGCTTTCAAGGTGTTTAGACTTGATAAGGAATCAATAAGAATATGTTTTGCAAGTCTCTCAAAATCTATTTGTCATTCTAAAGCTTTGGAGTATTTATACATTTCAAAATCTCGCTGAAAAACGACTCTGGAACGGTCAGATAACGGCTAGTAACAGTGCACCTCGGTTGACCGAAAATCAACCTCGGTTGAGCCGAACCAAACTCGGTTGACCGAACCTAAAGTCGGTCGACCGAACCAAGCAATCTCGGTCGACCGAACCACTTCTTGGTCGACCGAACCAAGACAGACCAACTCTCTGTTTCTTCCTCGGTTGATCCGAGATAATCTCGGTTGACCGACTTTCAGGGCATTCGGAGAGTTGTCTTAACACACGTTTTGAAATCTTTTGAAGTCTAAAATGTTTTCTTAATATGTAACAAGTAAGAGCACTTTGGAAAACCATTTTACAAGACTTATACTTTGAAATCGAAGGCTTTTGAAATACGAACACTATTTGAAACTTAGCCTTTCAAAAACGTGTTTATGAAAACATGCAATGCAAGACTATAGTGTAGAGCTTATGTCCAAGAGAGCGTTGGTTAGAGCTTAAGGATAAATACCATTTTCAACACAGCTAACCTAACCAACCTAAGTCTTCAATCTTCAAGCTTGACGAAATGTGTCTTGAATGATATCTTTGAAGCTTGATCAAGGGCTTGATTGAAGTACTTAGAGCTTCCATATTGAGTTCCAATATTCTATCACATAGATGAAAACATTAGACACAAACATCAAGTGTTTGTCCATTATCAAAAACCGAGTTCGATCGCCCCTTAGGGCTAACAATCTCCCCTTTTTGATTATGTCAAACTTTGATGTAATTAGATAGGATATGGACAATATTAAGTACAAGGAAGCATGATGAAGCATGGCAAAAAGATCTTATAACAAATAAGAGCAAAGACTAGTGCTTTCAAGATAAAACTAATGAAGACTAAAGCACTAGCATGATACACTTCTTTTTGCCAAATGCATCTAGGGACTCTTAGAAGAGCCCTATTTCCCAACCATCCTCCTTGCCTCCTTCCTTCCATCAAGTAGCATTCTTGTGTGTAATATACATACCTTAGTTTACACAAGAAGCTAACTTACCATTTTCATCAATGTTGATGTGAGTCTCTGAGTGCTAAGGATCCTATTATAAAGAACATTGCTCACACAAACATTAGAACTCTCAATGGTTTGTTATCATCAAAAAACATCATAGAGTAACTTTGCCCTTAGGGCTAACAATCTCCCCCTTTTTTTGATGATGACAAAACATTGATGCAAAGTGGGAATAATATACAAAAAGATAAATCTTTAAAGTATATAAACATGAATGCATGAGATAAGGATATTAAGGATCTAGACAAGTAGATAACAAATATTCTACTCCCCCTATTTTAGAGAATCCCTTATCTCTCCCATTTTGCAAAGTTCTAAGCTTTCTCCTTTTTGTAAAATACTTCTCATGGCACATTTGCAACACTAAAAATTCTCCCTCTTTTTGTCAACATCAAAAAGGGATATCAGAGCGCCAATAAGAAAAGCATTTAGCGAAAAGTAAAGATTAATATTGGAGAAGCTTGATGAAACATACGAATTCTCCCCATAAAAAAATGATACCAATTGAAAAAAAATTTAATACCAATTGAAAACAAAACTGATATCAATTGAAGAAAAACTTTTTTAAAACACAGGAGAATCCTAATGGTTCAAAAAATCAATCTTAAAGATCATAAATCATTTTGAGAAAGGATTGATCAAGAATAAGCTTGGTTGATTTCTAAACAAAGAGGAGTCCATAATAACACATAAATCAAAAGATGGTCATATATGGCTCAAAAAGAATATCAACCTAAGCTAAAACAAGGGAGATAAGGAATAAACCTTAAAGAACAATCTCCCCGTTTATCAAACAAAACATGTTAGCTCTTTAAGAAGAATAACAAGTTGAAAATATAGCTAACAAGAGTGGGATGTGATACCAATTGTTAAAACATAAAAGTTAAGCATATGTATCACAACCAAAAAAATTTAGAGGAAGTATAAGATGGCACTATGAGTACATTCCTCTAATAAGTTCATGGTTAGCTAAATGAGTATAACACTCTAGAAGCAAGACTAACCAAAAAAAAAACTCTAATGAGATCACAAAGGAAATGAATACCAATAGTGAATGCTAGTTTTGTTTCGGAGGAAGTTAAAGAATTTCTTGTTTTTGGTGAATTGTTTAGCTAGTAGAAGTTGAAATTACTCGAAATCATCTGACTTTTTTGGGGAAATAAGATGAATTTAAGGTATATTTGTAGGATTATGAATCACTTGTGTTGAGGAATATGTATGTTTTTAAGCAATGGCACTTAAGCTTCCAGCTTCAGAAGCTGCTAAGGTTGCCATTCAGTTAATTGGAAGGGGGTATGATGTGTCTTTAAATTTTTTTTTATTATTATATAAAGTTATGATGTGTCTTTAGATTTGAGGCTTGAGTATTGTAAATGGGGTTCTCGTTTAATTGAGGTTGCCATTTGAAATCCGAATGCTTTTAGAGTTTAGTATATGTGCATTTGTCAATGTTGTGTCTGAATCACTTGCAACTTAATTCCATAATCTATTTCAAGCTAGTTTTTGGGATTAAGGATAAAGTTTAAGAAACTTCATTCCTAGGATGCAAGTTTTACTTGTTCTAGTTTCTGGACATTGTCACTCATCATCGAATGGAAGTTTATGGGTTTATGATGGATTATCACTCAGAATCGATTGGAATTTCAATGGTTTTTTCAAAGCTAGGGTTTGTCTTTTCGGGTGTCGAATTCTTTCTCTGCGTTTTGGAAGATGAATTGTCTTGGTGGGTCGGATTTTGACTTAAATATAATAGCTTATAGGGTCATGGGTCGGGTCTATAAATGGGTTATAGGAAACCCATTCAAAAATGAATTATTGGACAATTATACCCCTAAAAAAGTACTTGTGCGAGTGGCACGAATGCTATGCCGCCATCTCTCGCCGGAAACCGCCTGATTTGGGCATTAATAGCTCCCTGTAAATAGTTAGGGGCATTAATAGCACCTAAAATAGTCGAGGGTTAACACTTACATTTGAAACATACGTAAGGAGCATAAATAGCCATTAGTTCAATTTAGAAATAAAGATTAAACTGGGATTTAGGGATTTTGGAGTTTGGGAAAAATTAAAATAAAGGGAGGAAAGGGCGATTGGGGTTACTGGAATGATCGGTGTAGCTCGGAGCATAAGGAAGAGAAAAGGTCGACGACGGTGGCGGAGGTGTGGAGCTCGAAGAAGGAGAAACTGTGAAAGGGGATTTGGGGCTGAGATATCGGTGAAGAAGAAAAAGGAGAATGATCTAGTGTGGGTGACATTTATTTAGAATTGGGGATATAGGGAAATATCTAGAAGGGTGAAAAGGATAATTAAAATTAATACTTAAGCTCCTATAATTTATTTATATTTCAAACAAGTCCTACTTTACCTACTTTGTATTTTCAATAATTATTCGGGTCTAAAAATAAAATAAAATATTCACGGGACTGAGTAATATAAAATATATCGGGGATAAATTATATTCGAAGTCACGCAATAACTTTTAGAAACAACGTTTTAGTGCCTATAATTTTATATTTTACTTTTAAGACCTGCTAAGGCTTATGAACTCTCCCGGGAAAATTTATAAGACTAATTATAATGTATACAACCTATTTATGTCTTCAAAAGATCAAAAATGTCGTAGAATAAATATTTACATTTTAGTCCCTAAACTTTAGGAATTTACACAAAAGACCCTAGAAGCCTAGAAACTTCATCTGAATATGTTTAAGCATATCATTGAGTTTTATAAGTGTTTCCTAAAGAATTGGTATTTACAGAATAGGTACAAAATCTTGAAGAAGGTACAAACGATAAGAGGCTAAGGTTAGTTCCTTCCCAAAACCGGAGAACTTGTTTTATAAATGTGTTTCATAGAAATTGTTTACAAATAAAAAGTTAAAATATTTCTAAAATAGAATTACGTAAAGTATCTCTGAAAAGATAATGAATGACAACTCTGGAATGTATTGGACTTCTTGAAAGAATCTCAAGAAAGGAAATTAAAGCACATGGAATTGTGGATTTCTGGATTTCTGGTTCTATTGGTGGGGGCTTGCACTGTACGAGGCTAGTCACCCGTACGAGGGAATCTCGAACCATAGATGGGACCTTTGGTTGTTCTTAACGGGATCTCGGGCCTGTTGGGAAACAGTAGGGGCAGGGAAAGCATCGGGCTGACTGGTCTCCTCTGTGTACCTTCAGTGTCAAATTTTAAGGCTGAATGTTTCTTGGGTTAGGAGGTTTGACTCCGGAACTTTAGCCTGTAAGCTTGGACTGGCGGGTACCCCAACTACCGAGGTATCACACTTAATGACTGGGTATGTGGTTGAAAATGAAGGGATTCATGGGCGGAAACTCGTTCCAAACACTCATGAATCCTCCCCTGAAGGATCCGCTCATACAAAATGAATCGAAAACAGCAAGAAAAAGACTTACGTTTTGGGTTCAAGAATCTGATTCTTGAATGGAAGATGCTGTTTATTGGACACGTTGCTGCCACCAACAGAATTCCCTTTGCGGAATGTCCCTCTACCGGTATCCACGCGACGAAACGAACAGTGATTGCTAGCTCTTCGTTTTTCCAAGTTTTGGGAATGAGAGAGAAAAGGGAGAGGCAAAATAGAAAATGATTTTTCTAAGTCTTTTTGGTATTTCAGCTGAAAGCATTAACTTAGCTAGGGTTTCGGCCAAGAGATCATTATATAGGGTGTGAGAGTTTGTTCCCAGAACTAACTCTCACGTCCTCAACTTCTCTCGGCAATGGGAGTCTTTAACTCCCACGTCCTCTAGACTGCTGCTGGTAGTGGAGTCTTTATCGGATAATAACTCCCACGTAATCCAGCTATAACCAAATACCGAAAATACCCCTTATCTCTAATTTGAATAATAACGCTTTATTATTCTCAGGAAAAATGAATGTCAGATACAATGAACCTAGAAACATTCTAGATTCATTGAATCTGGACATGAAGCTCGTTAGCTCGTCTATGCGTGTGACCCTGTAGGTTCATATCACAATGGCAATGAAAACACACTTAGTAGTAGTGTGAGTTCATAAATCACAAGCGGCCCCTAGCAGGACATTGTGACTACCCAAAGTGAATGAATTTACAACGAAACCTAATGTCAATCCACTATTTAATCCCTTTGTCTCGCGATATCCTAATTAAGCATAAGACATGGTAGTCGTCACCCTTATTAAGCTTAATTATATTTATGCTCGATCTCCAGGTAGACTGTTCCAACAAACAATATTTAATAACCACTTTATTAAATACATTTGAGCACAGCCATGCATTTAAACAGTCTTTCCCTATCGAGAGGCCCATGGATATCTCTCTCTAATAAGAGAGGGACAAATTCCTTACAATGCCTCTCACATTCAAGCCACGATAGGACACTACATCCGATCATCAGTCGTATTGATTACTCGATTAAAAGCAACGTACGACTGAGTCAAAACGTGGCTCCACTCATGCTAGAATCAAATGGAGACATAAGGTCTAAGAATTCTAAAATAGTATTGAGGAAGTAATATTTATGACAAAGGACCATGAAGTATTACTTCTTTAACGGATCACGTCTGATACGATATATCTCAATACATTGCATCTATGATATGATTTGTAATCATTACACATGATTAGTAAAACGTAATCATCAATCAAACATCATACTAGTTTTTTTTCATTGTAAAGTAGATTATTTAAAACTAGGGACAACTAGAATAGTAATTACATAAGCAAATGAGTTTTACTATCAAATCACGCATTTGATGTTCATAAGCAAAATTAACTATTTATATGAAATGCTCAAATAGATATAAAACGTACAACATATGCTAATGGTTCTAGGGCACTACTAACAAAAAATTGTGAACATGTCTGGTGTAAGGCTGGTAATGACTAAAGGGTTAATGACTTGGCTGGTTAGGCGCCCTTTTAATCTGATATCCGGAATGGTCTTCTTATTCCGCTTTGCCAGGAGCAATCCACTGACTTGATTCTGCAATCGTTGCCTGAATCATGGAGTCAGGTTGTTTTGACCTACACGATGAAAGAAGTAGACAAACCTCTCCCCATAAATGTTGAACCTGTTAATGACTACCGAGAAGGAAATAGGCGAGTCCAAGGCTATTTACATGCGCAACAATAGGGGAAGAGTTTTGGTAAGCCTAAAGGCAAGCCTTCGGGCAAACCTAACCATTCTGAGAAAGCACTAAAACCAAGGGCGCTATGGCTAGGGATGGAAATTGTTTACATTGTGGACAGAAAAGACACTGGAAGAGAAACTACCCTAGTTTTCTTGCCGGGAAAAAGCTTAGAAAGGGAGCAAATGTTGCTTATGGCTCAGGTATTTATGTTATTGAGATCAACTTGTCTACTACTACTTCCTCATGGGTATTAGATACCGGCTGTAGTTTTCACATTTGCAAGAATGTTCAGGGACTACAAAGGAGTAGAAAGCTGGCAAAATGGGACGTGAAACTACGCGTTGGCAATGGAGCAAAAGTTGTTGCATGTATGAACATTTAGTCTTAGTTTGCCTTCTGGAATTATTCTAGATTTAGACAATTGTCTTTATGTATCTACATTGACTAAGAATATTATTTCGATCTCTTGTTTGGACAAGATGGGTTTTGATATTCATATTAAAAACCAACGAATGTCGTTATCGTTAAATGATATCTTTTATTGTAGTGCTACTTTGGTGAATGATTTATATTTGTTAGATCTAGATTCACTGGTTGATAACATAAATACAAAGAAGATAAAGACTAAAGAGTCTAATCCTACATACCCCTGGCATTGTCGCTTAGGACATATAAACGAAAACCACATTTGCAACCTCCATAAAGATGGATTGTTGGAATCATTTGATTTTGAATCACATGATACAGGCAAACCTTGTTTAATGGGTAAGATAACTGCTTCTCCTTTTACTAGAACTGGAGAACGAGCAAAGGATTCGTTGGAACTAATACATAGTGATGTATGTGGTCCATTCAATATCCATGCAAGATGTGGTTATCTGTATTTCATTAATTTTACTTACGATTTTAGTCATTTTGGATACGTGTTTCTTATGAAACGCAAATCTGAGTCCTTTGAAAAGCTTAAAGAGTATAAGAATGAAGTAGTAAACAGCTTGGAAAAAGTATTAAGATATTTCAATTGTTAGTAGTGCCCTAGGACCATTAGCATATGTTGTACGTTTTATATCTTTTTGAGCATTTCATCTGAATAGTTAATTTTGCTTATGAACATCAAATGCGTGATTTGATAGTAAAACTCATTTTCTTATGTAATTACTATTCTAGTTGTCCCGAGTTTTATGTAATCTACTTTACAATGAAATAAAACTAGTATGATGTTTGATTGATGATTACGTTTTACTAATCATGTGTAATGAGTACAAATCATATCATAGATGCAATACTGACAATCCTTCGCGCCTCACTCGGATAGACAGTCACTTATTCCACTTGGAAGTTCACACAACTGACAATCTAGGCCTTGACGAGGGCCAATCATGGAAGGCATAAACTTAATATTTAAAATTGAGGGTTTTTAATTCTCTCACCAAACGGTGTATAATCTAATTATGTGACTGAATAAACATGCTATAAAAGCAGTAAATCATGCAACAGGCATCACATGCGAAGTGCATAAAGAAGTAAATAAAATTGTGACATGGTAATAGCCTCTATACAGATTTTTCGAGCCAACGGAAAATCCTAGGTCAATCTAAAGGTGGAAAAGCAATAAATCCTATCTATTGTCTTCCACTCCTTGTGATTTTCTCCATCTGATGGATGCCTTTCTTCATCACTTGTTACATATGGAAATATACAAAATCATATTCTATACTTTATATAATTGAAAGAATTCTTGAGTTACATTCGAGATTATAATTTACAACAAGAATGAATAGATAAGGCACGACACGCATGCCGTATTATAATAAAAATCACTGGGTCAAATTCTATTACTATGCACCATGCTCAAATAACATCACAATCATGTTGAATTGCGCAAATAAACACTGCCTGCCACTTTATGGTCGACCTAGGCCATACTCTTGGTCGACCACGATAAGGAAGTAACCAAAATAGTCTAAAATTAGGCCAATTTGGTCGACTTAGAACAGTTCTGATCGACCGGCCCGAAAATATACTAGCTTCAGTCGACCGTGATAGCTCACCGATCAGCCGATTTCTAGGCAGTAGCAAAATCCTATTTTCTAGAACCTCTCCTGGTCGACCGAATTATTTCCAGAAAACAAAAAACAGCCAAAAACACGAATAAAAAATTCGTTACAAGATTCGTTTAACACTTAAACGACTTCCCAGAGGTTGTACAAAGGCAAAAAATCCTATGACATGCATTATCCGACTACTAAAAGCACGATAAAACATAAACAAAGTAATTGAGTTCTCGTGATAGGCTCTGATACCACTGAAATGATCATTTGAATATGTTGTACGTTTTATATATTTTGAGCATGTCATTTGAATAGTTAATTTTGTTTTTGAACATCAAATATGTGATTTGATAGTAAAACTCATTAGCATATGCAATTACTATTCTAATTGTCCCTAGTTTTATGTAATGTTCTATACAATGAAATAAAACTAGTATGATGTTTGATTGATGATTATGTTTTATTGATCATGTGTAATGGATACAAATCATATCATAGATACAATATGTTGGGATATATTGTATCGGACGTGATCCGAAAGAGAAGTAATACTTCATAGTTCTTTAGTCATAAGTATTACTTCCTCAATACTATTTGGAATTCTTAGACCTTATGTCTCCATCGTTTCCAGCAAGAATGGAGATACATTTTGACTCAGTCAGACGTTACTTTTAATCGAGTAATTAATACGACTAATGATCAGATGTAGTATCCTATCATGGCTTGAATGTGAAAGGCATTGTAAGGGATTTGTCCCTCTCTTATTTGAGAGATATCTGTGGGGCCCTCGATAGGGAATACTGTTTAAATGCATGGTCGTGCTCAAGTGTATTTAATAAAGTGGTTATTAAATACTATTTGTTGGAATAGTCTACCTGGAGATCGAGCATAAAAAATACAATTAATCTTTATAAGGGTGACAACTACCATGACTTATGCTTAATTTGGATATCGCGAGACAAATGGATTAAATAGTGGATAGATATTAGGTTACATCGTACATTCATTCACTCTGGGTAGTCACAATGTCTTGCTAGGTATGAACACATACTACTACTAAGTGTGTTTTCATTGCCATTGTGATATGAACCTACAGGGTCACACGCATAGACGAGTTAACGAGCTTCATGTCCAGATTCAGTGAATCTAGAATGTGTCTAAGTTCATTGTATCTGACATTTATTTATCTAAGAATAATAAAATGTTATTATTCGAATTAGAGATTAATGAGGGGCATTTTCGGTATTTGGTTTTTAACTGGGATTACGTGGGAGTTATTATGCGATAAAAACTCCCACTACCAAAAGAGGTTAGGATTACGTAGGAGTTGGTTCTCTGAACAAACTCTCACGCCTTATATAATCTCTTTAGGGCGAAACCCTAGAGACACTTGATAGAGCCACAAAAACCTAACACCCCAAAATTAGATTTCTGCCCTCCATTCTCTCTAGATTTTCGAAACTCAGAAAATGAAGAGCTAGCACTCGCTGCTCGTTTCGTCGTGTGGATACCGGTAGAGATAAATTCTGCAAGGGAAGGCTTTTGGTGGTCGCAGTTAATCAACATCTGAAGTAAGAAACCATTAATCGAACATCGTAATTATTTTTTGTCTTTTTTTTATTCCCATAGTATGAGGGGCTCATTCCGGGACGATTCATGGGTGTTTTGAACGAGTTTCTTCCCATGAATCCCTTAAAAAAGTAGCGAAAAGTAAAAAGAAATTGTGTTCCTTTAGAGGATCTACTCACGAGAAAGTACCAGTACCTTGTCATAGAAATTATACCTTTATCGATCTAATCGATATTACTCGGATTCTACTACATTGAACTACCAACGACAGCCTTCAGATTCCCATCTCTAACGGTATCCACACGATCAACTTCGAACTTGTTCGTTGAGCCTCTGATGCTAGTCACGAGTGCTACGAACGTTGAAGACGATCTTCGGTAGCTTTGTTGATATAGAAAGTGGAAAATCAAAACCCGAAAATTGGAGACAAGAAAAACAATTTTTCTTTCTCTTTTTGTGTTCTTGAGAGTGTGTTTAGAGCAAATATTCCAGAGAATTTTCTTCTCTTTTTCGGCTAGGCTAGTGTAGAATGGTAGGACTAAATTGTGTGAGTGATGAACATTTCATCATGTGGTGTTAGTGGAACCACCCACTAACTCCACACTCACTATTTTCTCTCCCTCCACTACCCCCTTAACATACACACTCTCTCACACAAGAAATTTGTCGGTCTTGACCTGGTCCAACTTGTTCGGTCGACCAGAGAAATGATTTTCGGCCAACCGGAGTAACAAATCAGTTCGGTCGACCTGAGACAGTTCTCGGTCGACCAAGTCCGGTTTTGCCCAATCTAATCGAGCATCCAACCCAATTGAGCCTGCCCAATCTAATTGTGCACCTATATCAAATGCTAATTCCAACAGTCGGGGCCTTACACTTTGAACAGAAACATGAAACTATGTATGCTCAAAGGTATAGAAATTTTGTAAAGTGAGTCTAGCATCATGCTTGGATTGAAAAAGGTATACTACCTAAATGTACCTTGAGTAGTCATCAACAATGGTGAGAAAGAATTTATGACCATAGATTATAGGTTCACCAAAAGGTACATAGATATCCACATGGATTAAAGCAAAACAATGTGTAGTTTTGGATTGGGTAAGAGAGAAAGGCAGCTTATGCTGTTTAGCAACTGGACATATAGTATAATGATTAGATGAATGAGAATCCTGACATTCAATATCAGTAGAAAGTGCATTAATGCACTGTAGTCTAGACAAGGATAAATGCCCTAATCGGTAATGCCATAACAAGGCATTTATTTAACTAGAAGAAATAGGTAAAATTAGATTGGAAACAGAAGCAAAACAAGTAGGTGTGTCATGAGCCAACTGAAATAGATAAAGTCCATTCCATTCTTTAGTTGTCTCAATTGACTTCTTTGAAATCAAGTCATGAATGTTATAGTGATCAGAAACACATGTTACTGTACAAGAGACTTGAGTAGTAAGTTTTGAAACATAAATGAATTGAATTTAAAATGAGGCACATATAACACATCTTGAAGAATAATAGATGGAGTCAATTGTACTGTCCCATTTTAAGGACTGGAATCACACGCTTGTTAGGTAAATTGATTGAAACATGTGATACTGGTACAGTTGAGGTAAAAAACATTTCTGACATGGTAATGTGATCAGATGCTCCAGAGTTTATAATCCATGTATTTTCAGTAGATAGAAAATATGTACCTATTGATGCCACATTAGCATTGAAATGCTCCTGAAGAGCTTGATGTTTAGGTGTAGGACCAACTATAGCATTGACCACTGTTGTTCTTACAGCTGCAAAATGTGTATCAACTACATTTACATTTGTGGCACTTGTTGTGGCTTGCATATTCAGAATGATTTGCATCAAATGACGTTCTGGTATAAATCTTGTAAGAGGTTCATTGACAGAAACTAAATTGGTGTTAGGAGCATATCCTTGATAACTTGTTTGATTGTCATATCTGTCATATAAGGTAGTATCAATCTTAGCATGCTGTACTGATCCTGGATAATGTTGAGCTAGTTCATGATCTAACCAAGTATCCTGATCATTCTCCTACTGCATTTATAGGTTTGAGATTTTTTGTTGCATGATTATTGTAGTTTCCATGACCTAATGGTCTAGCTCCCATCACACCAGCTCTTGGTCCTTGAAAATTTCTTGGTTGAGTTATGTACAAATTATTTTGTGGATATCTATTCTTCTTATAACACTTGTCTACTGTGTGTCCTTGCTTTTCACAGTAACTACAAATGAACTATTTTCTGTTAAAATTTCCTCTTCAAAATCCTCCTCTATCTGCATTCACTTGACTGACATTAACTGCTGATTGCAAAGTTGAACTGTTAGAAGAACTTGTACCGATGCTATTAGACTCTCTTTGACTGCACATTACATGTGGCATAGATTGTTGAGCTGCATATGCCTTTTTCTTTTTGCATCATTGATTCCTGGAGTAGGTTTCTTCATTAAGGCATGAGATCTTATATTGGAAAAGTTGTCATTTGGACCTTTTATGAACTTAACCACAGTCATTATCATAATACTGCTGCAATGTTGCTAATCGTCCACAAATACATTTTGGCAAATGTCTAAGCATTAGGAATTCATCCCATAAAATCTTCAATTGTGTATAGTACCCATTTACTGAATAGTTTCCTTATTTTAGGTTTTATATCTTTTCTAAAAGACTTGAATATCTATATAAGTCTCCATATTGATACCTTTCTTCAAGATCCTTCCAAGCTTCACAGGCTCTGGTCAAGGGTTGTATACTAGGACCTATGTTTTCACTCACATTGTTGAGTATTCATATGAAAACAAAATAATATTCACAAAATAATATTTGCCGTAATTAATTAAAGGAGGGGATGAAGACACCAAAAATGGAAGAAAGATGACTAGATCCAACCTAGCCATGGAAGCCAAGAAATGAAGAAATTTCAAGAGGAAGAAATAGAGAGAAAAGAGAGAGAGAAAAGAGGGCTCGGGACTTGAAATTTCGGAAATGTTATCGAAACTTGGAGTAGTAAAAAGGAAAAAAATTGGAAATAGGATGGGATGGCATAGCAAGTCACTAGGTTAAAATGACTATGTGGCATACTTTGGTGAATCTGGTCCACACATGAAACTGTGGACTGAGTTCATTTAATAATTTTCCCCGGTAGGTAAGAGTAGCATTGTCAAACGGGCGAACTGGTCCGCGACCCTCTTTTTTGGATGGGTTTGGACCAAACTCTTCATTGTCCGTTTAAATGTGACCCATTTTATCCCACTTTGTTTGGACCACGGGCCAAGTCAGACATGACCGGATCAGACGCGGGCCAATCCGCTCAAAAAATTAATATATATATATATATATATATATATATATATATATATATATATATATATATAGAGAGAGAGAGAGAGAGAGAGAGAGAGTATTACTTCTCTTTTTTTTCATTTAAAAAAAAAATAAATAACAAAGCACCATTTTTTAAGCCTTACATTCTTTTTCTCAATTTTAAAAAATAATTAACAAAAAAGTCATGTTAAACTTTATTCTCTTTTTAAATTTTTTTTTTTAAAAAATAATTTGCCCCGCAGACCGGCCTTTAACCTACGTGATAGAGGTGTGCATTCGGTATTCAAAACAAAATTTCGGAATTCGGTTAGGTTTCTTAACGTTTTATGAAAACAAAAATCAAAATTTTATGGAAACCAGATACCAACAACAACAACAACAACCAAGCCTTAATCCCAACAGATTGGGGTCGGCTACATGAACCAAAGTAAGAATCACGTAAGGTCATCCACATGGATGCAATCTCTCCATTTCTTTCGATCCCAAACACAACTCTCATCTAGTTCTAGCAGATTCATATCCCCTTTTATCACCTCCATCCAAGTCTTCCTCGGTCTCCCTCTACCTCTTACGCCATCTACATTACATAATCCTTCAATTCTCCTAACCGGAGCATCACTTGGCCTTCGTCTAATGTGCCCAAACCAACGCAAACGGTTCTCTCTCATCTTATCTTCAATAGGTGCTACACCAACTTTCTTCTGAATAGTCTCATTCCTCACTCTATCCATTCTCGTATGCCCACACATCCATCTTAACATACACATCTCCGCTACATGCATTTTTCCGAATATGACACCTCTTAGTTGCCCAACATTACGTACCATATAATAATGCTTGGGTCTAACAGCGGTTCGTAAAACTTTCCCTTCAATCTCAGCGGTACATTACGATCACACAAAACACCCGTCGCACTCTTCCATTTCAACCAACCAGACTTTTAACTCGATGTGCTACATCTCCGTCAAGCTCTCCAGTCCTTTTGAATAATAGAACCAAGGTATCGAAAATACTCACTCTCTGAGATATTTTTGTCACCCAAAGTTACTACGGTTTGCTCTGTCGTTACGCTAGTGCTAAACTTACACTCCATATACTGCTTTTTACTTCTACTAATCCTAAAACCTTTAGATTCTAAGGTTTGTCTCCATACATCCAACTTGGCATTAACACCCGCTCTTGTCTCATCTATCAAAACTATATCATCAAGAAACAGACATGCACCACGATGCTCGGATCTTGTATACACTGGGTCGAGTTCATCCATAACCATTGTAAGAGAAAAGGACTAAGTGTTGAACCTTGATGCACCCCAATTGTAATAGGAAACTCTTCACTTATCCCGCCGCAAACTCGACACTGGGTGTCGACTCCCTCATACATATCCTTAATAAGATCAATATACTTCCGAGATATACCTTTCTTAGTCATCGCCCACCAAATTACCTCTCGGGGAACCTTATCGTAAGCTTTTTCCAAATCTATGAACACCATATGCAGGTCCTTCTTTCTCTCTCTATAAACCAGATACCGAATACCGAAATTATTTCGGTATGGTTCGGTTTGTACGAAATTTCAAATTTTTTTTTCTTGTGAAGCTCAACTCAATAAAAATTAGACAAAAGATAAAATTATAATGCACAATTAAAATAAAAAAAAATAAACTCAAAATTAAGAATAAAAATACAACTCTATAACAATAACATAACTCGTTAAGTAACCAATAATTCGGGGTAAAAGTAGGGTTGAATAGGAGACATACCTAACATTTGACAATAACTGCACAAAATGGCTGCTTACAGAATCTCACTGAAACAGATGGATTGATGACAACTCTAAGTAATATTAATAATACTTATAAGTATAATACAATTTTTGTGAAATAATAATACAAAATTTGGCCTATTCGGTATTTCGGTTTTTAAAAATTAAAAATCGAATACCAAACTGAATTATTTTAACTTTTTCAACACCGAACCGAATAAATCGAACCATATAATAAAATTCGGTATTTCAATTTAATCGAATAGCGAACACTCCTACCTGCGGACTTCTTACGGACGAGTATGAAATATGATTATCTTGGTCAAAATAAATTGGTCGAAGCGAGCCGAACCGGATTGGCCGTTTGCTAGTGCTAGGTAAGAGTGCCATTTCAACAACTCTTACTTCCAAAAAGGAGAGCAGGACGGCGTTTGAGGAAATTGACCAACTGCCAAACTACCTACCATTACCATGTACCAACCAACCTTTCCCCACAAAATTCAAAGATGAGAATGATATGAACCTAATCACATTTTGTAGTTTTTGTAGGCTACCAAACAAGACGGGAAGGAGACTTGTTAGCAGACGGAGATCAATCCCTCACACGTTTCTCCATTGTTTTCACCTATCTTTCTGTCTCAATAGATTTCCTATAATCTATCTATTCTTTCCTTGTCCTTCAAAACACACACACACACACACAAAAAACCCATGGCTTAAAATAAAAGAAGCCAAAAATCCATTTGTGGACAATAATTTTTTCAGGGGTGCAAGAAAAGGGAAATTTCCTTTTGGGCTATATTGCTTTGATTTCACCAAACTCAAACTTCACTTTATCATTTCAGGTTTGGGTTCTCTCCTTTGTTCTCTTTGCTTCTGATGTTTGTGGTTAATTATGTTTTGCTGCTTGGAAATACGAATATAATAATATTTGTTCTACTGTTTTTGGAATGGAAAACTCAAACTGAATATAATGGATGAATTCCTAATGATATATTTCTAAAATTACCCTTACCCATATCAGGTTATGGAGAGAAAGGGAGATTGGTTGGCCGTTGAGACTTCATAGAGATAAATTAAATTCCTTAAGGTTATAATAGGAAAAATATCCCTCCCTTAAGAATTTCGGATATTATGAAATACATGGAGTAGTGATTATGTTCTTCGAATATAAACGCATTTTGATGTCTTTAGTTTAATTACTGTCCTTTTCTAGAGGGAGTTTCTTTCACATGGTGAGTCAGGTGAAGTCTGATATATTTTAGGATTACTAATGATAGACAGGTGGTATTCATTCATGTTTGCTGGTTCTGGAAGGATAAACTAAAGGTGAGATATGAGACAGGCAAGGTAAACTTGGTGACCGAGTAACGGGACCAATAATTTCTATTAATTTCTCATGTATGAAAACTACAATGTTTCTTTTTGCTGACATTAGTGATATCAGAACAAAAGCTTTTATTATATAAGTGGTAAAATACAGTAACTTAGTTATTTGGGAGGTTTGTATGTTTAGAACGCCAAAGGCATATGAGGTTATAGCTGCAAAAGTAAGGAAAGTTTTACAGGTTGGTGAGTGGTTCTCTCACTTTAATCTTTTTAAAATCACCAGAACCTTTGCACCGAAACTAGAGTCTTTCATCTTAAGAATAAAACTATTCTAGCATTTAATTTCTCGGGTTCATGTGTTTGAGTTCATAAAGCGACTTGAGTAACCTTAAATGAGCTGATCCTTCGTGCACTGATTTTGATTTCATGCTAGCAATAAAGATCTTAAGTAGGTAGCAGCAGACCACTTACGTCTTTCTTGCTTTTCTTTTATTTACAGTTCTTTCATCCACTTTGGAAATGTCAAGTTTGGAGGAGCCCCTAAGTCTGGATAGATTGCCCAGTTTGAGCAACATTGAACTTTGTAGGTTCTCCTCCACCGCTTGCAGACCTATGGAAGAGGACCTGGTAATGGGACACTGCTGGATTGAAGGCAGAAATTGCAGTTCATCAAACTTTTGCGAGTAAGTTTGAATTATAATCTGTATCCCCAGCTGTTTGAGTGAGTTTGAATTGTCTTCTTTTATGCTATAATCTTGGGAAATTGATCCACCTTTTTCTTGCTCATTATGTGCGGTCCTTCTCTATGTAGATACTGATACTTGCAATGGTACATTAATGAGTGGAACTAATGTTACTGACAATTCAAATCTTTGATAGACTAGTGCAATAGGTCTTTGCAAATCTAGTAGGTGAGACAATGCGTCGATTTTCATTTCGAGAATATTTGGTCCTTTAGCCTGCAGTAGAAAATATGATCAGAATATTTGGTCCTTGTATGTATACATTCTCTCCATTTCTTTCTACCCGAGATCATACTCTCATTCAAATCTAACAAAGTCGTATCACTCTTTATTACTTCGGTCTAAACCTTCCTCAACCCCCATCTACCTCTTACAACCTCATTATTCCTCCACCCTTCAATTCTTCTAACATAAGCATCATTCGGGCTTCTTTTCATGTGCCAAACCAACTCAAAACGGTTTTCCCTCATCTTGTCTTCAATAGATGCCACTCATATATTTTCTCCGGTGATTTCATTCCTCACTCTATCCTGCCTCGTATGCTCACATATCCATTGTAACATATGCATATCTTCTACATTTATTTTCTGAATATGACACCCTTTCAGTGTCAACATCCTGTACCATACAACAAAGCAGGTCTTATAGTTGTTCTATAAAACTTTCCCTTTAGTCCCAACAAGATATTACGGTAGCGCAAAACACCATTGCACTTTTCATGTCATCCAACCAGCTTCAACTCGATGCGCTATGTCTCCATCAAGCTCTCCATCTTTTTGAATAATAGAACCAAGAGAAGGGAAAAATCATTTGTCGAGATATCTATGCCGTCCCAAGTAATTATAATTTGGTCTCTACTTCTGCTAGTACTAAACTTGTACTCCATATACTCTGTTTTACTCATATTAATTCTGAATCCCTTAGATTCAGATCACTTGATTATCAAAAGCTTCTTACATTTTTAGTAGGAACAAAGTTGTTCCTAGTCCTTCGAAGATGGCTCAGTTTATCTGCAACCGCTATTTTGTTCTCTGTTCACTCTAGCTTTTTATAGTTTTCTTGATTAGTGAAGATTTATTGGAAATGGCTTGCTTTTTTCTTCTTATTTCCCATAGAAATGATATTATGGTTTTGAAAGATTTATATAGATCACATAGTTTATGCTTGTTGGATATTCAGGACAGGAGGGAACCGATTGACCAATGGGACATTTAATCACCTTTATTGAAGAAACATTTATGATTATTAAGTTAAATTTGAAGAAAATCATGTTTCTCTGGAAGTGCTGATAGTGGAAACGATTATGGAATATTATTAGACTGCTGCTTACTGCTTGAATGTTAAGCATTTTAAGTCTACTTTCTTGGGCTTTGGCTCATACTTGTGAATTTCACTAAACTAATTTACACGGTGTTCAGCGAAGAATATGAACAGTACTGTAGAGAAACTATCCAGTGGCCAAAACAAATGAGAGAAACAGGGCAAAGAGGCATCTCCAACAGAAGGTCGTTCACTCTAGAAAGAGATCACATGCTAAATGGATCCACATGCAACTCATCTTACTTGCCAGATCATACTGATCACCATCGAAAGAACAAAGGCACAAGGAACGTGTCATATAAGGTGATTCATCTGAAATGAAAAAGGAATAAGGGCCCTACAACTTGGAGCCATGCCTAATTCTTTCGTTTTAAGCATCTTTTTAAATGGAGGACTTTGCAATTCTGCTGAACCTGCAAAAGAAATTTTAGTATATCTGCAGATTGTTAAAATTGCTTTATTCTTATTCTAGATCCCGGTTGCATATGTTGACATTCTTTTGCTCAGCAGAATTATTTTTTGCTTTGCGTATCACAGTTATTCAAAGACATGCCTAATTATGTGAAGATAGTCGAAGTAGGTCCAAGGGATGGGTTGCAGAATGAGAAGAATACTGTTCCTACATCTGTTAAGGTTGAGCTAATACGTAAGCTGGTTTCTTCTGGATTACCTGTTGTGGAAGCTACAAGTTTTGTATCCCCCAAATGGGTACCTCAGGTAATTCACATTCTCTACCTTTGTTCATCAGGAAACTGTAAGTAAGTCACAGTGCAAAGCTGCACAGTTGAGCCATTTGTTGTGGTTTGACATTGATCTATTGTGATTAATAACATGCAGTGCAGTTGTTAGCCTACAGCTGCATTTTGTAATTTCTGCATGATGAATTTAGTAAGAAAATTCATTAAGAACTTATAGTGGAGTTATTTTATATATCTGGATAGTGGATACGGTTCTTTGGGGGAATTTGGGGGGTGGGGTTGGGGGGGATTGACCTACTTCGAGTTCAACCCTATGAGACACTTTACCATGTAAATTTTGATACTGGATTTTATTTTTTAGTTGTTTTTATATACTGTCAAAGGCATTGTCCTTTTCCCTCGTATTTTCTGCAATTTTGCAAAATTTCTTATGCCCGGTTTGTGAAATGCTTCAAGGATTAACAAAATGTAATGGAAGGTGAAGCCACAACCATGTTCATATGAGTAAATAAGGTCTTGTGAATTTTGTGTTTTGCACAATAAATGTTGTATTCGGCTAGTTATACTTATAACTCGATAGGTAGTGGTGATGATACGGGGATCTGTAGTAGATCTAATCTATGTTACCCGGTACGAGTGTCGGGTACGGGTATGTATTTAGGTGCCGACTACTTAAACATCTAAAACAAAGTGTCTGATCGGTGTTGACCAGATCCGGTAAGTATCTCGTACCCATACTCATGTCGTGTTGTGTCGAAACGGGGAAAGTCTGAAGGAAAGTAATGAACTAGCAGAAGACGTGCAAGTTCGTGCACTGCTCTGAGTGATTGAAAAATCATAGAGGGCTACTCATCTAGGAGAGTAACTCTTGGTTCCAGTGGTTGGCTCAATGGGTAGAGGGTTGATTGGTAATGTGTGGTCATATTCCTGATCAGTTTCCACTGTCTAAATATTGCTTGGTGAATCTATTTGTGGTTAAGATCTTATACTTTTATTTGTTTTAATGTGATTACATGACCAGGTGTTTTTTAGGATAACTTCGTTTTCTTACCTTTTTCTTCTTTTTCTTTCAAATAGCTGGCAGATGCAAAAGATGTGATGAAAGAAGTGAAGAATTTGGATGGGTCTAGATTACCTGTTTTGACACCTAACCTAAAGGTAAGTGGTAGTTATTGAAAGCAATAAACTGCACAAACTTTTTGCTGCACCAACTTTGTCTAAATGATTTCCAACCTCGTCATGGGTTAGGGCTTCGAAGCTGCAGTTGCAGCTGGAGCTAAAGAAGTGGCTGTCTTTGCCTCAGCTTCAGAGTCCTTTTCAAAGTCAAACATTAATTGTAGCATTGAGGAAAGTCTTTGTCGTTACCGTGCAGTCACTGATGCTGCTAAAAACCTTTCTATTCCTGTCCGTGGGTATGCCTCTGTCTCTTACTGTTCCATGGAATATACACTTCTATTCTGGCAATAAGAGAATGGAAAAAGCATTACTCTTTTGATATCACTGACAATATAATTACATTGGAGTGGTTACAATCTAGTTTCCTTTAGTTTTCTCAAGCACAGAATTATCTTTCTTTGTGTGTGTTACAATAAAATTTGTCTTTATGTAACATCTTTTTGACTTATATGGTCTGGCATGTACTAGAGCATCGTTCCTTTTAAATCTAGTGTTTAGATATGCTTAGGTTCTGGCAATGCCCGTGACCAGGAATGCTAGAAAAGTGGTGGCAACCCATACACGTAATACCATTTGCTAATATTTCTGAGAACGTTTCTTCTTTTCATAACTTTCCGAATGAAATCTGTGAAAACATCTCCTGAGGAACTAAGCTGATTTGCTCTGAATTGATTTGTTCACAGATCATATAATCTTCTTACAACAACTCTACTTTACACCTATTGATATTCCATAGCTACTACTAACTTTTCAATATTGGTTTTATTTTTGTTAGGTATGTATCTTGTGTTATTGGATGTGCAATTGAAGGAGCAATAGCCCCTTCCAAAGTTGCGTATGTGGCTAAGGAACTTCATGACATGGGCTGCTTTGAAATATCTCTTGGTGATTCAATAGGAGTTGGTACTCCCGGTAAGATTTCATCTCTAGTTCTTTTCCTGGAGTCTGAGATCCTGGTTTCATACTTGGGAGTCTTCTTAATGAGTGTCGCTAAAAGATATATATATATATATATATATATATATATATATATATATATATATAATTTTTTTTGGTAAACCCTCTCTTTTTTGGGAAGATCGATAGTGATTCCCACTTCCTCTCCATCATCACTCGAACTCCCGACCCATTGGTTGGAGGGGAAGTGTCTTACCGCTTGAGTTGCGCTTCGTTGTCAAAACAAATAAAAGTTATATTCTAGTTACATGAGTTATTCATGTTCTTTGCAGTTGGTATTCTTAAAGGGATTTTCCTGCTTAATATATCTTTTTTTCTTGTTCTGTTGTACTAACAACACTTGGTTTAACTTTGTACATTTTCCCATGAATAGGGTTTTCTGAATCAAGTGATGTCTCAGAAACTATTCATCTTTAGGTTTTTGTGACTATCACCATACTGCAGACTTGATGCTTAGAGACATTTCACTGAACTCTAGTACTGATCAAACATACTCCCTCTGTTTCATAATACAAGTCCTTTTACCTTTTCCATCTCTTCCCAAAATGTCATTTTCCAACTTTTAAGGATATGTACCCTTACCCATAATATTATGGTATAGACTATAAAGAAAGGGAGAGAGGTTGGTGGTTGAGACTTGCAACAATAACAACAATAACATAACCCACTAAGTCCTAATAATTGGTGTCACACCTCGTAACCTGGAGGTGACCTGGCAGCACCTCATTTGCCAATGAGATATCGAACCCAAAGATAACTTAGGAAATATATATATATATATATATATATCTTGCCTTACATAATATTCAAACTTAAAAGTGGTAATATCCATACTACATGATCAAACTAACTATTACATAGTAAGTGTTCACTACTCCTCATGCTCGTTCCCGGTTGCCCCTTCTATGTCGTCCTCATAATCATTTGCAAAAAAGAGTAAGAGAAAGAGCTATATTAGCCCAGTAAGGTTCAAACATCTTTTCGGATGAAGTCTCGTTAGACTCGAAATAATTTCCCGTTTTCCCAAAACATGAAAACATACCTTGACTTGATTTTGAACACAAAACATCATCAGTGAACTTGAAATAAAGCTTAGAAACATTAAAAACAAATACAACTTTCAAAATAGACTTGGAAAGATCACAAAAATCCCCCTTGGTCGTCCGGAGTTCAGGCAGAAGCCTCAGTATCTCCCTCCGGACGATGCACATCTGCCTCCGGTCGACCGAAGTAATCATCCGATGTTAAAAAATGACATTTCTCAGTGTAGAATAACAAAGGAAATTCCATTTTCTGAAATTCCGAATCCCAGCCCAGAAAATACATATTTGACCATAGTCACATACAACTTCATACATACCAACATGTCAAAAGCATATCCTTTTATATCCAACACTTGTACATAAGGTTTGTGCTATGAGTACCATCGTCAACCCATAACATTCATGCAAAGTACACCTTATTAGACACAATGAATACTGATTTTGCCATGCATCACATTATTCACACAATCGAACTCAATTGACTGATTCCAATTCTATGGCACTGCTGCTAACAATCCCCAACTATCTCACCCGTTTAGGAACGGACCATGCATATCATGGGTCCGAGTATACGTACGACATGGCCATACATTAATAGATACATTTCGTTATGTCATCGCTCACCCTTGTGAAGTCCACAACATCTGTTAGCAGCCCCAACTATTATACCCGCTGGGGAAAGGTCATGTACATATAATGTCACATCATATCATATCACGTTATAGCATGCACCCGAGCATCAACAGAACATAAGAAAGAATTAGAATGCATCTCGCTATGGAATCTTTCACAGCCAAGAACTTTAGTTTGGGAATGTAACTAGCAGATATACAAAATATCATACCGCATACACATAATCAATTACATATGCAGGAATATGTGACAACCAAACAATTTCACGGAATTCATACTTCACAACACTTCATCCGATTTGATGCAATAAAAGTGATGTAGAAATCCATTTGATCAGAAATCACAATTCAATAGAAATACCATTTTCATGCTTTTGGGAATGAAAATACAAGAATGTAAGAACCTTACCTTGATTGCTTATCATAAACTTCAAAAGATTTTACTTCTACCCCTTTTCCCGGAATGCTCAACACTTCACTCCGAATATGATATCTCTGAAACTGGCTGTTGGAGTTCAATCTCGTTCAGAATTTAGTCTTAGAAGTCCTCTAACCGTGCTTAAAAATTGGGGATGATCTGAGTACAATTGCTATGTCTGCTGAAGGCTTCAAACTTACTGCGCCAGGTTTTCCAGAATTCTTCTTGTTTTTCTCTCTTTTCTTTCTCTTCATTTCTCTTCTGTCTTTTATCTATGTTTTCCCCAAGTGTTGCAGCATTTTATTTTCCTTACACACCTTTTCAAAAACTAACTTCCTTTCTCCTAACAAAACTACCAACTAATCAACTTTCTATCTTAGCACGTAGGTCCTCCTATATCATATTTATGCTATTATGCCCCTAAGTCTTAACAAATAAACAATTAAACACATAAAAACAAATAAAACACATATAAAAGGTTACGGATATCACAATTTGGGGTATGAGTGAGGGATGGATAGGAGACAGACATAACCCTTGGCAATAAATGCACAAAGTGGTTGAGACTTCGTGGAGATAAAATACCTCTTCTTTCTCCTTTCTTTAATCAATGCTATATTACCTAGATGGCAGAGGCCTTATATTATGAAATGGAGGGTGTATCTGATAACATTTCTAAAATGTTAATTCAGTCACATTATTCTGATGTCTAGTTATTTGTGTGTATGGATAATATAATCATTTTATGTAGTACGTTGAACAATGTACTTCTCTGGTAGTAATAAGCAATGCGTAAGATTTTCTACTACTACCTTGCCAGATACTTGTATGTTAGTACAAGCCATTGCGTTTCGTATCAATTCGATAATCTTGTAGCCTCGCAATTTCTCGTGATCTTGCCGTATGTTATAGCTTCATACTTGCAGAAAGACTAATTATGTTCTCAGTATTTCAGTAATTCAATATGCCTATGGAATGCCATGATTTTCAGTCTATACTTCCCTTTCTTTTCCTTCTTAATTATCTCTTGTTCATTGGCACAGGTACTGTTCTTCCTATGCTTGAAGCAGTGACGGCTGTTGTTCCTATTGAGAAGCTTGCAGTCCACTTCCATGATACTTATGGGCAATCACTTCCAAATATACTAGTATCTCTCCAAGTAAGTTGTTTGTTGCAAATACTTATTGAACAGCTATAACTGCTCCAGAGTTGGCTTATGCATCAAGTTTGGTAATAATTGCAACTGAACTAGGAGTAGCTGACAGTTTCTCTTGATGCACATAAACCCTTTTCCTAGGGAATCTTATCAGCCTACTCACTCCATCGTGGGCAACAAACTTATTCTCCCTCCTTCGCTTCCTCTGTTTCGAAATAATTATCAAAATTTCTATTTTTGTTGTTTTAAAATAATTGTCAATCTCATGAATCTATAGCATATTTGGTGCTCTCCATCCCAAATTGAATGCTCACACCCCGTAACCAGAGGGTGACCTGACAGCGTCTCATCTACCAATGAGATGAGACATTGAACCATAACAGAATATATATTTTACAGACAATAAATCATAAACTGAATAAAACTTACATCGTTATTATTATTCAACTTCAACATCATTCTTATGTGTCAATACATAAATATCGTTTCATTAATGTTCAACTAAAGGAAAAAGCTTTAACATAACTATTACATAATATCAGTTCAGGTTCTACTCTTCGAATTCCCATCCCAAGACTACTTAAGAGCACCATCAACATAACCATCTGCAAAACATATAGAGGTAAAAGAATGAGCTACTAAACTAGCTCAGTAAGGATCAATCGCCCTTGGGATAGAGTACCAAATGAGACTAAAAAACATACCCGACTTTCCCAAAACATTTGAAAACATAGCTTGACATAACATATCTTGGAAAACCTTTTAAATGCTTGCAAAACACTTGAAAACATTACTTAATAACTTAGAGCAGACATACCTTGAATAGGACAGAAAACAGAACAGAAAAGAGTCCAAAAGAGTTCTAGATGATGGCTCCGGACGATGCATTCGTCCGAGGTCATCCGGACAAAGTGAAGGGGATCCCGGAGGTTGTCCGAATCCCAGGAAGTAGCCTCAGCTTCTCCCTTCGGGCGATGGATGATCAGCCCGGACGACCGGAGGGGTCACCCGAAGTTCAGAAATGCTAATTTTCAGTACAAAATAACAAAAGATAACTTGTTTTCTGAAATCCAACTTCCCCAACTCAGAAAGTACATGTTTTGACCAACTCAAACAAACAATAACAATAACAATACATATAACATATCAAAACATAACCATTACATTCCATAACAATACTCTTCCATATCAGTCATTTATACATTAGAAATCATGCTACAAGCACCATAATCGCCATAACTTATCATTCAGACATACAGAAAATCCGACATAGTAAGTATTGGAAAACGTGCAACAAGTAAATCAAAACCGAGCTCAACCACCTGGCAATAACACTAGACCAATTGTTAACAACCCAAACTATTTTGCCGTTCGGGGCCCACACATAACATACTTTGTTGAAGGGCTTAAATGGGTGTTTTAGGATATACTCTTGTTAATTCATCGTTTATCCTTGTGAACTCCACAACTACTGGTAACATATTTAGAATTTGTGATATATCCTGAAATAGGGCCATCAACAGACAAGAGCTTTAGATTCAGAATATGCATATGCTGACTCAATGAAGATGCAAAGAATAAGTATACAACGACATACGCACGAAGAATCAAGAATAACCAAGCAAAAGACGCAAATATACTTCGGTACTTCATCCAATTTTTGATGCAATAAAGCATGAGAAATCTTTCAACAATTCCATAACTTGAGAAAAGACGAATTCATCCATTTTGGGACTGAAAAACAAGAACGAATGATCCTTTCCATAGACTCTTAAACGGTTCTTCAAAGATGAACAAAAACCAGAATTTTCCAATTCTTAGATTGAACATTCGAAGACAATAACTCTTAAATGCACCGTTGGAATCCAATATCCACCGTTCAGAACTGAGTCTTAGAAGTCCTCTAGCCGTGTTAAAATTTGAGGATGATCAAATCACAATTACTGTCTATCAAATGTTGCAAACTTACTGTGCAAGGACAACCCATAAGTTTTCAGAACCATATAACGAAGTTCTAATGAAAATTACTCTAGAACAGACCGTTGAAATCCGATCTCCACCGTCCAGAATGTAGTCCTATGAGTCTTCTAACTTTAGAAACAAGAGTGGGGTCGATCAGACTTATTTACTACTTCAACTTGACGTTGTATGATGATCACTCAGTTTTTTCAGATTTTTCCCTTTCTTTCTTTTCTCTCCTTTCTCTTCATTTTTTCTCGTCCAAATGAAACGTAACTTCCCAAGACTTTTTTGTCCTAGTAATTTGCATGAATTTATGTGATTTATATGTGTTTAATTGTTTTATGTGCTAAGTGTTGTTTATATGATTTGTTTAGGGACGCATTGACATGCTTTCATGCGTCCCTAAACAAATCATATAAACAACACTTAGCACATAAAACAATTAAACACATATAAATCACATAAATTCATGCAAATTACTAGGACCAAAAAGTATCGGGTATCACAAATGTCGTCGGATACCACACCACATTTCCATCTAATCCGGCGAGTGTGAGCCAATTTCCTATACAAATCGAATGTCAACTTTCCTATTCATTTTTTAATAGAAAGTGGACATTTAATTTGAGACGGAAGGAGTATTTTTTTCCCATTTTCCCTTAATAATAATGAACATACTTTTAATTCAGAAAAATAAAATACACTTTCCAAAACCACATCATAGATATTCTCCCGTTCTCAAGATCAATAAATACCCAAACAAAAAAATAACAAACTTGGTCAAATTTACTCTTTTTTTTCAAGAGAATCATATCCTCGTATACAAAATTATCTTACTTCTATTTTGGTCATTTTGGCATGTTTCTCTATGAATTTTCTCTCTCTCTCTCTCTCTCTCTCTCTCTCTCTATATATATATATATATATATATATATATATATATATATATGTATATACCTTGACGAGAAAATCTTCAGTACTGTTGCGTGAAGTCAGCTTTGCATATATGGTGCAGCAGGCAAATCAGATTCGTCCACGTCAGTATGTTACTAGATTATCTTACTTGGAAAATTTATGAACAATGTGTGAAACTCCAAAACTAATGTCCACACAAAAGAATCTTGAATTTGGAGTACTGCAAACTAAACCAAGAACATGAATCTGAATCCTTCAGTTCTCTTGATCTACATTTCCTTTTTTATTTTTCTGTGAGAATGAGTGACAACTACGCCAATAACTTGAATATGGACGACACCATCTCTAATATCCATTTCCTTTCTGATTTTGGGTTTCGTTCAAGTTCCTTTGCGGTTCAAAGATTTTGACAAAAGACCATTACAGAGCTACTGGTTTTCCTTCTCTTCACCTTTTTCTATGATTTTCAATTCTTTCCACAATTTGTATTACATGGTAAAGATAAGAATGCAAATTGAAGGATAGGGATTTACTTGCTAAGTTGCTAGATAGTTCTTTTAATTCATGGAAAGCAGAAATCCTTTTAATACCTCTGAAGTCTGGATAATCTGATATCATTCATACCAAATGATATAGTTGAGAGTGGAAGAGAGAAAGGGAGGATTAGCTATTGTTGTAGGTTGCGGGAACAACAAGGATGAGGGAGTCGATTATGGTTTTGGATGTGTAGGTTTTCCAAGTTGTCTACAAATCTACACATAGGTTTAGCTTACATGGAGAACATACTGGATGTGGACAAATCTGATTTGCCTGCTGCACCATATATACAGTGCTGACTTTGTGCAGCAGCTCCACTGAAGATTTTCTCCTACAATGATATTTACATTTTGAAAGCAGAGGGAGTAATGTTTAAGAAGATAGCATTAGAGGAAATGATTCTGTCTTGAAGCGAAGAAACAAAAAAAATCTTGGACAAAATTTTAAATAACCATATAAATGGCTCGTCAAGTAGTGTATTTTACAACTTAAGATGGGAAAGGAAAAGAAAGATTTCCAAATACCAATCTGACCCTATGTCATCTTTTTTCTGCAGATGGGAATTAGCACAGTGGATTCTTCAGTTGCAGGCCTCGGAGGGTGCCCATATGCCAAGGGAGCTACAGGTAATGTTGCTACTGAGGATGTTGTTTATATGCTTAATGGTCTTGGCATTAAAACCAATGTTGAGTTGGGTAAACTATTGCTGGCTGGAGAGTACATCACCAAGCATTTAGGAAGGCCATCAGGTTCCAAGACAGCAATTGCTATAAGCCGGAAAACTGCAGACTCCTCTAAGATATAATTAATCACAGCTGAGAGATATTTCTATCATATAGATAAAAGTATGAGGTTGTGTCTACTAAAACAAGTCATTTTAGTCCCCTTTAAAATATGACCATCGTGTCAATTAAGTTCCTGCATCTAAAAATGTGCAAGTTCGTTCCTTCAAATTAGGCATTTGTGCTAATATGGCCCCTTTTTTTTATTATAGATATTAACATTAAAAACAACACAAAATTGAGTTATATTTGTATGTAAATGGAATATAATGATCATCTCCAGTGATCATCGCTTCGTTAAAAATATAATAAATAGTTGATGTATTATTATGTTTAATTGTTGATCTTTGTTAACGTAGTTGGCAAGTACTATGACTGTTCCGGGTTTGACATCATCTATCCGATATAATGAATTGTTTTTAAAAAAAAATGTTAATTTTCAAACGGCTTTAGATAGATGGACAAAACTGATAATATTTTATAATTTTTAGTAATGAAGCCCGATTGGGCGGTTGCCCCATATAAGGGAGAGAGAACTGCCTTAGACGAGGAGGAGATAGCCCTAGAAAGGGAGATTAAAGCTCGCCGCACGCAGGCAGAGGGTATCGAACCCACGACCTTGAAGTCGTGGGCAGGTGCCTCCCCCACTGTGCTAGGACACCTTTGATCAGTGACTTAGTTATACATTTCTATTTTAGAGAATTAATTGACACACTGGTTTTAAATGGACTACAATGACATATTTGCATTTCTAATGACTAAATTAACATAAAATCATTTTTCAAGGATTAAATTATCGTCAATCTAGATAAAATGGAATAACAAAACAGAAAACTGTATTTTATCATGTCGTATTATGAACCATAAACATGATTAAGATTCATTGGTAAAATTGTAGTGAGATTGATCTTTGTAATTTAGACAAGGGTTAATCCCATTTTAGTACCCCTAAAGTTTAGGGTCATGACAATTGATGGATCAAACTTCTTCATGCGACAGACAATGAGCCAATTTGGATGGATTCCGTGAATTAGTGAAGGAATAGAGTAAACATGCCCCTTATCAAATTTTAGAAATCCAACTTCAGCCCTCCATCCTAAAAATAAGAAGGAAAAGAGGAGAAGTTTACCCAAAAATAAAACAAAAGAAAGAATATTTAAAAGAAAAAAAGAAACCAATAATTTTGTTGTCTTCTTTCCTTCATCGCCACAAACAGTCGCCACCTTCCTTCTTCTTTATCTATTCAATCTCCTTTTCCTTTCTGTCCGATCGACATGCCTGAATTTAGATAATAGAATTTAGGGTTTCGATTTTGAAGTAGTTTTCTCCCCACTCTTCTTCCACTTCATCTGATTAGGTGTTATGATATTGAGGATGATTGAGAGAAAAAAATGAACGACGGTTCATCGGAGCTTATGAAGGGCTTTTTGGGCTTTGCCTTGGACTGATCATGATTTGACATAATGGGTCAACCATGACACTCTATTTTTTTTTGGCAAATCCGTTCTTGTATTTACCCTAAGAACCCTCAAAAGCGGTTAAAATCCCTAAACTAACATAACTTGAGAACGGATTTCAGAAATTCGTTCTCAATTGGCAGTGGATACGTCCACCAAATCTACTTTTAACCCTCTATATACACATACAAACTTCTCCTTCTAAAATAATATCAATTTCCATATTTCTCTCCAAATTTCCTTCCAACCTTAGATAGTTACTCTCAAAACTTAGCATTTTGAGATGAATAGCGAAATGGATCCAGCCCTGGAAGAGTATTTCAAACACCATTTTAAAATTGTTATTGGCAATCAAACCAATAGAAAAATGGTAATATCTTAATTTTTAATTAAATGTGTTGAGTTATCTAACACCTATTCTATTATGTAGCGTATATCATCACTGTACACAAATTGGTTGGAGCGAACTGATCTCGGGGTACCAAGTTGTTTCTATCTGAAGGACGTCATTGATAATTGTGTGTTTATGTAACCAAAATAGATGACAAGTACTACCTAGATGGTGGTTTACAAGATTTTTTTGCGTGACAACAATCTTCGGCTGACAGATACAGTTCATTTTATCCCTTATCTAATGAACCTACTAGATATTTATTTTAAGGGAGGGTTATTGATAAGGCCCGGGATCGGTTACCTGAAGGGCGAATTATCGTATCCCTCCGACGGGGCTTTTTTTGGGTAGAGTTTTCGAATAGAAATTGACAAAAACTACTCGGGATTTTCAAAACCGGTACGTTTGTTAATATTGAAATTTTGAGAAAAGATTCCTTCCTCTTAAAGTTTTTTATTGTAATTTGTTTTTTTGTGTACAATGGATATGTCGTAACTACATTCAATGGCGCGTTATAATGCAACTTGGAATAACTAAAGTACTACACATGCGAAATAATCACGGGAACAAATTGACACTCCGCGTGACGAAAGACGAAGACGGAGACGATTACTATTTTTTGGGGTGGTCTGATTTTGTTGTGTTTTCGAGATTGCACCCCGGTGACCATGTACAAATTCATCCATTCCCTTACGATATCCTTGATTATAGGCCCGAGCTGGTGGGTTTTGAGAATTTTGGAGAAGAACTTTAATAATTCATTGTAATTTTTGTAATGTATTTTTATTGAATGAAAAAAAACTTAAATTAATTTGATAAGATTGCAAACAAACTAAAAAAGTGATAATTGATAAATTCTAAAATATTATATTGTAAAAAATTAAAAATACAATTAATTTTGAGTTGCTTTGATCGGGCAAGTCTTCCGGTTGTTACCAACTTGTTTACAACTTTCGCATTTCTTCGGTTTGGGATGTCTCTGGTTCTCTCTGTCCATAGGCATTGGAAATCCCCGAGTTTGAGGTCGACCCACATTTGTACCTTTCATATTTGGAGGGTAATGGATCAAATCGAAAGGAGGTGGTCTCCAAAATGTGGGATCAAGTACATGAAATAAAATGAACTTGTAGGTATTCCTGTAGTACTCTAGAGAATACACAGGGTGGATATAATGTGCAGCATCTTCCCTGACTGATGTGGACACTGCAATTACATGTGTGCATGGAGTTGCAAATGTCGACCATTTATCACAATTACATCCACGTGCAAATATATTGACAGTGTATATTTTTCCACCTTCATCAGGTCCTCTGTATCGGGACAAGACCCTATAGATTCCCAAGTTCTTGTGATGCCTTTCCACAGTCAGTCTTGTAGCTTTCTCTTCATAAGTGAAGTATTGATCCCATATTTTCTTAGGGAATGGTGTTTTGCAATTTTTAGCGTCTTCCCTATGGAAGTCAAAATAATGAACAAGGTTTCAAAAAACCATCTCCACCAGAGCTTTCAAAGGCAGCGCCCTTGACTTCCACTCTCTCGTTGCAACCAGGTCATGCCATATGTTAACTGCTAAAATTGCCTCTCTCTTATCCTTAAACTGCATCCCCTCACTGAGGACCGAAAAATCGGGGTTCCATTTTTTAATTGGTTCTTTCCTGTAAGTCTTGTCAACAACAGGTTACATAGAACCCATATCATTCCAACAAGAAAAATTAGTATAGTTACCATATGATGACAAATCCCAAGTCGGAATAACAGAGGTATTTGGTGTTGGTTCAGGCTCCTTGACTGTCTCGTCATTAGTTGGTTCAGGAATTTCTTGGGGGATTTGAGGGATGACATTTTCCTCCGCAGTCTCTTGATCATCCTGGACATCGTCATCCTCGTGGTCTTCAGCACTAGCATCTCCCCCATCGTCTTCTGTTTCAGAAACACCGTCAATGTCTGATGTTAGACCCAACGATCCATTACCGTATCATCATTGTCTAATGAAGGTGGATCTGAAAATGCCAGCTGTGTCACATTACTTAAATGTGACACAGTCGCTACATTTGTTGGTTCGTAACTGGACGGTGGGGGAATACTTGGTATGTGATTAGACTCAGGATAATAAACTTTCGAAACAAATTGTGATTGTTCGAAAAAATTAGTTGTCGGAATGGCATAATTTTCTACCTATCTCTGCACAGTTTCAAACAATGCACCAACATGAATACATTGTAGTTTGAAATTCATTTGGATTCTCCACAAATTATCAAGATCTTCGTCGTCGTTGAGATGTACGACATCATACACTACCATGTCGTAGGTCGGCATAAAAAAAGGACGAATCATTATTAAACAGACAGTGACACTGGAAAGATCGACTCCTTTGCGCCGACATATACGGTGGCAAAGATGTCGAAATGAAATTTTTTCTATCAATTAAAAACTTCTTTCACTGGGTTCGGCGAAACGCGAAAAACCTCCGGCTTCGTACACTAAATTGTGATCGAAATGTAAAAACAATTTCATCCGACATTCAAGTGCCATTTTTCTAGAGAAAAACTAGTTGAGGGAATATATGATTTTTGTAAGAAAAGAGTTGGAAGATTTTGATATGAAAAAATGTAGTGAAGTAAGATGATTTTATATATGTTTTGTGGTTAAAGGGGATAAGGTTTTTATGACAAAAATCTGGAAAAATTGATTTTTTGATGTGACAAAACACTGTAATTGTATCTTTCTCTGGAAAAAAAACTGGCATTTAAGAACAGATTTCACAAGTCGGTTCTCAAGTCAGAACGGATTTGTCAAATCCGTTCTCAAATGCCAGGTGGTTTTCTAGCACAATGAACTTTTTCACCCCATTTTCCATTCTAGTGTTTTCCTAAGGGTTTTTTTTTTTTTTTTTTTTTTTTAATATTATGCATTATTGTAATTTTTTAGTTCATAAAAGTAGGATTTTCGCACAAAATAATAGCACTTTTATTTAATAGATAGAAAAAAAAAATTACATAAAATAATGGAAAAAAAAAACAACAACTACTTCATGGATCATTCAAAGCATCCTTCCAAGCTGCCCTCATTGGATAGGAGGTGGAGTTGGAACAAGCAGAAGAAGTATTTCCATAACTATCTTCTTCTCCGGACACTGGATTTGAGTTTTTTTTGGAACCCTTATTCTTACGAAATTTAGGTACAATCCGTTCCCACAGAGAACTGTTGTTGCACGATCCTTCCGACATCGGGTACTCGGGGGACCCTAAACAGTTAGCTCTTCCGGTGTTTTTGAACACTCACCAACTTCGTCCACCGAACTTTCAGCCTCTCTTTCAGCTGCATCTTCAGAAGCATACCGTGCTAGCCAGTACTGGGGATCTCGGACTCCTTCTGTCCCGAACATAATGCCTAGAATGCAAAACCATGGCTCGCCTTTCAGGGTGTACCGCCTAGCCCTTGGATTAGCCTAATGTAGAGAAAAACTAATTATAACTATAATTTAAATATTGATGTTATAATATATTTACATAATTACATGTAAGTGACCTTCACATATTCCACCCACTTGGCTTCCGCCCCCTCAAAATCTATCGTGTTTATCCTGCTGTCGTATTTGAACCATGGTTGCATCACAAGTGCCTAAAAATCCCAAAACCTTCTGCGAAGTTTTGTTAAGTATGCATCGATCATTTATGTTGTAAAATAGCCGTCGGTGATGTAGTTCATGGCGTCCACAATTTCTTTGTACAAATCCGGCCAAATTTTTTCATCATACTTACCATCTAAATTAAATTGAAAACAAATATCTAATAAAACCTCTTCGTATTCTAAAGTGAAGGGATTCATGGGCAGAAACTCGTTCTAAACACCCATGAGTCCTCCCCGAAGGATCCGCTCATACCAAAACGAATCTAAAAATACTTACGAAAGACTTACATTTTTCGACTAAAGATTCTGTCTTTCAGATGTGTGTTGTTGCCACCAGAGTCCTCCCTTGCGGAATTACTCCCTACCGCTATCCACGCGAAAAACGAGCAGCGAATGCTAGCTCTTCGTTTTTCTGAGTTTTGGAATTTAGAGAGAAAAAGAGGCTGAAAACCCAGAAATCTGATTTCGGTTGAATTTGTTTATTGCGGCTTAAGAAAACTTAGTCTAGGGTTTCGGCCAAGAGAGGATGATAGGGTGTGAGAGTTTGTTACAAGAACAACTCCCACGTCCTATCAACCTCTTCCGGCAGTGGGAGTCTTTAACTCCCACGTCTTGTAAACCTTTATTGGTAGTGGGAGTCTTTATCGGATAATAACTCCCACGTAATCCCAGCTATAACCAAATACCGAAAATGTCCCTCCTTAATCTCTAATTCAAATAATAACGTTTTATTATTCTCAGAGAAATAAATGTCAAATACAATGAACCTAGACACATTCTAATTCATTGAATCTGGACATGATGCTCGTTAACTCGTCTATGCGTGTGACCCTGTAGGTTCATATCACAATGGCAATGAAAACACACTTAGTAGTAGTATGTGTTCATAAATCACAAGCGGTCCCTAGCAGGACATTGTGACTACCCAAAGTGAATGAATTTACGGTGGAACCTAATATCAATCCACTATTTAATCCCTTTGTCTCACGATATCCAAATTAAGCATAAGGCATAGTAGTTGTCACCCTTATAAAGCTTAATTATATTTATGCTCGATCTCCAAATAGACTGTTCCAACAAACGGTATTTAATAACCACTTTATCAAAAACATTTGAGCACGGCCATGCATTTAGACAATCTTCCCTATCGAGGGGCCCATGGATATCTCTATCTAATGATAGAGATGGACAAATCCCATACAATGCCTCTCACATTCAAGCCATGATAGGACACTACATCCGATCATCAGTCGTATTGATTACTCGATTAAAAGTAACGTTCGACTGAGTCAAAACATGGCTCCATTCATGCTAGAATCAATGGAGACATAAGGTCTAAGGATTCCAAAATAGTATTGAGGAAATAATACTTATGACTAAGGACCATGAAGTATTATTTCTCTAACGGATCATGTCTGATGCAATATATCCTAATATATTGCATCTATGATAAGATTTGTAATAATTACACATGATTAGTAAAACATAATCATCAATCAAACATCATACTAGTTTTATTTCATTGTAAAGAACATTACATAAAACTAGGGACAGTTAGAATAGTAATTACATAAGCTAATGAGTTTTACTTTCAAATCACACATTTGATGTTCAAAAGCAAAATTAACTATTCAAAATACATGCTCAAAAAGATATAAAACGTACAACATATGCTAATGGTCGTAGGGCACTACTAACAAAAAGGCCATTCCTTAGAAAAATCAACGACCTTGAATTTTTTAACCATTTCTTTTGGAATTTTTTTTTGGAAAGTTAGCCATTTATGTTGAAATTTGGAGATGTTAAGAAAAAGTATTTGCTTGGGAGATTTGAATGCCTTCAAATGGGAGAATAAAATTTCAAAGATTTAAATTTTGTAGAGTGTGGTGAGGATATAAATGGTGTGTGAAAATACTCAAAACACTGAAAATTTGAATTTTTTTGAAATATTTTTTGAAATTATTATTCCGGAATTGACAACTCCCTGAAAATTGGTCAGAAAAAGAACAGATATGCCAAATCCGTTCTCATTTCAACCTTCAATTCTTCAAAAGGTGGTGAGAAAAGAATAGACACTGTAAAAGTGCTACAATTTGAGGGTGTCTAGGGTTTGTACAGCTTTTTAGGATTTCTGGAAAGCATTAGGGTCAATTATGAGAACGAATTTGGGGAATCCGTTCTTGTAAAAAATGTTTGCCCAAAAAAAAAAAAAGACTGCCATGGTTGGTCCATTAAGTCAAACCATGGCCAGTCTAAGGTAAAGCCCGGGCTTTTTACCGTTGCTATGGACTTAGAGGCTTTTGTGTGGTGTATGTCTTTGTGTATTGTGCGTCACAGAGTGGATATAGTGGTTGTGGTGATGCTGGCGGCGATGGGTAGTGTATCTACTAGTTCGCCGACAGGGGTATGAAGGAATGATCTAGCAATGGAAGGGGGCGGTGGATCTGGTAGTGGTGATGATGTGATTTTTTGAGATGAGTTCATACTATGCAGGGGATAAGGAATATATATGATATTTGGTTGGAGAAAATTGAAGAGAGAGTGAGAATTTAGAGGAAGAGTGGGGTCGACGACGGGGGCAAAAGGAAGAAGACGAGGGGAATTGGGGAAAATGAGAGAAAAATGAAAATAAAAAGGATAATTTTTAAATGATTTGTTGTTTTCTTTAGGCTAATTGGTGAAATTCGTCCCCAAGCAATTTACGATTGGTGACTTGGGTCCCCAAATAATTTTTTTTTCTCTATTAGATCCCCAAACAATTTACTTATTTGTACCATGGGTCCTTTTGTTCAAAAAATCGCTACTCAACTGTTAGTCAACACGAATTTTAAAATTCCACTCAAAACACAAGGGTATTTTTGGTATTTTAATCAACGACCCATTAATGAGACCTGCCCCATTTCCATTACCCACTTCCCTAAGCAAGTGCTTCACCACCTCCACCTCCACCAAGTCCTTCACCATCAACTCCATCTCCTCCTCCACCCATTGATGACCAAGATTGCAAATTTAAGATCAATTCATTCTAAACCCTTCAGTTTGTGATTTTTCATCCATCAAGAACACAAAATCCTCAACATTAAATTGAAATGGAACTTGAAATGTGTTTCATTAAAACCCTTTTACCAACAAAATCATGAAAAGCAAGAAATAAAACACCCAAAATCATGTTACTACTATTATTTTTAGCAACATTTGCTCCACTACTATTACTACTCTACTTATTAGCCATGAATACCAAGAAATAAAACACCCAAAATCATATTTTTTTCAAGAAAATTAAAAATCCAACTCATGCATTAGCTTTGCTTCTCTAATTAAATTCAAGAATTCCATAGCCCTTCTTCAGTTTAGGCCTATCTAGCTCCAAAATTCTTACGAAATTTTTCTAAAATTGGTGGCGGAGCAGAAATTGGTGGCGGTGGAGCAGCGGTTGAAGAAGAAAGGGAGGAGGAAGAAGAGGGAATGGGTGGGTAGAGGCGGGTGGGTGGGTTTGGGTTGAGTTAGTATAGGAAATACCAAAAATATCCTTGTGTTTTTAGTGGAATTTTTAAATTCGCGTTGACTAACCGTTGACTAGCGGTTTTTTGAACAAAAGGACCCATGGTGCAAACCCGCAAATTGTTTGAGGATCTAAAATAAAATAAAAAATTGATTGGGACCCAAGTCACCAATTGTAAATTGTTTAGGGACGAATTTCACCAATTAGCCTTTTCTTTAAAAATAAATTCATAAAGACTCTTGTACCCCGTCTTTGTGTTTTCCATCTAAATTGGTCATTTGTCTGTTGCATGAAGAAGTTTGGTCCCTCAATTATCATGGCCCCCAACTTTAGGGTACTAAAATGAGATTGACCATTTAGATAGTTCTCAAGTTTCTTTTATAACAATTCTAAATGTATCATAGTCCAGTACAATAGAACGATATTGGAGAAATGGAAAAAAATGTGCCCAATGATTATTGTATAGAGGAAAATGCTATAAATATCTTTTATTTATTTTCGCTTTGCTAGTACTTCCAACCTGCTAATAAAAAACCGAAACAAAAGATGATGGGTATTATTAACAAAATGAAAATAGATGAATGATATTGATAACATTTTCCTCTTATTTTTATCACTTTAGCATATGAATCTCATGTTTCCCATCTGCACTCTATCCTTGTGAAAAGTAGTAGTTAGGGGTGTTTAGGAAAAATTAAAATCGATCTATCAAAACTGATCTAATCTGAAATTTTGATTTTAGTAGTGTATTAGATTGATTTTGGGTTGGCTAAAATTGGATCCTAATTTTTTTATTTTTTTGAAAAAATTCTCAATCTAATTCAAACCAAATCGAAGATTTATCATAAATAACATTGTCATTTATAAAACAACAACTCACCATTCTCTAATTCATCACAAAGAACAACTGTTTGCTTCCATATTTTAGTTGTTCTAGTATCATCATTATCGCTCTCGACCTGTCATAATGGATAAAAGAGTTATTCAATTGCTGATATCAATAACAGATGTCCAAAGGTAAGAAATACTTACTGAAATCACATCGATTGAGCATTTCCTTTTACTCAAGTCTCCACATAAACCATTATCTTGAAACGAACTTGTGTGGCCATCGTAAGGGGCATCGTTTTTGTCAAGAAAATCTCTGAATCTTTTCCATTCATCAATATCTGCATCTTCTTCAACCGTTAGTTTAAAATTTTCCATTGAATAAATCAGTACTCTAACAAAATAAAAAAAGTAGACGAAAGGGAGAAGAAGAAAGAGGATGAACACGATAAAAAGTGAGAGAAAAGGATGAAGCTTTGAGAGAATGAAAGAGATGAAAATGGAGGGATTTTAAGGATCCTCAATCATCTTTTACCAATTAAAAGTCAAAGAGAGAAAAGAGAGGGAAATAAAATTTCATATTCCCGCCCAAAATGATAGTCACATCCAGCATCAAAAGTACAAGATCCAACGGCTGTCAGCGAGGCCCGCATATACTGAACAACCCTTGTTCAGCAAAGGAGCCAGGGCGGTTTAGAAGGATGTGTTAAGTTAGGGTTTTGGAATAAAAAATAACTTACAATATTATGATGGATGAAATAAAAATTTCAAGAAAGACTTTAATCAAAGATATGTTGTTCCTCCTGGGTTCGAAGATAAGAAGAACCTCATCGAAAAACAAGGATAAGAACCCGAATCCTTCGGAGCAATGGCGGTGCTATGAAGGGGCAGGGGGGAGACTGTCACGGGTCGTCTCTTGAGGTTCTTAGACTCACCGTGATGCCGAGTGACCTTGGATCCTAGCCCCAAGTCACTCCCGGCTTTTGAAATAATCGAAAAGGGACAAACGCTTCACAATGGCAAATTCGTAAATAAACACAAAATAAATGGCACGGGACAAATTGCACGAAAATCACTTCATTGAATTGAATGCATGTTTACAGAGTTTGAATGTACTATACTACGAGGGGGAGGAGTCGTTTACATGAGATTACAATTGCTTGCTTGCTTGCTTGTGTGTATATTTTTGTTCCCCCTTATAGGTGCTTAAAAAGCATTTGCCCATATGACAGGAGTGTAGCACTTTTTTTCCGATGAGGTGGGAAGACTATCTACCTATGTTATACACATGATAATCACAATCTAGCTCGTGCATTATCTTCAAAATGTTGTATAAGGATGACCCACCAAGTTTGGGCTCATTTGGAGTTCATCCGGATGCGAAACGGCAAGTGCTAAGTTGTAGGTCTGATGGGCGCTGCCGCTGCATTCTGCTGCACGCTGGGCGGCTGGCTGGGGCGCAGCTATAGTGCCTCTGCTGGGCGGCTGGCATGGGCGCTGGCCTGGGCGGCTGGCATGAGCGGCTGGCATGGGCGGCTGGCATGGGAGTTGGCCTGGGCGCTGCTGCACGCGGCTGGGCAGCTGGCCTCGGCGCTGCTACACGCTGGTTGGGGCATGGCTGCCATGCGACGTGCACGTCGTTGGGGCCCACCGAGGTTAGCCGACGTCATGCGCCACATGGTAACTTCATGCGATGACATAGTGTGCCGAGTATCGTCACGGTCGCTGAGAGATACTATATTCGTGCGACCCGTGACATCCTCCTCCACTTGATTTGGCAACGTCCTCGTTGCTGTAACTGCCTTGTAGTCCTCTATCAGCGGTTTAAAGGCTCTCATATCTGATTCTCTTTCCCAAGTGTCTTCTTCGGTGCCCCGACCTTGCCAATGCACCAAGAATTCCATATACTGCCTCTTACCCCTCCTGGTTGTCCGAGCATCAAGGATTTCCTCGGCTACTTTCTTGCTCAATGTTGTTGAGGAGGGCGGATACCGTAGGGTCGTGTCAACCCGCTCTTGTAGATTCTCATGATAAGATTTCAAAAGACTTACATGAAAGACTGGGTGGATCTTCATGTCTGGCGGAAGTTCCACTTTGTAAGAAACTCCCCCAATCCTTTTCAATATAGGTAGGGTCCAATGCATTTGGGCATCAGTCTCGTATCCAACCCTTTATTTCGTTGAGGCTCTCTTTTCAGATGCCTTTTTACCATTACTTGATCTCCGACCTGAAACTCCACAAATCACCGATTTTGATCGGCATACTTTTTCATCCTCTTCGCTGTCTTTTCAAGGCACATCTTCGTAAGTTCCACATTCTTTTTCCAGTCTCCGGAGAAGTCCTGCGCCCGCGAAGACTTGGCTCTGACTGGCGTGTCTGTAGTTTGAGGTAGCAGAGGTTGTTGGCCAGATACAATCTCAAAGGGGCTCTTGCTAGTAGCCGAACTCTTCTGTGCATTGAAGCAGAGCTGCGCCACATCCAGAAGTTCGACCAAATTTCTTTGATTAATCCACACGAAGTGCTGCAAGTATTCTTCTAGCATCCCATTATATCTTTCAGTCTGCCCATCTGACTCGGGGTGGAATGCCGAACTCATGCACAGTTTAGTGCCAAGCCGCAAAAAGAGTTCGGTCCAAAATTTCCCTGTGAATCTCCCATCCCGATCACTGATGATCTCCCGGGGCACTCCCCAAAACTTCACCACATTCTGGAAGAATAACTTAGCCGTCTCTTCGGCCATCACATATTTCGGTGCAGGAATGAATGTGGCATACTTCGAGAAACGATCAATCACAACTAGAATGGTGGCATTGTCTCCTATCTTCGGCAGTCCAGGGATACACTTTCCCAAGGTTTAGCTGGTACGGATAGAGGCTCGAGCAGTCCTCCTTTCTTTTGCCTATCGACCTTGTCCTTCTGACACGTATAGCAAGTCTTCACAAAATCTGAAATCTCATCCCGCATATGGGGCCAATAGTATGCCCTTTCCACCAAGGCCATCGTGCGGTCTTCTCCTTGGTGTCCAGCCCATAGTGTACTGTGGCATTCCTTAATAATTCTTCTTCTCAAGTGTCCACCCTTTGGAACATAGAGACGATGACCCCATGTCATCACAAGTCCATCGTCTACCCAAAATCGTCGAGTCTTTCTTTCTTTAATCATCGACATAAGCTGTTGTCCAGTGGGGTCATCTGGCAAAAACCCACGTATTGCCTCTTTTATGCCCATGGAGAATTCGCTAATAGCCAAAGTTGAGAGTTGGCTTGATAGAGCTAGTTCACCCATTCGGCTTAGAGCATCAGCGACCACATTTGTTGCACCAATTCTGTATTCTAGCGTGAAAGTTGAATTCCGCTAGAAGTTCTTGCCAACGGGCTTGTCGTCCCGTTAGTCTCGGTTGAGTCATGAAGTGGCTCACCGCAGTGTTGTCCGTCTTCACAAGGAAAGCAGCTCCCAATAGGTAATGTCTCCATACCCTCAAGCAGTGGATTATGACAAGGAGCTCTTTCTCGTGTGCCGTGTACTTTCTTTCTGCTTCGCTCAGCTTTCTACTCTCAAAAGCTACCGGGTGGCCTTCTTGTATAAGCACCCCTCCGAGGACAAAGTCTGAAGCATCAGTATGCACCTCAAATGGCTTAGTCATGTCTGGTAGGCCTAGCACCGGGTCAGTGGACATTTGTCTCTTCAAGTTCTCAAAGGCCAATTGACAATTCGAGTCCCAATTCCACTCCATCTTCTTCTTGAGAAGCTCGGTCAAGTGTAAGGCTATCTTGGAATAGTCCTTCACAAATCGCCGATAGTAGTTGGCCAGTCCAAGGAATGATCTCAATTTGTGCAGATTCTTCGAGGGCTGCCACTCCAAGTGTGCTACATGGTCCTCCAAGATGTTTTTATAGATTACAATGTCATCCAAGTATACGACCACAAATTGGTCCAAAAAGTCTCTCAAAACTTGATTCATCAAGGTGCAAAAAGTTGCAGGAGCATTGGTTAGCCCAAAGGGTATTACCAGGAATTCAAATGCCCCATATCTCGTCACACAAGTGGTCTTCATTTCATCTCCCTCCTTCACGCGTACTTGCCAGTAGCCCGAACAAAGATCAATTTTGGAGTAATACTTCGCCCGACTTAGTTGATCAAAACAATCAGCCGGCAGAGGTATATGACACTTGTTCTTGATCGTGATCTTGTTGAGTGCCCGATAGTCCACGCACATGCGAAGAGACCATCAGGCTTCTTTTGGAATATTATTGGGGCACCATAAAGAGACCTTGCAGGAACGATGATATCGGCCTCCAGCATTTCCGGTGGTATAGATCCTGATTTCTCCTCCACCTCTTCCCAATTTAGGTGAGCAAGGAAAGTTGGCTCTCCCTTCTTAAGACCCTTCCCCAGTTGGAATGCAGACAGCTTGGGGTTGGCCGATTTCCCAACAATAACGGGCACAACATTCCCGTCAACAATAATCGAATCAGCATAGGGGAGCACTTGCGTCTTATTATCCCTCATAAATTGGAGACCCCATATGAGTTTGAAGTCATCCATCTGGGCCGCGGTGAGGTCCGTGCTCCCCTCAAAAGGACCCACACTTATCTTCACTGCCTTCGCCACTCCAGCAACCGTTTGAGGCGGTGAGTTTATGGCACCGTTCGGTTACATTTTTCTAAAGATAGACCCAATCTCTCCACTTCCGAGATGTCTATATAGTTGTGGGTAGTGCCGGAATCCACCACAGCTCGAATGGGTATCTCGTTGATGTGCACATCCACGTACATCAATCCTTGATTGCTTTTAGATCGAGTGCCTAAAGCTTCATGACCGCCTTGAGCCGTTCGCATATTAGCTAGTGCTCCAGCAGCACCTCCTTCTTCCTGATATGCTTCCTCACGTTGCATTTGGGGTGTATCTGGTCCCCTTTGAGAACCATTCGCCGCCAGAGGTCCACCCTTGTAGGTTGGGCAATTTCTTAATGGGTGAGGCCCTGAACAGTTGTAGCACGACCCAGCAAATGGTCTCGGTGTGTAATTTCTCTGTGGGGCATCATCGCGGTTTTGTCCCACGAAAGAGTGGGAGGGCCTATCTCCTCCACCTCTTGTGAAGTTCGGTTGGAACGGCTTGTAGTTCCCCGTCTTAGTCTGGAAGGTAGTCGACTTCTCCTTGTCCTTCCTCACGTCTGACTGAAAGTCTACTAGGCCCTCACCAATAGTTATAGCATCGGCCAGGTTCTGCATGCGCTGGCGAGTAAGCTCATTCTTAGCCCACGGTTTGAGACCTTCCATGAAACAAAAAGCTTGTCCGACTCGGACATGTCAGTAATCTGTAGTAAGCATGCTGAGAAGCACTTGACGTACTCTCGAATAGTCCCACCCTGCTTCAGTTCTCTAAGCTTTCGTCTAGCTTCATAGACAACGTTCTAGGGAAATAACTGCTTCTTCAGAGCTTCTTTCATTAGTTCCCAAGTGTTTATGGTTACCCGCTCGGCTTCCAGCTCAGCCGATTGGACTCTCCACCATAATTTCGCATCGTCCTCCAAGTACGTAGCAGCCGTACCCACCTTCATACTCTCCTCGGTGATACCTACCGTCTTGAAGTATTGCGTGATGCCGAAGAAGAAATTATCTACTTCTTGAGCATCCCTTGCTCCTTTGAATGCCTTAGGTTCTCTCACCTTTAGTTTCGTTGCATGATTAGGGGCAGCTTGTTGGGCATTCCTTTCTCCAGCGGCTCGGCCTATGGCTAAGGAAAGCGTCCTTAGCTCTGCCTTCAACTCTTCCAAAGCAGCCTGCATATCAATCACTGCTTTGGTGTTGTTGGTCAACGATGAGCGCATCTCCTCGGTCGCTACCTCGTGGCTTACCAACTTAGCATTGTGTGCTTGGGTAACATGGAATAACTCTCTTGTAGCGTTACTCATTTCCTCTAGTTCCCCACTTTGCACGCCGATATCGTTTTCCATAAGAGTCGTCTTCCTCTTCATGGATTTGACATCCTCCTCGCTTTCACCATAGTAGAAGGTATGCACTTTTCTTACCATGGCCTCTAGAGCATCTAGTCTGGCCTTGGTAGCATCATCCGTAGCCAACACGCCTCTCATTTTCGTAGCCATCGCTTTTTTAAGTCCCGAGTTCTAGCAACCTTGCTCTGATACCAAGTGTCACGGGTTGTCTCTTGAGGTTCTTAGATGCACCGTGATGCCGAGTGACCTTTGATCCTAGCCCCAAGTCACTCCCGGCTTTTGAAATAATCGAAAAGGGACAAACGCTTCAGAATGGCAAATTCGTAAATAAACACAAAATAAATGGCACGGGACAAATTGCACGAAAATCATTTATTGAATTGAATGCATGTTTACAGAGTTTGAATGTACAATACGACGAGGGGGATGAGTCGTTTGCATGAGATTACAATTGCTTGCTTGTGTGTATATTTTTGTTCCCCCTATAGGTGCTTAAAAAGCATTTGCCCATATGACAGGAGTGTAGCACTTTTTCCGAGGAGGTGGGAAAACTATCTACCTATGCTATACACATGATAATCACAATCTAGCTCGTGCATTATCTTCAAAATGTTGTATAAGGATGACCCACCAAGTTTGGGCTCATTTGGAGTTCATCCGGATGCGAAACGGCAAGTGCTAAGTTGTAGGCCTGATGGGCGCTGCCGCTGCATTCTGCTGCACGCTGGGCGGCTGGCTGGGGCGCAGCTATAGTGCCTCTGCTGGGCGGCTGGCATGGGCGCTGGCCTGGGTGACTGGCATGGGCGGCTGGCATGGGAGCTGGCCTGGGCGCTGCTGCACGCGGCTGGGCAACTGGTTGGGGCGCTGGCCTCGGCGCTGCTGCACGCTGGTTGGGGCATGGCTGCCATGCGACGTGCACGTCGTTGGGGCCCACCGAGGTTAGCCGATGTCGTGCGCCACATGGTAACTTCATGCGATGACATAGTGTGCCGATCGAGCATCGTCACGGTCGCTGAGAGATACTATATTTGTGCGACTCGTGACAGGGCCCTGGCCCCCCAAGAATTTTCAATTTTTTTTATATACTAGGTATATATATCCAACGGTGCAAATTTTTTTTTATACTACGGCCCCCCCTAAACTTCATTGCTGGCTCCGCCACTGCTTCGGAGGTGAATTCTTCACCCCACTTCCTGAATAGCTTCAAAATGAATTTAAATCCCCAAATCCTAACATTATCGTCTATCTTAAAGATTTTACTCAAAATGATATTTTTTAAAGACTTCCTTGAAGAAAACCTATGTTATGCCAAGTTTCCTACTTCATGAACCTTTGTAATGGACTTTAAATCATCAAAAGTTTCTTACGTCTTATAGGAAGTTTCCGAGTAAAAATGTTTCCCATATTTTAGATACTTCCGAATCCATAAAGATTTCCTTGAAAACTTTGACATGAAAATGCTTGATTTAAATAAGTACGCCCTCCATTCCCATTTAATTGTCGTTTAGGAGATATATTAGGTATCTAAATTAAATCTTCGTGTAAGGTTCTTTTATTAGTTGTCAACAATTTATTCCAATTATACCGTCGACATTTCTTTTATTTGTGGCCTCTGCCATCCCTTCTGAAAGTACAAAAAAATGACAAATTACTTAATTTTTTAAAATTGTCTAAAAAGTCTTATATTTAGGAATGGAGGAGTATTTCATATTACGTGAAACGGAATGCACAGGAGCTTTAAGCATTAACTCTTATGAAATCAAATTGAGCATGAAAACCCCGTTCTTCCGAAGGAATTGATGGAAATGTCCGCTTGTCCAAGATCGCATGGGTAGGTGGCTACTGGCTAGTCGCCCCTACCGAGGCTTCTTTTCTCATTCGAGAGTTGAATTCTATGAAACTTTAAGGATTCAAATCCGAGCCTGTTGAGGGAGGCAACAGGGATAGGGAAAGCACCTGCCTGACCGTCTTCTGGGATGCATGTACCTGCATGGTTTATAAACATGACTCGAGTTAGTGTACTTGGAGTTGGGAGGTTCAACTCCAAGTCACTTTACTCCAGAGTGGAGACTGGTAGATTGTCCGGTCTTGTTGGCGTCTCAAATACAACTCAATCAATACAGTACAAATTTTAGATTAGTTCTTTTAGGCCGAACGGCTCATATCGGGGTCCAGTTGCACAGTTTATATTAGTTATCTCCTTAATTTGTTCCAAATACTTCTTAGTTCTTCAATTCTATGATCACATTCCCTGTTAATTAAGAAATTAGTCCCTAAAAACTCTATTTACAGTATTACTCTCTCTTATTGTGTACTAATTAATCTAATCTAATCCATGGGCAACCTTGAGAAATTCCGAATAAAAATGACTAGCTTTATGAACAAACTTAATAGTAATTGACATTTTAATAAATTTGACGTTTGAAGCATGAAAGGTGCAACTAATTTGAAGAGTTGCAAAATATATCTTTTGGGATTCTCTTGCTGCAATATTTGTGATCTCCAATATCACGATAAAAGGGGGGGAAAAAATAATACAAAACCAGTTACATTTTGTTGTCTGCATTCCTATCTTAAAGAGTCAAAGTAAATTGCTCTCAAGTTTTTTTAGGGGAAATTAAGAAATCATAAAATTGTGAATATTGGGCACGAGGCAAGATCCCCCGGAGTATTGTGTCGTCCCAAATAATTAGTATTTGTTCTAAACGTTTATTTATGGAATGACTTGCTACTATAAGTGTTTATGGTTCGTTTTGGACAATTTTCAAACTAAACCAATACTTTCTGTTTGAAAATTTTGAAACCAATTCAAATTGATGAAAACCTGAAACCGATACATTCAGTTCACATAGTTTTGTTTTGTTTTGATTCGGATTCGTTGGTTTCATGAGATACAATATATTTTAGTTACAATAACGTTCAAGAAACAATATAATAAATGTAGAGTAAATACTTTTCTATGGAATGTTATAATAAATAAATTAAAGTACAAAAGGGACAAATAAATGCGTGTAATATTTATTTGTCTAATAGGAGAACACATGCGTGAAATGACATGATATCAGATATTACATGCGTGTGTAACGTATAGGAGAGGAAATCATGTCATAGTTTATTTCTTCCAAAATCAACACAAGAACAATAACTTATAAAAGACAAAGAATGAAAAAAAAACAAGACATCTCAATCCAATGTTGGTAGTGTGATTTCTGAGAAGATAAGTGTGGATGGAAGAAGGAAGTGTGTTATTAGGGATTAGTTTAATGTTATTGATCAAGTAAGGAGTTTATAAGATGGTAAATTTATTATATTGCAAAAGATTCATTCAATTTGTTATTTGCTAAAAGAATTGCCACATAAAAATAACATTTACATAATTCCTCTTATCTGAAGTTTATCATGAAATACATGCAGGGTTGGAGGGATTGAAAGATTAACACGATGAGTAGAATGATAAGACATATGACATACTGAACAGGTGTTCTGTCGGGAAAAACAAGTGTTCAGAATGCAATAACATAAATAAATTTTCGACATAACGCCTATTTTTCGACAGAATGCCTGTTCTTTCCTTCTGAATACCTATTCTGTAAAAAAAAACACATGTTCCATGTTAAAAGGACATGTGTCAGTCTTGATAGGACGTATTTGTTTTTGTTAATAAACTGTTTTGTTCAACAGGAAATGCTGAGAATGCCAACAATTTAAGCACAATGTATATGAGGACAAAGAAGTTCAAAATAGCGGATGAGTTTAGAGAATTTTACTTGAATTATGCTCATAATTTAGGATTTGGTGTAAGGAAAAATTACTGTAAGCCATTACGCGGAGATAAGGAGCAGTGGGTTACTTGAAGTATGTCAGCGAGGAGAAAATTACTAATATATTTTAGGCAGATGGTTTAATGAAGACGGACTATGGTTATTTTGGCGATTCAGTGACTTTTGAGCAACAACAATTTCAGACACGTGTATTATGATACGTTCCTTTACTAAAAAATTGCACAATGAACACATAAAAATTTGTTCAGAACACCTGTTATGTTATCCAGAACACTTATTCTTTCTCACTGAACAAGTGTTCTTTATCAATGAACACCTGTTCTTTGTCAGCGAGCACCTGTTTTTTGTCACTAAACACATGTTCTTTCTCAATGAACATGTGTTATTTGTCAGCGAACACTGAACACATGCTATTTGTCACTAAACACTGAACGTGTGTTCTTTGTCAATAAACACCTGTTGTTTGTCACTGTATGTAATACATGTGTTTATTAACATACCGTTACCGCGTTGGTTTCAGCTCTATTTGTTGGTTTCAACCATCACCACGAATCATGCATATTTGGTGCTACACTCCTGTATGACGAGACAATCCCTTTTTTTCAATGTTTTTTCAAGACATTTGTGAAATGCATGTCCGGGAAAGCCCCCTTAACATTTTTTACCAACCAGGACGATGCAATAGCAGCTGCAATGAAGTGTGAGTGCCCGAATACATTCCATGGATTGTGCGCATGCACATAAAGGAAAATGTTGTAAAGAACCTAAGCTCCTTGTGGACATCGGAATTCAAAGAGAATTTTTTTTAAGCAATGTATAATGTTGATGATGAAAAAGAGTTTGACTACGTGTGGGAAACAAAAAAGATGTAGTCCACCCTTGGGTCAAAATGATCCATGGGTTTCGAGAGCAATGGTCATCTGCATGGGTTAGGAAACATTTCACCGCTGGCATTCGATTAACACAATTGAGCGAGTCCAACAACAGTGTTCTTAGAGGATATCTTAAGGCGGACCACAACCTTGTTCAGTTCTTCACTCACTTCAACAGGATGTTGAACGATAGACGAAATGCTGAGGTTCAACTCAATTTTGAAGTTATGAACAAGTTGTCGAACAACAAAACTCCACATAGCCATTTGGCTAATAGTGCAGCAAGACATTACACTCCTAATGTATTCGCAATGTGGCAGGAACATGTACTATATTACTCCCAATAATAGGTGTTTTGTATGACAGAACATGTGTTCTAGGTGGTCTAACATGTATTCGATTTTGCTTGTGTGCAGTATCATCAGCCTATGAAGTACTTGTTAGAGCAATGTCCTTCAAAAAACTGTGGTAGTAAGAATGCATACTTTGTGTTCAAGAATGTTTTTGAAACTGGTATGATATCAAAGCTTGATGAGAGGATTGTTATGGTTGATCCAGGAAAAACAATTATAGAATGCACATGTCGATTATTTGAAATACTAGGTTTGCATTGCCGACATGCCCTTAGAGTTATGGAACTTCTAGGATCTAGCGGTGGAGTACACACGAAATTGAGAGAGTTGCCATCACACTACGTGATGAAAATGTGGACAAAAAATGTGAAAAGTGGGGTAGACCTAGGTTGCCTTAGTGGTGGTGGTAAAGTTCCGAAAGAATATGGAAAACGTTATCAACAACCTGTAGAAAGATAGTTTTGCTGGTAACAAATGTATGTGGAAGTGATGTTGCATTTGAATATGTTGATCAGTGTTTCGATGATTTGTGCAAGCATGTAAATATGTTACTCGTAGATTACGGTTCCAAACAAGCACCTATTACTCCCAGTAAGAATTAATACCTATCGTGGGGGTGAGTGAATAGCTATTCAGTCAAACATGGATAGATTTTCATATCCGCATGTATAAATAGTTATTCATGCTTGACGGAATTCTGAAGGGAGCCATGAGCGGAAACTCGTTCCAAACACCCATGGATCCTCCCCTGAAGGATCCGCTCATATGAAACGAATCGAAAATAGCGGTAAAAACTTACATTTTACGGATTCAAGAAGCTGCTTCTTGAATGGAGGATGGCGTTTCTTGGATGCTAATCGCCACCAATTGATCTCCCTCATGGAAAGTTCCTCTACCGGTATCCACGCTGACCCAAACGGGCAGCGATTGCTAGCTCTTCGCTTTTTTTCCCGGGTTTCGGGATTTAGAGAGAAAAGGGAGAGGCGTAAAACTATTTCGGCTTCTTGGGTATTTCGGTCGAAAGCATTGAAGTCTAGTGGTTTCGGCCAAGAGTTTATTATATAGGGTGTGAGAGTTTGTTCCCGTAACTAACTCTCACGTCCCTCAACTCCTTCTCGGCAATGGGAGTCCTCAACTCCCACGTCCCCTTAGACTTCTGCGGTAGTGGAAGTCCTTATCGGATAATAACTCCCACGTAATCCCAGCTATAGGTAAAATACCGAAATTGCCCTCTATCTCTAATTCGAATAATAAACACTTTATTATTTCCAGAAAGACAAATGTCGGATACAATGAACCTAGACACATTCTAGATTCATTGAATCGGACATAAAGCTCGTTAGCTCTGTCTATGCGTGTGACCCCCGTAGGTTCATCTCACAATGGCAATGAAAACACACTTAGTAGTAGTGTGAGTCCATAAATCACAAGCGGTCCCTAGCAGGGACATTGTGACTACCCAAAGTGAATGAATATACAACGGAACCTAATATCAATCCACTATTTAATCCCTTTGTCTCAGCGATATCCTAATTAAGCATAAGGCATGGTGGTCGTCACCCTTATTAAGCTTAATTATATTTATGCTCGATCTCCAGGTAGACTGTTTCGACAAATAGCATTTGATAACCACTTTATCAAACACATTTGAGCACGGCCATGCATTTAAACAGTCTTTCCCTATCGAGGGGCCCATGGATATCTCTCTCTAATAATAGAGAGGGACAAATTCCTTACAATGTCTCTCACATTCAAGCTATGATAGGACACTACATCCGATCATCAATCGTATTGATTACTCTGTTACAAGTAACGTCCGACTGAGTCAAAACGTGGCTCCATTCATACTAGAATCAATGAAGACATAAGGTCTAAGGATTCTAAAATAGTATTGAGGAAGTAATACTTATGACTTAAGACCATGAAGTATTACTTCTCCGACTGGATCACGTCCCAATACAATGTATCCCTATATATTGCATCTATGATGTGATTTGTATCCATTACACATGATCAGTAAAACAAGATCATCAATCAACAATCATACTAGTTTTATTTCATAGTAATTAAGCATTACATAAAACTAGGGACTTCTAGAATAGTAATTACATAAGCTAATGAGTTTTACTATCAAATCACACATTTGATAATCAAAAGCAAAATTAACTATTCAATTACTTGTTCAAAAAGATAACAAAACGCACAACATGTGCTAATGGTCCTAGGGCACTACTAACAGGAATAACGGTTATCACATCCATAGTTACCTTATCTATGTATAAGGGTAAACCATTCGTGAATGAAGTTAACGGATTAATGGGGTTACATTACCAACTTACATTAACTTTTTTATCTATTTTATATGCAGATATTACACACTCTGATGGCGAAAATGGAGTTCAACCTACCTGGCTAGAGCTGAAAAAGAGAAGTGTTCCGAACAGATCAAAGAAGAGGTTAAAGAGAGTTGTAGAGTTCAAAAGAAAGCAGACAAGGGCCAACCATATTAGGCAGCGAGAAAAAGAGGCAGAAGCCCCTTTCTATATAGGTGAAGAAAGCATTCACCTGACACTTAGAGCATTATATATCGTAAATATGAACCTTGGTTGTTTTGAACACCTATTTTTTTATTGGGAACACCTATTTTTTAGCGTGAACACCTATTATTTTGGTATGAACACCTGTTATTTGGGTAATAACACCTACTATGAACACTTATATTTTTACGTGTTATCTCTGCTTTTTTAATGAACACCTGTTTTTTGGGTCTGATACCAATTGAAATACCCGTAGGGTGGTATTTGCAATACCGAAGGGGGAGAACCTTAGAGGGGGGGTGAATAAGGTTCTCAATGTTTTTATAGTTTTCTACCAAATTCTTTTCCTAAGTGATCACCTTAACAACAATTATGTTCATTAAGCATATAAGAAGAATTAAAGCATGTAAGAACACACAAGTCATGAGGAATGGAATTTAACAAGAGATATATAAAACTATAAAGATCTCTAAATGCAATTCCTATTGCCCAAGCCAAAGGTAGAGATAGCAAACAAATTGAGTAACTCTAATACAAGCAAAGATGATATAAACAATATGCCCAAGCTAATATTATAGATAACAAACAAATTGACTAACTCTATATACACAATTTATGGTATAAGCAAACAAGTTCATTAACACATAAGCACACGTATAATGATGAACTTGAATGTAAAGAGATAGACTTAGAAGATCAAACACAAGGATGTAGAGTGGTTCGATCACAACGATCTACATCCACTACCTTGGGACACACCCAAGGATTTTTGCAAATTTCCAGTATACTTGTCTAGAGAGATTACAAGGAAGGACAAACCAACTAATGGTCTTCTACACATTCATGTAACCTTCCACCATTGGGAACTCTTTATCTTACCTTCTCTACTAAGTGAGGAGGTTTTACGAACACATCAACCCTACTTCTGTTTCGGGTTCACCATTCACTCTAGTTCCTATGATTACAAGAAAGATCCAATCTAACTCATTGGAGGCCAAAAACCACCACTCTCACAAACAATCCTTACCACTAAAACCCTTTACAAATAAAGATAATCTTAACACGTGAGATTTTACATTTAAGCTCAAGAAAAAGAAATCCCTCTAAGGATTTGATATTACAATGTAAGCTCTAATTCATATTTGAGAATGAAAGAATAAGTAAATGAAGCTCTTTCTCAAACATAAATTTGAGAATGTAGGACCATTAGCATATGTTGTACGTTTTATATCTTTTTGAGCATGTCTTTGAATAGTTAATTTTGCTTCTGAACATCAAATGCGTGATTTAATAGTAAAACTCATTAGCTTATGTAATTACTATTCTAGTTGTCCCTAGTTTTATGTAAGGTTCTTTACAATGAAATAAAACTAGTATGATGTTTGATTGATGATTATGTTTTACTATTCATGTGTAATGAATACAAATCAAATCATAAACGTAATATATTGGGATATATTGTATCGGACTTGTTCCGTTAGAGAAGTAATACTTCATGGTCCTTAGTCATAAGTATTACTTCCTCAATACTATTTTGGAATCCATAGACCTTATGTCTCCATTGATTCTAGCATGAATGGAGCCACGTTTTGACTCAGTCGGGCGTTACTTTTAATCAAGTAATCAATACGATTGATGATCGGATGTAGTATCATTTCATGGCTTGAATGTGAGAGGCATTGTAAGGAATTTGTCCCTCTCTTATTAGAGAGAGATATCCACGGGCCCCTTGATAGGGAAGACAGTCTAAATGCATGGCCGTGTTCAAATGTATTTGATAAAGTGGTTATTAAATAATATTTGTTGGAACAGTCGACCTGGAGATCGAGCATAAATATAATTAAGCTTTATAAGGGTGACGACTACAATGCCTTATGCTTAATTAGGATATTGCGAGACAAAAGGATCAAGTAGTGGATTGAAATTAGGTTCCGTTGTACATTCATTCACTCTGGGTATTCACAATGTCATGCTAGTAGGGGTGTCAATCGAGCTATGTGAGCTGAGCTTGGCATAGCTCACGCTCAGCTCACATAAAAATTGAAAAGCTCACGCTCATGCTCAACCCGGAAAAGCTCATAAACCTTGAGCTCACGCTCAGCTCACATTTTAACACGAGCTCGAGCTTAGCTCACGAGCTTCCCAAGCTCATTTATATCAGCGAAAAAAACGAAAATCCTGTCTCAAGAATAGTATAATACAATGAGCCTTAAAATTAAATTTGGACAAGAATACAAAAAAAGAAGCAAACGAGACCAAACGACATAAATATAGAATAGGATTTGGATGAATTGTCCATTGATGCAGTAGCATAGTACAATTAGAAAGAAAGAGCCAATGTTTACCTTGTAAACGTGTTGAAGACAGAATAAGGATGACTGATGATGGTGATGGAAGATGATGAGTCGGTCTCGGTGAATACTGAATAGGGTTTTGTAAAGGAGAGAATAATTAAATTGTGGTATTGAGTATTGAGTTTATTAATATATTATAATAATATTATTATTATATATATATATATATAATATTTTAATTATATTAATAATCTTATTCGGGTTCGAGCTTTTCTCGGGCTGAGCGGGGTCAAGCTCACGCTCAGCTCACATAAGAAGCGAGCTTGAATATTAAGCTCACGCTCACATAACCTCAGCTCACGCTCACATTTTTTTGAGCTATGTGAGCCGGGTTCGGGCCGGCCGCTTGTGATTTATGAACTCATACTACTACTACTAAGTGTGTTTTCATTGCCATTGTGATATGAACCTACAGGGTCATACGCATAGACGAGTTAACGAGCTTCATGTCCAGATTCAATAAATTTAAAATGTGTCTAGGTTCATTGTATTTGACATTTATTTTTCTGAGAATAATAAAACGTTATTATTCGAATTAGAGATTAATGAGGGGCATTTTCGGTATTTGGTTATAGCTGGGATTACATGGGAGTTATTATTCGATAAGGACTCCCACTACCAGCAGAAGTCTAGAGGACGTGGGAGTTAAAGACTCACACTGCTAGAAGAGGTGGACAGGACGTGGGAGTTGTTCTTGAAACAAACTCTCACACCCTATATAAACTTCTCTTGGCCGAAACCCTAGAGACTAATGCTTGAGCCGCAAAAATACCAGAAACCTAGAAATCAGATTTCTTGTTTTCGCTCTCTCTTTCTCTAAAAATTCCCGAAACTCAAAAAAAACGAAGAGGTAGCAATTGCTGTTCGTTTCGTCGCGTGGATATCGGTGGGGAGTAATTCCGCAAGAGAGGAATCAAGGTGATTGCTGCTAAGAGCCCAATGACAGAATCTTTAACCGAAAAAATGTAAGTTTTTCGTCTGCTTTCGATTCGTTTTAGAACGCGTTTCTGCCCATGAATCTCTTCAATGGTGTCAGAGCCTTTCTCATACTATTCGAATTCGATATTGTTAATCACATCATAACACGTATCAATTGTGATTTGGTATGTGTAAGTGTGAAAAACAGCAAAGATTGTATCTTTGATTCAATATATGTGATATATGCATAAACTGATTTCGGTTAATCATGTTTATATGTTTCTGTGATTCGTTATGTTATTAATTTGATTAATATTGCATGAACTGCCTGAGCATGATTTGGTCTGTAATTTAATTCGATTAACTTGCATAAACTGATATCGCATGTTTCCGTATATTCGATACTGCATAAACTGTTTCTGTGAATCTGTAATTAATTCGATTAATTCGGTTAAAATCAGGACAGAAAACTCATTCGATGAGTAGATGAAGAATCAGGCTAAAATCGGGACCGCCGTCGGCGTTGCGCTGACATAAAACTCTGTATATGTACTGGTTTTTTTATTTCATTACGCTTTATGTGAGTTTTAGCATGGTGAATATAATGGCCTACTATACCCCTTTTGTTTTACATTTATTGGGTTGTAATTTTACAATACGACTTGCGAGTCGTGTTTAATGTTGTAAAATTGTAATTGCTTTCTTAGATTAGTTTTACTGCTTTACATTGAAGGTTGGGTATGCCCATGCAATTATGTAACAAGACTGTAGGACGTTGGATCGAAGACTTTATCCATGAGATGGATATTGACTTAGATTGACCATTGGCTCCCACAAGGCTCGTGGGAGTCATCATAGGATTAGGCCATGCTATCTCACATTTACTTTTATGTTTTATATATTGCATGAGATGCTTGTATTATTGTCTTATGGGGCTTGATTTTATACGTCACATTAAATCGTTTTAATTAAGTCTTAAAATGCCTACCATATCCTAAACACTCATTCAGCTTGGATCATCATTTTTGTCTGCTTGCCAAAGCAACAGATAAGTGGTTATCTAGGCAAGAGGAGATGGGAAAATAGTGATTTCCATATGCTTAGACATGGTTCAACTTAACTAGGCTACCAAAATAGTTTTGAGCCTAGGGCATCAAATGGGAAATAGCCGGGACATATAGATGTCATTCCCATGGGTTGATTTTACTTTAATTATGGGGATAAGCCAAAGCTTACTTATAACTATCGTAAAATGGTATTTTCCACTATTTATCAAGTGTTGAAATTGTGGAAAGGTTTTTCCTAAAAAACTAATAAGTTTGCAAATAATTTAATGTAGATAATGGCAACCAACACTTCACACAATTAATTGCGATCCGTCCTTGAGAAGGAAAAACTGAGTGGGTCCAATTTTCTTGATTGGGCTCGCAACTTAAAGATTGTCCTTAAGCAGGAAAGAAAGCTATACGTTCTTGATACGGATATTCCTAAACAGCCTGCAAACAACGCCCCTAGAGACAAAAAAGATGCTTGGAAGAAGCACTGTGATGACTCTAACGATGTGACTTGACTCATGTTAGTCACAATGAGCACTGACCTTCAAAAACAGTTTGAAGGGGTTGAGGCTTTCCAGATGTTGGGCCAGCTCCAGGAAATGTTCCAAGAGCAAGCTTTCAAGAAAGATTCCTCACCACTAAGGCATTGAATAGTTGCAAGATGACCCCTGGAACCTCTGTAAGTGCACATGTTCTTAAGATGAAGGGCTATCTTGACCAACTTGAAAAACTTGGGGCTCCCATAGGTCATGACATGACCACAGATATGATCTTGGGCTCACTCCCATCGGAGTATGACCAGTTTGTGATGAACTTCAACATGCATGCCATGGAGAAGTCCATACATGAGATACACGGGATGCAAAAGCAGGCTGAACTGAACATTAAGAAGACCCCTGAAGTCTTAATGGTTCAAAAGGGGAATTTCAAAAAGAAAGAAAAGGGAAAGCCCATGGCCAAGAAGGGCAAAGGCAATAACAAGCCCAAACCCAAGGCCAAGGCACCAAAGTAAGGAGTTTGCTTCCATTGCAATGAACCAGGTCATTGGAAACGGAACTGCAAACTCAACTTAGAAGAAAAGAAAAAGGGGAAAGCCAGTTTGACTGTCTCTCCAGGTATTTATGTTATTGAAATTAACATGTCTGCTCCTACTTCATGGGCATTAGATACCGGTTGTGGATCTCACATTTGTGCAAATGTGCAGGGGTTCAAAATGAGTAGATCACTGGCAAAAAGAGAAGTGGACCTGAGAGTAGCGAACGGAGCAAGAGTTGTTGCTGTAGCTACCGGGACATTTAATTTAGTTTTGCCAAGTGGCCTTATTATTGAACTGAATAATTGTCTTTATGTTCCAACTTTGAATAGGAATATTATTTCAGTTTCTTGTTTAGATATTGATGGTTTTGAAATTAATATTATGAATAAAATTTGCACCATTCATAAAGATCATATCTTCTATGGAGATGCCTCTTTGATGAATGGGCTTTATATTCTTAACCTCGATGAATCCATTACAAGGTCCATCTATAACATTAAGACCAAGAGGTTTAAATCAAATGACTTAAACCAAACCTACTTTTGGCATTGTCGTTTGGGTCACATCAACGAGAAATGCATATTAAACACCATAAAGATGGAATTTTGACATCATTTGACTTAGAGTCTTATGAGACGTGTGACTCTTGCTTGTTAGGTAAAATGACTAAAGCTCCCTTTACTGGACAAAGTGAGAGAGCTTCAGATTTGTTGGGCCTCATACATACAGATGTATGTGGACCAATAACACAAGTGCTAGAGGAGGTTTTCAGTACTTCATCACATTCATAGATGATTTCAGTGGATATGGCTACGTCTAAATAATGAAACATAAATCAGAATCTTTTGGAAGATTCAAAGAATTTCAAAATGAAGTACAAAATCAACTTGGTAAAAGTATTAAGATACTTCGATCAGATCGAGGTGGCAAATATCTTAACCAAGAGTTTGACGAACATCTTAGGGGTTGTGGAATTGTTTCACAGTTAACTCCTTCTGGCACACCACAATGGAATGGTGTATCAGAACGGAGGAATCACACCTTACTAGATATGGTTCGATCTATGATAAGTCAAACAAGTCTTCCAATTTCCTTTTGGGGCTACGCCCTAGAAACTGTTGCATTCATATTGAATAGAGTTCATTCGAAAGCGGTTCAGAAAACTCCATATGAGATATGGACAGCGAAAGACCTAGTTTGTCATTTCTCAAAATTTGGGGATGCGAGACGTATGTAAAACACTTGTTATCTGATAAACTCTCCCCTAAATCTGACAAGTGTTTGTTTGTGGGATATCCTAAAGAAACTAAAGGATATACTTCTATCTTCCATCAGAGAACAAAGTGTTTGTTGCCCGAAATGGTTTATTCCTTGAAAGGGAATTTATTTCCAAAGTGGATAGTGGGAAAGATCCATCTTGAGGAAATTCAAGATCCCCAAACAACATCAGAACCAACTTTGGAACTTCAAGCAAACTCACGTGCTGATACTGAGCTTCAATCTTTGACACAAAGCCCAAGGAGGTCAAGTCGGGTACATCAACTGCCTGAGAGATATGGATTTCTCGTGACTGATGATCATCATATTGAACTGATTGATCAAGATGAACCCACTACCTACAAAGAGGCAATTCTTAGTTATGAGTCCGATAAGTGGCTAGAAGCTATGAAGTCTGAGATACAATCCATGTACGATAACCAAGTGTGGACTTTGGTTGACCCACCCGAAGGGTGTAAGGTCATTGATAACAAATGGTGTTTCAAAAAGAAAACCGACATGGATGGTAATGTACACACTTTTAAATCTCGACTAGTAGTTAAATGCTATAGACAAGTTCATGGTATTGACTATGATGAAACCTTTTCTCCTGTTGTTATGATAAAGTCTATTTGTATTTTACTTGCAATAGCCGCATATTATGACTATGAGATATGACAAATGGACGTTAAGACTGCATTTCTTAATGGAAACCTTCTCGAGGATGTGTATATGACACAACCTGAGGGGTTTGTTGATCCATCAAATCCTAGAAAAGTGTATAAGTTTCAAAGGTCCATTTATGGATTGAAGCAAGCATCTCGAAGCTGGAATCGTCGCTTTGATGAACGTATTAAAGAATTCGATTTCATAAAAAACGAAGATGAGCCTTGTGTTTAAAAGAAAGTAACTAATAATGCAGTAGTGTTCCTTGTGCTTTATGTGGATGACATCTTACTGATTGGAAATGACATCCCCAAATTACAAAGCGTAAAAGCTTGGTTGGGAAAGTGTTTTTCCATGAAAGACTTAGGCGAGGCTACATATATTTTGGGTATAAGAATCTATAGAGATATATCTAACAAAATGATTGGCCTAAGTCAGAGTGGATACATTGACAAGGTACTGAAACGGTTTAGTTTGCAAGATTCCAAAAAGGGATTGTTGCCCATGTCACATGGCATTAAACTCAGCAGAACTCAAGAACCTTCCATAAAGGAGGACCGAGAGCGCATGAGTAAGATCCCATATGCTTCAGCCATTGGGTCTATTATGTATGCCCTGATATGCACTCGCCCGGATGTCTCGTTCGCTTTAAGTATGACTAGCAGATATCAATCTGACCCTGGAGAGTCACATTGGACTGCAGTCAAGAGAATTCTTAAGTACTTGAGAAGGACTAAATATATGTTCTTGGTTTACGGAAGTCAGGAATGAAGTCTGGTTGTAAATGGTTACACAGACGCAAGCTTCCAGACCGACGTAGATGACTTTAGATCGCAATCTGGTTTTTAATAGAGGTGCTGTGAGCTGGAAGAGCTCAAAGCAAGAAACCGTGGCCGACTCTACAAATGTAAGGTGAGTATCTGGTCGCTCTCAGGCAAATGCAAAGAAGTCTGCTTTGGATAAGGAAATTTGTTGATGAATTAAGTGTCGTCCCTAACATTGTGAACCCAATGGGCCTTTATTGTGATATTACTGGTGCCATTTCACAAGCTAAGGAACCTAGATCTCATCAACGATCCAAACACATTCTCAGGTTTTTCCATCTGATTAGAGAGATCATTGATAAATGAGACGTTAAAATTTGCAAAGTTCATACAGATGAAAACTTTGCAGATCCATTGACCAAGCCACTCCCGCAACCTAAACATGAGAGTCATACTAGGTCAATGGGATTGAAGATCATGTATGATTGAACCTAGGGCAAGTGGGAGATTGTTAGTAGTGCCCAAGGACCATTAGCATATGTTGTATGTTTTATATCTTTTTGAGCATGTCTTTGAATAGTTAATTTTGCTTCTGAATATCAAATGCATGATTTGATAGTAAAACTCATTAGCTTATGTAATTACTATTCTAGTAGTCCCTAGTTTTATGTAAGGTTCTTTACAATGAAATAAAACTAGTATGATGTTTGATTGATGATTATGTGTTACTAATCATGTGTAATGAATACAAATCAAATCATAGATGCAATATATTGGGATATATTGTATCGGACGTGATCCGTTAGAGAAGTAATACTTCATGGTCCTTAGTCATAAGTATTACTTCCTCAATACTATTTTGGAATCCTTAGACCTTATGTCTCCTTTGATTCTAGCATGAATGGAGCCACGTTTTGACTCAGTCAGACGTTACTTTTAATCGAGTATTCAATACGATTGATGATCGGATGTAGTATCATTTCATGGCTTGAATGTGAGAGGCATTGTAAGGAATTTGTCCCTCTCTTATTAGAGAGAGATATCCATGGGCCCCTCGATAGGGAAGACAGTCTAAATGCATGGCCATGCTCAAATGTATTTGATAAAGTTGTTATTAAATACTATTTGTTGGAACAGTCTATCTGGAGATCGAGCATAAATATAATTAAGCTTTATAAAGTGGTTATTAAATGCTTAATTAAGATATCGAGAGACAAAAGGATCAAATAGTGGATTGATATTAGGTTCCGTTGTACATTCATTCACTCTGGGTATTCACAATGTCCTGCTAGGGGCCGCTTGTGATTTATGAACTCAAACTATTACTAAGCTTGTTTTCATTGCCATTGTGATATGTACAGGGTCACACGCATAGACGGAGTTAACGAGCTTCATGTCCAGATTCAATAAATCTAGAATGTGTCTAGGTTCATTGTATCTGACATTTTATTTTCTGAGAATAATAAAACGTTATTATTCGAATTAGAGATAAATGAGGGGCATTTTCGGTATTTGGTTATAGTTGGGATTAGGACTCCCACTACCAGCAGAAGTCTAGAGGGCGTGGGAATTAAAGACTCCCACTGCCAGAAGAGGTGGACAGGACGTGGGAGTTGTTCTTGAAACAAACTATCACACCCTATATAAACTTCTCTTGGCCGAAATCCTAGAGACTAATGCTTGAGCTGCAAAAATACCATAAACCTAGAAATCAGATTTCTTGTTTTCGCTCTCCCTTTCTCTCAAAATTCCCGAAACTCAGAAAAAACGAAGAGCTAGCAATCGCTGTTCGTTTCGTCGCGTGGATACCGGTAGGGAGTAATTCCGCAAGGAAGGACTCAAGGTGATTGCTGCTAAGAGCCCAAAAAACAGAATCTTTAACCGAAAAAATGTAAGTTTTTCTTCTGCTTTCGATTCATTTGTTCATGGTGTTAGTAGTGCCCTAGGACCATTAGCACATGTTATGCGTTTTATTATCTTTTGAGCATGTAATTGAATAGTTAATTTTGCTTTTGATTATCAAATGTGTGATTTGATAGTAAAACTCATTAGCTTATGTAATTACTATTCTAGAAGTCCCTAGTTTTATGTAATGCTTAATTACTATGAAATAAAACTAGTATGATTGTTGATTGATGATCTTGTTTTGCTGATCATGTGTAATGGATACAAATCACATCATAGATACAATATATAGGGATACATTGTATTGGGACGTGATCCAGTCGAGAAGTAATACTTCATGGTCTTAAGTCATAAGTATTACTTCCTCAATACTATTTTAGAATCCTTAGACCTTATGTCTTCATTGATTCTAGTATGAATGGAGCCACGTTTTGACTCGACTCGGACGTTACTTGTAACAGAGTAATCAATACGACTCGATGATCGGATGTAGTGTCCTATCATAGCTTGAATGTGAGAGACATTGTAAGGAATTTGTCCCTCTCTATTATTAGAGAGAGATATCCATGGGCCCCTCGATAGGGAAAGACTCGTTTAAATGCATGGCCGTAGCTCAAATGTATTTGATAAAGTGGTTATCAAATGCTATTTTTTCAAAACAGTCTACCCGGAGATCGAGCATAAATACAATTAAGCTTAATAAGGGTGACGACCACCATGCCTTATGCTTAATTAGGATATCGCGAGACAAAGTGGATTAAATAGTAGATTGATATTAGGTTCCATTGTATATTCATTCACTTTGGGTAGTCACAATGTCCCCGCTAGGGACCGCTTGTGATTTATGAACTCACACTACTACTAAGTGTGTTTTCATTGCCATTGTGATATGAACCTACAGGGTCACACGCATAGACGAGCTAACGAGCTTCATGTCCAGATTCAATGTATCTAGAATGTGTCTAGGTTCATTGTATCTGACATTCACTTTTCTGATAATAATAAAGTGTTATTATTCGAATTAGAGATAAGGGGCATTTTCGGTATAGCTGGGATTACGTGGGAGTCATTATCCGATAAAGACTCCCACTACCAACAGAAGTCTAGAGCACGTGGGAGTTATAGACTCCCACTGCCAAAAGAGGTTGAGAGGACGTGGGAGTCTAAGACTCCCACGGCAGAGAGAAGTGGAGGACGTGAGAGTTGGTTATGGGAACAAACTCTCACACCCTATATAATCATATCTCAGCCGAAACCCTAGATTGACTCTAGACTTCAGCCGCAACCAACAAAATACCCGAAATCAGATTTCGGAATTCTGCCTCCTCTTTTCTCTCTAATTGTAAGTTCTTTTCTCGGTTTTTCGATTCGTTTACGTATGAGCGGATCCTTCAGGGGAGGACTCATGGGTGTTTGGAACGAGTTTCCGCCCATGAATCCCTTCACATGGGTGTTTAGAACGAGTTTCTGTCCATGAATCCCTTCAGACTAAACATTGGTGCAACTGGGAATAAATTAACAAAAGGATAAAGAAATTAAGCACAAATAACAAAGCATGGGATACAGATGCATGTGATCAAGGCAAGTAGATGTTTTGAAAAATCATTCTACTCCTCCTATTTTAAAGAATTCCTCATCTCTCCCATTTTGCAATGTTCTTAGCTTTCTCCTTTTGTAAAATTACTTTTCTTTGCATGTTTGCAAGGCTAATTTTTCTCCCCCTTTTTTTGTCAAAATAAAAAGGTTCATCAGAGAGCCAAAAAGAAAAGCATTTTCACCTCTTTTTCTTTAAAAATGGAGATCCAAAGGATCAAAACAAGACAAGCTTTTAGGAGGGATCAAGTTTAAAACATGGAGAAGCTAGTTGGTCAATAGTAAAAAGTATAGCAAATAAAAGCAAAACTAAAAAACAAAAAGGAAGAAACCTTTAAATCTATGTAAGCACATCATTTGTAAAAGGCCATTTAAATGAAAATATGAGTGGCCAAAAGATGATGCTTATCTAAAGATGAATGCAAGCTTTAAAAGAATCTTCTGAAAAAAGGTTTTAATCTTGGTTGATTTCAAAATAAGGAGAGCACATAATAACACATAAAATCCAAAATGTTCATATGGCTAAAAAATGAATATACAATTCAAGCTAAAACATGAGGATATGAAGGAATAAACCTTGAAAGCACAATCTTCTCTTTTATCAAAAATCAATGTTAGCGATAACAAGATGAAAATAAGTTATAGAGCTTAGCTAACAAAGCTAAAATAGATGTGATACTATGAAAGTATATACATATGAAAGACATATGTATCACAATCCAAAAACACACCCAAAGAGGAAGTGTAAAGTTAACACTTTGGAGAATATTCCTCTTCGAGACAATGGTTAGACAAAGAAGTATAACAACTAAGGCAATGAGCTAACCAAAGTAATCATGTGAGATCAAAAGATATAAGAGAGAAAATGCACATGACCTCAAATGATAAGGGAGGTAGTACAAACGTTATGCAAGAAAGGACATACTACTCCCCATACATTTTTCACAAGTTGGCTCAAAAGATATAAAAATATGAGGAAACAAAAACCAACTTATGGTGTGATGATGCAAATGATATGACAAAGGTATACATCACAAATATGAGGGGGTATAGGATAGACAACATATAAAAACTCCCCCTCAAACAGTTCCCAGATAAGGAAATGCAAAAATTGAAAAGATATAAGTTTAGAGTGTACAGTTTTACAGAAACAGGGCATATTCGGTCGACCCAGCCTTTTATCCAGTGGGCCGGAATCCCGGCAGAGAGCAATAGAGATACTTTCATCTTCATTATTCACCTTTGGATGCTTTCCATGGTTGTTGGTGAAGTGAGATTTCTCGTTTTCTCTGTGTTTGGCTAATGCATTGACTCTGCTTCCAACATTGTTGCTTCCTCTTCAATTGGCCCTGCTTCCAATTTGTGTCCTTATTGAAGAGAGACACACCGAAAACTTCATATCTTCATTCTTCACATTTTATCTGTCTTCTCTAATCATCATCCCTCAATATCTTCATCAATGGCGAATGGATAAGAGTATTTGTTGGTGAAGTGAGATTTCTCATTTTCTTTGTGTGCGCCTTTTTGAATTAGCTCTGCTTCTAACATTGTATCCTAAAAGGACATCATTTAAAGAGCATATGGAAGCAACAACAAAAACTTATGTGACAGCTAGAGGGAGACTAAAAAACTTAAAAACAAGACAAGTCTCTTCCTCAAGTAGTTGGCAAGAATATAGTTCATAAATGAATTCAAACCAAACTACAAAGGTGATAAAGGAAAACAAAACAAAGAAAGCACATACACACATAGGTTTTGAAAGGGAAGTTATGAATCAATCAAGGTGAGTACAAATTTGCCAAAGATGAATAACCAAAAGATATGGAGATTTTGGAAATATTAACAACAAGACATCAAAAGGACTGATTAATAGTCTGGTATATAGCTTGACTGGTGAATGGGGGGATTCGACCCTTAGTTAAATAAAAAGAGGCGCGGGTCAGAAGGTGGTGTGGGTCAACTCGCGGGTCTTAGACACTCTATAAATAGGAGTTAGTTGAGATATTTTTAGTAGCTTTTGAGAATTGTGAAGTTAGTTACTTCTTCTTCAACCTCTTTTCTCTCTCGTATGATTCTTTCTTTTCTGTAATTCTCCCGTTCTTTCTCTTCTGTAACCGCCATTTCTGATTCTCCTCTTCTTCCTTTTCTGAATTCGACTATCAATTAAGGTCCTCAATCTTCGATCGTATTTTCGATTTGCTTAATTTCTCTCAGATATAACAAAGGAGACTGAAAAATAGGGTTTCTAATGAAGAAGGTGAAAATTCGTGTATTTTGGCTTTTGAGAACCTCGGGGACTCCGAACTGATGGGACTGTTTGTTGTCCATTTTTGATTTTTTTATTTATGAAATTACCTAACTGCCCCTTTTACCATCTTTAAAATCCCAACCGTCGATTCAAAATAAATTTGAATCAATGGTCGAATTAGTGCTCCGCATAAGAATCGAACTGCTTCAAAACACCTTAGGTTCACATAATTAGTTGAACTTTTAGCCCCACTACTCTAAATCATCATTAAAATACAGTTCACAATCCATAATAAGAATAGCATGGCCATAGCACAAAACAAACATGTACCTGGACATATATCACAAGTAGAGCATAATATGAGGGAAGCATTTATTTCTTAAACGAGGGAGATATTAGTTATGGGAAATGATAAATAAATCAACTTGATCCGAATCAAGAAGGGCATGCAAGATTTTAATAATATTTTGTATCTAAAATACCTTTTTGAGAGGAAAATAAGTATTCCCACTAAATCGTCTCTCTCATATCAACGACAATCTACTATCGCAAATATCTCCATCTTTCCCTCCCATCACAAATCTTTCACACCAATCACTCTTTTTTTTTTTTTTTTGCTAAATAAATTCTGATTTCATTAATCACAAATAGCCGAGGTCATTACAATCAATAAAAAATATGAAAATACAGAAAGTAAAAGTTATACAATGATTTAAAAAATCACGATAACAGACAAAAAACACATCCAAGAAAACTTGGATGGTTAGGGAAAAAACTAGAAAAACTAGACAAATAAACAAATACATAATCTTCTTCTTTAAAGCATCTTCATCGCCATTCTTGAACCACAGGGACAGGAGAATATCACTTTCAACATCTTCCTTAGGAGTCGACAATTTATAGGACCATGGGCGTATCAACCGTCCTACAAATTGCCTCGGGAAGATGTAGAAAGTTGATAAAGGGCCCAGATCAAAGTCCGGATTGAACGAATCCTCCTAGAAACATAGAAAAAAAATCTAGATCTGTGAAGATCTGAGACTCATCTAACCTCTGTGTCTTGAAACTTGAAGAAAAAAACCCTGAAAAATGTTTCATATGATTCGTGGTTCAAAATAAAGTACTAATAACGGAATAAAAGGACCAAGATTTGACCATTGGCCGGAGCCAATGGCCAAATCTGGCCAGCAGTAGGGGGAGGACAGCCGCAGGAAGAAAGGGGGGAAGAGAGAGAAAAAGGTAAGTTTTGAAATGTTCTCACACCAATCACTCTACATCAATCTCTCTAGATATTTTACATTAATAATGGATTGCATTAATAACGGCGGGATTGTAATTACCAATATATTTTTAGGAAAATGATCTTTGGCTAAGCCTAATTGACTAAAAATTGACTAAATTGGGTCAAAATTGGTCAACGGGACAAAAATGCCCTTGGAGTGCTTTTTTTAAAAAAAAAAAAAAAAGGAACCCCAAAGTCAAAAAAACAGCCAAATAGTCGTTGCTACTTTTGAGGCATTGTCAGGGGCTTTTAAGTTGGATTGCGGCTACGGTGCAGAACATTAAATGTTCTCGCACTGCAGTAACAAATGGGCATTGTTTGATAAAAAAATCTAACTGATTAGATTTTATATGAGTGAGATAATTAAAAAAATATTTAACTCCCACCATCCCAAATGGTCTCAGTCGTCAGATTCTTTATCTGACGGTCACAATTTGTTTCAGATAAAAAACCTAATAAAGAAACACATTCAAGAGGAGTGATTGTGACCATTGATGAATAACTCGTCAACGGTCCAGAGTTTTCTCTAGGGTTAATCCGGATCGCTGACGTGGCAAAAAATATTTGTCACTTAACAATCCTAAGTCCACATATTATACATATTTATATACCCTAAGTCCCTATGAAAATATTATTTGCAAACATAAGTACATAAATTTTATTATTTTTAGGTCTCTAATGTTATAAAACTTTAAAAATTAAACTCGCATACTATATTTTCATTTCATATATTGACCCACAAGTTTCTAATTAAATCTTTTAAATTCACAATTTGACCCAAAAATCATGAAATTAACTTTTTAGAAATTATAATTAGACTCCTAACTAATAACATATTCAATCCTCCGGCGAGTCAGAACAGCCATTACCGCCGGAGCTGGCTTTGGCAGTTCGATTCTTTTGTTGGTTATTTATGTTCTTGAAATTGCTGGTTAATTGTGTTCTCGAAAACAGTAAAGGGGGTTTCTTGATCCTTAGAAATGGAAGTTGTTTGAAAAAGATTCTAATAATAAAGCCACAAAACATCAAGATCAATGAGGACACAAATTGCACACTCTCCTTCAATAGAAATTGCACATCAAGATTATGTATGTTTGCTTCTACTTTTCATCCAAAAAAAAAAAAGACACAAATTGCAATGAACTAAACAAGACACTGCAAGTAGAATAGCCTAACTTCTGCAGAGTTAAAAACCCAGTTTTGTTATGAACATCCTTTGGTCTTTCTTGGAACTGTGTGACTGCTTCATGAAATCAAAGAGAGCTTCAACCACCTCAATCTCAATATCATCCTGAATTGCAGGTCCAATTGGCTAAAAATTGAGATCGGAACATGCCGGCGGAGGTCGTAAAAAGCTTTGGCGGTGTGATCGGAGTGAGTGAGAGAGAGGACTCAAAAAAAGATTTGGTGGATGTGTCAGTGTAGGGTGTCAGTATTGTTAGTAGTGCCCTAGGACCATTAGCACATGTTGTGCGTTTTGTTATCTTTTTTGAGCAAGTAATTGAATAGTTAATTTTGCTTTTGATTATCAAATGTGTGATTTGATAGTAAAACTCATTAGCTTATGTAATTACTATTCTAGAAGTCCCTAGTTTTATGTAATGCTTAATTACTATGAAATAAAACTAGTATGATTGTTGATTGATGATCTTGTTTTACTGATCATGTGTAATGCATACAAATCACATCATAGATGCAATATATAGGGATACATTGTATTGGACGTGATCCGTCGAGAAGTAATACTTCATGGTCTTAAGTCATAAGTATTACTTCCTCAATACTATTTTAGAATCCTTAGACCTTATGTCTTCATTGATTCTAGTATGAATGGAGCCACGTTTTGACTCAGTCGGACGTTACTTGTAACAGAGTAATCAATACGACTGATGATCGGATGTAGTGTCCTATCATAGCTTGAATGTGAGAGACATTGCAAGGAATTTGTCCCTCTCTATTATTAGAGAGAGATATCCATGGGCCCCTCGATAGGGAAAGACTGTTTAAATGCATGGCCGTACTCAAATGTATTTGATAAAGTGGTTATCAAATGCTATTTGTCGAAACAGTCTACCTGGAGATCGAGCATAAATATAATTAAGCTTAATAAGGGTGACGACCACCATGCCTTATGCTTAATTAGGATATCGCGAGACAAAGGGATTAAATAGTGGATTGATATTAGGTTCCGTTGTATATTCATTCACTTTGGGTAGTCACAATGTCCTGCTAGGGACCGCTTGTGATTTATGGACTCACACTACTACTAAGTGTGTTTTCATTGCCATTGTGAGATGAACCTACAGGGTCACACGCATAGACGAGCTAACGAGCTTTATGTCCACATTCAATGAATCTAGAATGTGTCTAGGTTCATTGTATCTGACATTTGTCTTTCTGGAAATAATAAAGTGTTTATTATTCGAATTAGAGATAGGGGCAATTTCGGTATTTTACCTATAGCTGGGATTACGTGGACTCCCACTACCAGCAGAAGTCTAAGGGACGTGGGAGTTGAGGACTCCCATTGCCGAGAGGAGTTGAGGACGTGAGAGTTAGTTCTGGGAACAAACTCTCACACCCTATATAATAAACTCTTGGCCGAAACCCTAGACAATAATTCTTTTAGCCGAAATTAACCAAGAAACCCGAAATCAGATTTCAGTTTCAGCCTCTCCCTTTTCTCTCTAATTCCCGAAAAACAGAAAAGACGAAGAGCTAGCAATCGCTGCCCGCTTGGGTCGCGTGGATACCGGTAGAGGGACTTTCCGCAAGGGAGATCAATTGGTGGCAGATTAGCATCCAAGAAACGCCATCCTCCATTCAAGAAGCAGCTTCTTGAATCCGTAAAACGTAAGTTTTTACCGCTATTTTCGATTCGTTTCATATGAGCGGATCCTTCAGGGGAGGATCCATGGGTGTTTGGAACGAGTTTCCGCCCATGAATCCCTTCAAGTATAGGGTGTAGAGATAGGTAGGAAAAATATAAAAATAAATAAATAAATATATAGATAGAAGGGTATATTATACATTTCAACTCTCCAATTTGGATTTTTAGCCAATTAATTGGCTAAGTCTTAGCCACCTACACTGTCCATATTTTTAATAGTTCGTTTCACAATATACACGTTAAAGTGTCGACTTTTTGAACAAAGACAGTTGTCTGACTCACCTTCATATTAATTTATATATAATAATGGAAGATCTCAGTCATCGAGACAACGATATAGATGTAATGGAAAGACAAATTGAGGAGCTGCATCATGATGTAATGGATACGGGAAATAATATGGAATGTGGGCATCCAAGTTCCAACTGACGCGTATAAGGAAAATCATGGGCACCTGACTTAGAGAGAATGGATCAAGACCCTGAAGCTGAAGAAGATGATGATGCTCCTATAATCAGTAAATCTCATGATAGCATTGATATTCTATTCAAGTTAGGCATTTTTTTTACGCTAAGAAACGAGGTTTTAGTGTGGCAAAAACAGCTTCAAAGGATAATGATGGCATAAGGAGGTATCGAACTATTAGTTTTGATAAGGGTAGAAAGTGTTGGAAAGCGTAACACTCCAAACAACAAAATTATAAAAGGAAAAAAAAAAAGCAGAAAAACAACACAAGAATTTAACGTGGTTCGATCTCAACGCAGACCTACATCCATGACCCCGAAGGATACAAACTTTCACTATGTAATTTTTGAACGGAATAAAAATTACAAACCCTCTTCTAAAACTCCAAGTCTACACACTCACAAGACTCAAGCAGTTAGTACAAATAAAACTCAACACTAGGTGGGTCTATTTATAATGCCTCTTGCCTTGACACTTTTCTTTTCTAACCAATGTGGGATTTGAGAAATATTACCTAACATATGCTCCATTTTCTTAAATTCCCAAGTTTCAACAGAATCAGAAAACCTAACTTTCTTCTCAACTTTCGCGGTCTCCTTTTCTGTTCTTCCTCCAGCTTTACTTCCTTGCTTCTTCAAGGAATGACCATCAATGTGGTATAAATTCTTCCCTTTCTTCCTTCCTTGCATAACCAGGCGGTTGTCTCTATACACTTTGCATAAATTCTAAATTCCAACATACTTGTAACCATTTGATGTCAATTCACCCAATGAAATTATGTTGGCACTCGAATCAGGTACAAATCTAACATCAGAAAGTAATTTTACCACATCATTGTGGAATTTCAGGCGGACTCGTCCAACGCCCTCAACCTTCATCTTCGAGTTGTTGCCCACTTTGATGTAGCCAAAGTCTCCAACCTGCAAAGTATCAAACACGTCTCGATCCTTGCAGATATGCAAGTCAGCAGCATTATCCATAATCCAGTTTGAATAATTCTCAACAGTGTAATCCAAGCATCTCGTCAAATATAAATCATCATAATCGCTGACCACATTTGTACAGGAATCACATACCTTTGCCTTGCCTTTCATCTGTTCACGGAGATTTTTCAAATCCTCCCTCATCTTTGGACAACGGCTTTGGAAATGACCAAGTTCCCCACAATAGAAGCACTCGACCTCGCTACAATTACCTCTCTGCCGAGATTTCCCTCTTTCTTGGTCACCTTTATTCCTGCTTCGATTCCTCCCTCTTCCAGAACTCTCTATAGCTAGTATTCGATCCTCCTCGGGGTAATCCTCATTCATCATCTGTTGGTTCTCCTTCAAAGCTTTTGAAACCTCATTCAGTTGTAGTGTGTTCTTTCCTGCCAACAGTGACTGCACCAACGATTTATAGGATTTCGGTAATGAAGCCAATAACAACAACTCCTGTTCTTCATCCTTAATCTCTTCCCTGCATTCTCAAGTCGAGATACTAACTCATTAAATTTGTTACTGTGATCAATACGATTACCTTTTCCCTCCATTTTGAGTGAGTACAGATACATCTTCATCTTCAATCAGTTATTCAACGTCTTCGTGGAATAATTATTCTCCAGAGTCGCCCACAACTTCTTTGGTGACGTGTCTCTCAACACCGTCATCTTGATTTGTGGAGGCAAAGCCAATCAAATTGTACTAACCGCCATCTTCTTAATTGTAGCCCATTCAAAATCTTTCATACCTTCTGACTTTTCATCAAACAGAGCAGAATCAAGACCTTTCTGCACTAAATAGTCTTGAATCGTGCATTGTCATAAGGTAAAATCAATCTTTCCATCAAAGAGGGGAGATGGAACATCACTCTTCATCGACAAAATGCCGCAAAATAAATCTGCAACTTCTTTCGTCTCCTCCCAAACCTGAAACTCGTGCTCTGATACCAGTTGTTGGGTAGCGGAACACTCCAAACAACAAAACTATAAAAGAAACAAAAAAAAAAAAAAGCAGAAAACAGCACAAGAATTTAACGTGGTTCGGTCTCAACGCAGACCTACATCCATGACCCCGAAGGGTACAAACTTTCACTATGTAATTTTTGAACGGAATAAAATATTACAAACCCTCTTCTAAAACTACACACTCACAAGACTCAATGAGTTAGTACAAATAAAACTCAACACTAGGTGGGTCTATTTGTAAGGTCTCTTGCCTTGACATTTTTCTTTTCTAACCAATGTGGGATTTGAGAAATATTACCTAACAAAAAGTCTATGTAGAAAAGAATACATAAAGAATCAATTGTACAGCCCAGTTAAATGCAATTTTAAGAGAGAATGGTATGTAGGAAGTGTCTAAATTTCACATTGAGCATAAACATGAGTTGGATCCTTCCACGGCAAGGTTCATGAGTGCACACAGAGTTTTAGATCAAACAATTAAACGAAAAGTGACAGCAAACGATTTTGTTGGGGTAAGGTCAAGCAAGAGTACGAGCACTTATCTTGTTTGACAAATGATATCCGAAACTTTATTCATAAAACGAGAAGATTAAGGCTAAGGAAAGGTGATGCTGGTTGCTTAAATAGGACGTTCTTACGAATGCAGCGTAAGAATAATGATTTTTCTGTGTGATTCGTACATATGAAGAAGGGATGATTGATTCAGTTTTTTGGGTGCATCCTCGTAGTAGAGAAGCATACAAAGAGTTATATGACGTTGTCAGTGTTGATTCAACCTGTACAAACTACCCTTTGTTACTTTTGTTGGAGGAAATCATCACAGTCAGTCTATCTTATTAGGATGTGGACTGGTTTCCCATGAGAATACTGAAAGTTATATTTGTTTTTTTAATAAATGGATGACATCCATGGTGTTCAAGCTCCAAAGGGGATAATGAAAGATCAATGTGAAAGTATGAGGAATGCACTAAAAGAGGTTATGCAAGTCATAGGTTTTGCATATGACATCATATACTTTGCAAGGTTCCTGAGAAATTTAGGGGAGTACAAGACGATAATAATGCAAAGATAGAGTTTAATGCACTGAATTTTGAGTATTTCTTCTCAAACCACTTTGATAGAAATTGGAACCAGTTTCTTACCAAGTACGATTTGTAAGGTAATGAATGGTTGATAAAGATTTTTAATGACAAAAAATCTTAGGATCATGTGTACATGAATGGCATGTTTTGGGATGGGATATTGTCGACTCAAAGAAGTGAAGGTATGCATGCTTTCTTTGATGGATATGTCAACTCTCAAACATTTCCCTGAGCAAATATGTGATAGCTATTTGTGATCAAGTGGAAAAAGAGTTTCATGCTGATCATAGATCCATAAACATATTAACCTTTTGTATTACGAAGTTTTCACGGGAGAGGTAGTTCTGGAAGGCATACACATGAAACATTTTTGAAATGTTTCAGGAAATAATCAAAGCGAATATGGCATTTCGATGTGTATCAGTCGACTAACAATGAAGAGAATATGGGATATTAGGAAGCAGTTCTTGAGCAAGGATTTGAGAAACACAAGATTCTAGAAAAAATGTTTAGTGAATAATTCATATGTTAAATAATTTGTTTATAGTGTTCATTGCAAAGAAGAAGGAACCATTTTGAAATGAAATTGTAGAAAGTTTGAACCAATGAGGTTAGTCTTGTCATTAACCAATGTTGAGTTGGGTAAACTATTTGTTGAAATCTCACATTGACTAGTTAGTGAGCAAATTTGTTCTTTATAAAGATTGGACAATCCTCACCCTCTCGAGGTACCTTTTGAGGGAATGAGTTAGGACCAAGTCCATTTTTAACATGGTATCAGAGCCATCTAATTCGATGTTGGGCTCCATTATTGTTCACGGTGCAGATGTCCCGTCCTGGCCGTGAGGGGGTGTGTTGAAATCCCATATCGACTAGCTAGTGAGCAAATTTATTCTTTAAAAGGATTGGGTAATCCTCCTTTTGAGGGAATGAGTTAGATGCAAGTCCATTTTTAACACTATTGATGGCTGGAGAGTACATTACCAAGCATCTTGAAAGGACATCAGGTTCAAGACAGCAATTGCTATAAACTGGAAAAGTGCGGACTCCTGTAAGATATAATTAATCACAACTGAGAGATATTTCTATGATATAGATAAAAGCATTGTGTCAACTTGGACCTTATAATAAAAGAGTCATTTTAGTCCCCTTTAAAATAGGAAAATTCTTATATGGACTAGGTCCACGTGCACCTTGTGGTCAAGAACTGGCCACATCACCACATAATTAGGAGAGAGACAACTTTGTGATGATGTGGTCAGTTCTGGACCGCAATGTCCAATGGACCTGATCCATATCAGAATTATCCTTTAAAATATGTCCACAGTGTCAATTAAGTCCATGTATCTAAAAATGTTTCAGTTCGTTCCTGTAAATTAGTAACTTGTGCTAATATGGCACTTTTATTTTGAGTTATTAACATTAAAAACCACACATTTTTAATTTATATTCGTATGTAAATGGAATATTTTATTTTTATTTTTATTATGTAAATAGAATATAATGATGACCTAGTTAAAACATCTTGCCCAATGATCATCACTTCGTTAAAAAAGTAATAAATAGTTGATGTATTCTAATGTTTAATTGTTGATTTTTGTCAAGGTAATCTAATGTAGTTGGCAAGTATTTTTTTTTATTGTTTCAGGTTTGATATCCTCTATCCTGGTATAATGGAAAAAACTAAAAAAATTCCTAATTTTCAAACAATTTTAGGTAGAGGGATAAGCTCACAATATTTTCTAATTTTCAGGGACTAAGTGGATACATTTCTATTTTAGAGACTTAATTGGCACGATGGTTTTAAATGGACTACAATGACATATTTTCATTTCTAATAACTAAATCAACATAACATCATTTTCCAAGGATAGAATTGTCGTTAATCTAAACAAAATGGAATAATGAAACAGGAAAACTGTTTTTTATCATGCAATTTTATGAAGAGAAAACCGCTATATTTAGTCAGTAACTATTTTTTCTTTTCTCTAAATAGTAATAACATTAATTTAGGGTACTTCAAGCAAAACTATTTTACGGATATGCTCTGTTTGTCAAATTAGTGAATCCGGCTAAATATCATGCCAAAAATAGCACGTGCCTTGCACATGGGACCCGTTTTAAGTGCAAAATTGTCCAAAAATTTATTCCCTCCAAATCGTTAAAACCTTAACAACCTCCCCCTTCCCCTTAGTCATCTTCTTAATCTGAAACCTCCTCCCCCATAGCCACCACATCAACCAATCACAATACAAATTACCCAACAAACATCTTGAATCCACCCAAGTTGAAAACTTTTCAAAGATAAACAATAATTAGCCATTTCTGACAAAAGAATCAAAACTAAAAAGTTGCTTAAAACAGTTCAAATCCATCAAATTTTGGAAGTGGGTTTTTGAAAAAATTCAATCTCTTTGTGTTTCTTTAATTTTGGATGAATTCAAGTTTTTTTTTTTTAATCTGTTCTCTTCTCTTACTTGAGATGTAATAGTTGGGAGGAAAATGGGAAAATCTTGTTGAAATGGAGTCGTAGAGGGAAAGATGAAAAAGATGGTGGTGGTGGTTATGGTGGAAAGGATGGGGAGGGGAAGATGAAGATGAAGATGATGGTGGTGTTGATGGTTATGGTGAAAAGGATGGGGATGGGAAGATGGAGATGATGGTGGTAATGATGGAGAAGATGGAGATGGAGATGGTGATGGTGGGAAGGAGGGGAGGAGAAGATGTAGCTGGGTTGGGTAAATTGGGTTGCTTCGGGCGGGTAGGGTCAGATCTTATTAATGGGTTGGAGAGAACTCAAAATTCGGACAAATTTGCCCTTGAAATTGGTGTAATGTGCTAGGCACATGCTATTTTTTGGCCTGATATTTATCCGAATTCACTAATTTGACAAACTGAGCATATCCATAAAATATTTTTACTTGAAGTAGCCTAAATTAATGTTATTTCTATTTAGAGAAAAGCAAAAATAATTACTGACTAAATATAGCGGTTTTCTCTTTCATGAACCCTAAACATTGTTAAGATTCATTGGCAAATATTGTACTGAGATTGATCTTTGTAATTTATACAAGGGTCAAACTTCTTTATGCGACATGATTTTGGAAGAAATAAACTATGACATGATTTTCTCCCCAATATTTACATACACATGTAATATCTGGTATTGTGTCGGTGTGCGCATGTGTTTTCCAAGTAGCTAAATAACTATTAGACACATTTATTTTCCCCTTTTGTACTTTAATTTATTTACTATATCATTCGATACAAAATTTATTTACTATACATTTATTATATTTTTCGTGAACATTATTGTAACTAAAATATTATCTCACGAAATCAAACCAAATCAAACAAAAACTATGTGAACTGAATGTAACGGTTTCAGGTTTTCAGTCATTTAGATTGGTATAAAAATTTCCAAATAGATAGTATTGGTTTAGTTTGAAAATTGTCCTAAATTGAACCAAAATGAATGATAAACACTCATAGTAGCAGTCACTCTATAAATAAACGATTGGAATACATACTAGTTATTTGGACAACACAATACTCCAGGGATCTTGCCTCGTGTGCAATATTCACAATTTTTGTAAGAAAGAATTCATACTACAACAAAATGGAAGCGGATTAAAATAGGATATGTTTCTTGCCAGGATCCTCACGAGTAAGAACCAACCAATTTTGTTAAGATTCAAACCTTAAGATGCAAATGTAAGAAACTAATTTCTCAGTAGGATTTCGTTTGGAATCACAAGAAAGACTTGAACGACCATGACTCTACGATATCCACTAAATAAAATAGGAGAGATCGTCTGTGTTTCCGGTGCTAGCCAGAGATAGGCGAACAACAACTTGAAGACAATCTTCTTTGAGTTCTTCTGACAAGGGTGATGGAAGAACAAAGGCAGAGTTAGATAGAAAGTTTGATTTTCTTTCTTGGGAGTAGAATGCATCCAAATGCACATGCACAAGAGATAAGAGAAGGCTGGTAGTTTTTTGTGGAATTAACTTCCATAACTATAACCTAACCCCCTCGAACTCCATTTAACCCTCTTCCGATTTTTTTTTCAAATCTGGTTCAACATACCGATTAGGCTTGTTAATTGAGCATATTGAGTCTTAAATATTGGGTCCACAGTCAGTCCTATTAAATTGAGACCCAAGTTGGATTTCTATTGGATTGGGTCTAGATCTTTTCAACTAGAGTCCAGATTCAACTATATTGGATCTTAGATTTAATTTGGGCCCGCTCATTAATTTTACTTATAATTTTATTGATACTCAATTTTATCGATCGAAACATGAATGACTTTTTTAAAGAAAATAAATAACGATTTTTAGGGAAATATTTTGTGAAAAATATGCACCGTTCATTAACATTAGCATCATATCCTTAGGTTCTTATAAAACAAAATAAAAAATAATCTTAATTGGGTCTTTTGGTCTCTTGATTCTATACAATTATAATTTAGACCCACAACTATTAGGTCTCATACTTGACTTGGATCTTATCTATATGAGTCCAGACCCAATCTATATATGAGCATAGAAAATTCTATCTAGACACATATTGGATCTTATGAGTCTGGATCCAGATATGGGCTCTTGAGTCCAATTCATAGACCTAATACCGGTTCAATTAGTTGGTTAACAGATCCGATATTATTCAGCCCAATCCAATGGACTGCCCAATCCAATTTGAGTACCTATATCAAATGTTAACTCCAACAATTCCAATCCAATTGATCGTAGAGTGCAACCCATTAGATATTTGCAATGTTGGCCGTGACAATAATTTTCACGAATAATGAGTGGTATCTAGTAACACATCATTACTCCTAAATTACAAATAAATGGTGATTCGACATAATCACATTTATGACCTTTTGAAATTAATCATTTTGTCCTCGATATCTAGATTGAACAAAAGTCATGGAACATGACACACTTATTAAGTTCAATCCTTATGTTTCTTGATTCACGAGTAGACTAATCAAATGGCATCACTATCACTATATCAATTCATTTGCTCATGACCATGAATTAGTCTCGTCCTATCATGGGGCCCAAGATATCACTCATGTTATATAAGAGATACAAATCCTCTCTTAATCATACGCATCCTACACATGGTTCATAACATACCCAACTAATGCCTTTATATGATTATATATATACAAACTCGATCATTATAAGAAGCACTGCTAGCATTTACATAAAAATCCATGAAGTGTTCCTATAGCAGGTCAGCCCAGTATCATGGTATCCAATATCATATACACAGGTGTTGATTAGATATCCAATATCAATCACTGCACATACTAGTCTCAACGCATTATTATTGTCCTCATCATTCCATAATAATGTTTCACTAGGGACATTTAAGAATAGTATCATAACTATTTATAATTACTATTATAAGGAAATTATTATGAAAAATACTAGTACGCGTATGTAATGAACATAATAATGGAATCTGGCCTTTATTCGTGGAAGTATATATGTGATACAAGATATAACTATTCATATGGAATGACATTCCTGTTAGAGGAATAACCGGGTCATACACATAAGCGCAGCGGAAATAACTTTGACCCGCCTCTATCAGGATCTTTCACGAGTAAGTACCTACGACTATGGGATAGTGTTTTACCTTATATGGATGCTAGAATGGCTGAAACGCTTTTAGCGGTTTGTTGTAACGAACGGAACACCACGCTTGCAGGCTCCGTCTCTTCCGGTATCCACTCGATCTTCCGGAGATAGTCTTCTACTGCTTGGTGCTAGCCAACGCCTTGTAGAAGCTTTGAAGACACTCTTCAATGGATGGAGTATGAACGACCTTTTCAAGAACAAGAAACAAGCTTTCTAACTTCTTTTCTATTAGCAAAAATGCAAGGAAAAAAGTCCGTAAATTTGTCTTGTCTTTTTTCTTTCTAAAACTCACTTTTTCTCTCTATTCTCTTAGCTTCAAAAGGCTGGAGAAAACTGATTAGAATGATAGGAAAAATCTGAATTTTTCCTCTAGTCTATCAAGAGAGAGTGGGGTGAGATAATGGGGGAAGTGGGGAGATCATGGAGAGAATTACTCCTCCACTCTCTCCACCACTTCAACCACCATCAAGAGGGCTGAATTTATGTCTAACATTCCAGCCATAAGGTCGGGTCCAAACGGGTCGGTCGGCCCAACCCGATTAAGGGCCCAATCCAATCCCGCCCGGCCCAATCGAATTGGCGCACCTTAGATTAAATGTACTCCAACAAGCCCAATCCAGCTTGATCTATGAGTGCGACCCAAGAGGTATCTATGATGTTGGCCGTGACATCATATGTCACAGTAATGAGAGGTATCTAGCAACGCATCATTACCCCCCAATTCATAAATATCCCGGTGATTTATCATAATCACAACATTTGACATTTGTAGTTAAATCCTTTTGTCCTTGATATCTAGATTGAACACAAGTCATGGAAAAGTCACACTTGTATTGTCCAATCTTTTAGTTTCTTGATTCGCGAGTAGACTAATCAAATGACATCAATATCATATACTCGATTCACTTGTTCATGGCCATGAATTAGTCGACTCCATCAAGGGGCTCGAGATATCGCTCCCGCTATATAGGAGGGACAAATCCTTTTCGCATCCCACTCATCCCGAACAAGATTCGTGATATACCCAATAAATGCCTTTATTGCTCACCCGACTACTGGATAGCGTTTAACATTATCAAAGCATAACACTAGCCATGCAAGAACTCTTGTGAGACCTCAAGTCGAAGGATCTTTTATACAATCCAAAGTCAAAATTTTGAGAAACACCATTGACTATTATATAACAACCCATGGTGTGTTTCTCATGTCAGGGTCTGGCTCAAAGTATAATGATTCTCTAATCATATATACCTATGTGACTATCCGATATCTTATATCAATCACTGCACATACTAGTCTTACGCATTATTATTGTCCTCGAAGATTCCATAATAATGTTCGACTAGGGACGTTTCAGAATAGTATCTCATAACAATTATAAATACTATTCTAAGGACATATTATTTATTTATGTTGTTAAGAACGCAGAAACATAATGAATAATACTGGAATTAATTGCCTTTTATTCATCAAAATAGAAAATTACATTAAATACGGTACAATAATCTCCCACTTGCACTAAAGACCCAAATTACAATAAATGGTCTTTAGGGCATACTAATGACTGTCTCTAAAGATCAGTCCCTCCGGATATCGGATACCCATGGAGCTAGTGTGACGATCATGCTCGCCGCTGCGACAAAGTGGCTTCGTCAGCTGGATCGGCGACATTGTCTCGCCGAGTCTACTCTACATATATGCACATCACCTCTCTCTATAATCTCGCGGATTAGGTGAAATCGCCGTAGTACATGTTTGGACCTCTGGTGAGATCTAGGTTCCTTAGATTGGGAAATAGCCCCATTGTTATCACAATAGAGGTCTATCGAGTTCGCAATACTAGGAACCACATCGAGGTCGGAAATAAATTTCCTGATCCAAACTGCCTCCTTAGCTGCTTCACAAGCTGCTATGTACTCGGCCTCTGTTGTAGAATCTGCGATGGTTGATTGCTTTGAACCGCGCCACTCACAAGCACCTCCATTCAAGTTAAACACATATCCCGATTGCGATCGGAAATCATCTCTCGTCGGTTTGGAAACTAGCATCGGTGTAACCAGCTACAGCGAGCTCATCCGCCCTCCATAAATCAAGAATGTATCCTTAGTCCTTCGCAAGTACTTGAGGATATTCTTGACCGAGATCCAGTGACGTTCACCGTAATTAGATCGAGTATCTCGCTCGTAATGCTTAAGGCAAACGAGACATCCCAGGGCGAGTACATATCATGGCGTACATGATAGATCCTATGGCGAAGCATAAGGAATCTCTTTCATGCGTTCTAATTCGGCAGCGTTTTAGAACATTGTTCCTTCGATGCAGCAAGTAACATGTGTCATAGGACAAAGTCCTTTCTTAGACTCTTGCATGCTAAACCGCTTTAGCACCTTGTCTATATATGTACTCGACTTAGGCCAATGAGTCTCCCGGATCTATCTCTATAGATCTTGACTCCCTGAATATAGCTAGCTTCGCCTAAGTCTTTCATAGAGAAACACGTACTCAACCAAGCCTTTGCAGCACTTTAAGGTTGGTATGTCGTTTCCAATGAGTAGTATGTCATCTACATACAAAACCAGGAATACGATTGAGCTCCCACTAACCTTTTTGTAAACACAAGGCTCATCCTCATTTCTAATGAAGCCAAACTCACGGACGGCATCATTAAAACGGATGTTCCAGCTTTCGAGAAGCCTCGCTTGAGTCCATAAATGGATCTCTCGAAGCTTACATACTTTTCCAAAGATTCTCCGGAGTGACAAAACCTTCAGTCGTGTCATATACACATCCTCATCAAGTTTTCCATTAAGGAAAGCGGTTTTGACATCCATTTGCCAGATTTCGTAGTCATAGTAAGCTGCAATAGCAAGCAAAATCCGAATGGACTTGAACATAACTACAGGGGAAAAAGTCTCATCATAGTCAATACCATGAATTTGTTTGAAACCTTTCGCGACAAGTCGCCCCTTGTACGTTTGTACATTTCCTTCCATGTCGATTTTAATCTTAAAAACCCATTTGCACCCTATGGGAGTTACCCCTTCAGGTGGATCAACCAAGATCCAAACTTGGTTAGTGTACATGGAGTCCATTTCAGATCTCATGGCTTCAAGCCATTTCTCAGAATCTGGGCTATTAATTGCCTGTTTGTAGGTTGAAGGTTCATCGTGATCCACAAACATAACATCACCATGTTCTGTTATGAAAAATCCAAATTTTTTCCTGGGAGGTGGACGACGAACTCTACCAGCACTCTACGCAATTCTTGTGTTTCTTGAATCAGTGCTGGGCCGCACAATCTGCTTTGTGGCACTCCGCCGCACAACAACTTGTGGAGTCTGCTTTCATTTTCCATCTCATCATTAGTGCTAGTTTGAGAGTCCTGGAACTTCGGAAAGTTCTACGCTACTCCCACTTGTGTTTCTAGAAACAAATTCTTTTTCTAGAAAGACTCCATGCGAGCAACAAACACTTTGTTCTCGTTAGGGATATAAAAAGTAGTATCCTTTAGTTTCCTTAGGATAACCTACAAATATGCACTTTTCAGATTTTGGAGCCGACTTATCAAAAGTCGAGCGTTTCACAAACGCTTCACGACTCCCAAATCTTAAGGAAAGACAAACCGGGACGCTTCCCTACCCATAACTCGTATGGTGTCTTTGCAATCGATTTAGATGGAACGCGGTTAAGTGTTAAAGATGCTGTCTCTAGTGCGTGTCCCCAAAAGGAATTGGGCAGGCTCGTGTGACTCATCATAGAACGAACCATATCTAATAAGGTTCTGTTCCTCCTTTCAGATACGCCATTCCATTGTGGAGTAGCTGGAGGAGAAAGTAGTGAAACGATTCCACAAGCTTTTAGATAGTCACAGAATTCTTGACTCAAGTATTCTCCTCCTCGATCAGATCGAAGAACCTTAATACTCTTGCCAAGTTGGTTTTCTACTTCAAGTTTAAACTCTTTAAACTTAGTAAATGCTTCGGATTTGTGTTTCATCAAGAACACATATCCATACCTACTGAAGTCATCAGTAAAGGTAATGAAGTAGAGGTAACCACCCCTTGCATGTATATTAAAAGGGCCACATACATCACTATGTATTAGTCCTAATAAATCATCAGCTCTCTCACCTAGCTTAGTGAAAGGTGATGTCGTCATCTTACCCAATAAACAAGATTCGCATCGATCATAAGACTCGAAGTCAAATGATTCTAATAGCCCATCTTTATGGAGTTTGGATATGCGATCTTCGTTTATGTGGCCTAAGCGACAATGCCGAGGTATGTCGGATTAGAATCATTAGTCTTAATCCTTTTGGTATTTATGTTTAAAATTGGCATATCAAGGTCTAAAATATATAGACCATTAATTAAAGAGGCGCTTGCATAAAACATATTATCCAGAAATAACGACAATCGTTGGTTTTTTATCGAAATCTCAAAACCGTTCTTGTCCAAACAAGAAACTGAAATAATATTTTTAATTAAACTAGGTACATAGAAACAGTTTTCTAAACCTAAAACAAGCCCTGAAGGCAAAGTAAAAGTACAAGTCCCTACAGCTAGGGCTACAACACGTGCTCCGTTGCCAACTCGTAGTTCCACTTCACCTTTTGCCAACTCTCTACTCCTTTGAAGTCCCTGTACATTAGTACAATTGTGAGAACCACATCCGGTATCAAATACCCAAGAATTAGTTGTATTTAAATTGATATCAATCATATTAACATCAATAACATAAATACCTGAGCCCGAAACAACAATTGCTTTCTCCTTTTGCAGTCTTTTTGTTGCAAGATAGCTCTTGCAATTCCTTTTCCAGTGACCCTTCTCACCACAGTGATGACAGATAGAGTCTTTGGCTACACCACCCTTAGGTTTCAGTGCATTGTTGAAAGTGGTTTGCTTGCCCTTGGGCTTACCATTCGATTTGCCTTTGGATCTCACAAAACCTTTGCCTTTGCCCTTTTGCACCATCAGTATGGTGTTGGGCTTGGACTTGCCTATTTCCTTCTCGGCAGTCCTTAGCATGTTCAACAGCTCGTGTAGAGGCTTGTCAATTTCATTCATGTGATAATTCGAATGAACCGATCGAATGACTCGAGCAACGATTGCAAGATCAAATCGGCCGACGACTCTTGTCCCAAAAAGAAATCCCAGCTTTTTCAAGGTTCGAACATAACCTATCATCTTAAGAACGTGAGTTCCTACCGGCATTCCTCGGACATTTTTGCATCGAAAGAGAGATTTCGATACATCGAATCTCTCCCGCGCGCTTGTCCCCGATATAGTTGCTTCGGGATGAGCCAAGATCTCATAAGCCCCCCATGTCCTCATGTTGCTTCCCGAAGTTCGTAGTTCATGGTGACAAGCATGAGGCTAGACACATCTAAAGCATCACTAACATGCTTCGATAAGCAGTCCCTATCAGCGGTCGAGCGCGAGCCTCCGGTATAGCAGGGGAATAGGTCAGTTCCAAGACATACAGACTTTCTTTCATGCTTGAGAACGATTCTCAAGTTCTCGAACCGATCGAGGAAGTTAACTCCCTCTAATTTGTCCTTCTCAATGACAGAACGCAGTGATAGTGTTTGGTTTGAATTTGCCATTTTTCTACAACAAAAATATGCATGTACAAAAGTAAGTACCGATTAAAATCATTATTAGGTCTTTATCTTTTTAATGATTTCTCCCACTATTTTCTTCGAGTGAATAACCCTCAATATCAACTCGGAAAGTTCGTTAACTTTCTAGCGGGCCAAGATCCATATTTCACCTCGTTCTGAGTCAGCTTTGGCTGATCGCCCAAAACTTAGTTATTTAGGTAGGCAACATTTGCCAATTACATCAAATTATGTAATTCTTGGTTAGTTGAGTGAATAACATTTATTCAAGCGTATCATTATACACTTTTTCTCAACTCTTTTGCCTCTAGATCCTCAATCCATTTATTGAGATAATCCAGTTAATTAGGACCCTAAGTTTTAGCCGCGGATATCACAACTTATCCTTCGCGCCTCACCCGGATAGACATGTATGCACAGCTTTGGCATGTCCCATACTTATGTCGATCTAGGCCTTGACGAGGGCCAAACTTAGGAAGGCACTAATTAATATTTTAAATGAGGGATTTTGTTTTTAACAATCTCACCGTAAAGCATAAATAAAACAGCTTTATGCTTATATACATATGCATCCAATACATAAAAGTAAAATGCAATAGTAATCGCTAAGATCCTATTCGGTTTTTCCAAGCCAATGGAAAAACCCGTGAAGTCAATCTAAGGTGTGAAAAGAAAAACATCTATTCTACACCGTCTTGACCTTCAGCTTGGTTGCCTCCATATCTTCATCATCTCAAATTTGTACCTTCTCCTAATCTAGAATTACAAAATTTCTAAGGAAACCTCGAGTTACATTCGAGGGGATATTCAAAGGAAAAATTACAACTTTTGATATTTAAAAGGCACGATACGCAGATCGTATTATAAAATAAAACCAACAGGGTAAAGGCGATTACTATGCATCATGCTCAATTAACATAACAACTTATGAAAAATAATGAGCAAAACAGTAAAATGAACATTTCATATTCTGCCTGGGTTCGGTTGACCGGCCACCAAGGTCGGTCGATCGAAAAAGTACTGAGAGTACTCGGTCGACCAAACAGGCACTTCGATCGACCGAAGACCAACTCGGATCGACCGAAGACCAACTCGGTTGATCCGAACCTAATACCATTTAGCTACTGTATTGCCTCGGTCGACCGAAGATGAGTCCCGGTCGACCGAAGTGATAGAAACTGAGAGTTTTTCCAGCTTTTGAATGACTTCAAAAATGGAAATTCTCAACAGATATACTTACAAAAAGCTGGAAAAGCATGTCATACATGGTTTTAACAACATTTCTAGCAATCCTAAGGCATGAATAACATAGATTCAAAATCTATAAAAAACACTATAGCACATTAAAGTCAATAGGGTACTCGTGAGTGGCTCTGATACCACTGTTAGAGGAATAACCGGGTCATACACATAAGCGTAGCGGAAATAACTTTGACCCGCCTCTATCAGGATCTTTCACGAGTAAGTACCTACGACTATGGGATAGTGTTTTACCTTATATGGATGCTAGAATGGCTGAAACGCTTTCAGCGGTTTGTTGTAACGAACGGAACACCACGCTTGCAGGCCTCCGTCTCTTCCGTATCCACTCGATCTTCCGGAGATGGTCTTCTACTGCTTGGTGCTAGCCAACGCCTTGTAGAAGCTTTGAAGACACTCTTCAATGGATGGAGTATGAACGACCTTTTCAAGAACAAGAAACAAGCTTTCTAACTTCTTTTCTATTAGCAAAAATGCAAGGAAAAAGTCCAGAAATTTGTCTTGTCTTTTTCTCTCTAAAACTCACTTTTTCTCTCTATTCTCTTAGCTTCAAAAGGCTGGAGAAAACTGATTAGAATGATAGGAAAAATCTGAATTTTTCCTCTAGTCTATCAAGAGAGAGTGGGGTGAGATAATGGGGGAAGTGGGAGATCATGGAGAGAATTACTCCTCCACTCTCTCCACCACTTCAACCACCATCAAGAGGGCTGAATTTATGTCTAACATTCCAGCCATAAGGTCGGTCCAAACGGGTCGGTCGGCCCAATCATATTGGTCGGCCCAACCAGATTAAGGGCCCAATCCAATCCCGGCCCGAAGCCCGGCCAGGCCCAATCGAATTGGCGCACCTTAGATTAAATGTACTCCAACAATTCCAACATTAAAATATGTAAAGATTTGGTTGGACCAATGTTTCTCTATGAAAGATTTAGGCGAAGCCAACTATATATTAGGTGTCAAGATCTATAGAGATAGACCGTGAAGACTCATTGTCCTAAGTCAGAGTACATATATAGAGAAAGTACTAAATCAGTTTCGCATGCAAAAGTCCAAGAAAGGACTTTGTCTTATAACACATGGAACTGTTCTTTCAAACCAACAGTGTTCTAAGACACTTCAAGAGAAGGAACACATGAAAGAGATTTCATATGCATCTGCAATTGAGTGTATCATTAATGTTATGTTATGTACTCGCCCTTATGTCTTGTATGCTTTGAGTATAACGAGTAGATACGAGTCTAATTATGGTGAGTGTCACTTGTTAGCTGTCAAGAATATCCTTAAGTACTTGCGAAGAACTAAGGATACATTCTTGATCTATAGAGGCGAGAAAGAACTCATTGTAAATGGTTAGACTAATGCTAGCTTCCAAACCGATAGAGATTACTATCGATGACAATTAGGTTATGAGTTTTGCCAAAAGGAAGTTCAAAGAAAGCAACTATTACTGATTCGACCACAGAAGCCGAGTATATAGATTCTAGTGATGCAACGAAAGGGGCAGTTTGTTAGGTTATGGAGCACGAGTTGAACTTTTCTGTTAATTGGTCGTAATTAGGGTTTCGTATTTATAAATAACCTAAATATTGTATCTCATAACATAGTGAATATCCTTGCTTGGTAGTGCGCCTAGACGTAGTCAAATCTTTGACGAACTGAGTAAACAATTCCTTGTGTCTTTCTTTATTGCTTTCGATCTCGTTTTTCTCTATCCATATGCTTCTTATTTCCTAACAATTGGTACCATAGCACCGGGTTCAGAGGGCAGCAGAAGTAAACATGAATGTGAAGGGAAATTGTCGATCGAAAAGTTTGAAGGAGCAGATTTTGGTTTCTAGAAGATGTAGATTGAGGATTACCTATATGTTAAAGATTTGTATCCACCTCTATGTGAGAAACCAGAAGACATGAAAGACGATGATTGGAAGTTGTTGGACAAGAAGAGTAAATACGGTCAAAGCGAAAACTACCAAGGAGATGTTGGAGACATTATCGGAGATGTACGAGAAGCCATCGGACAACGTCTGTTTAACCTAAAGATGGCAGAAAGTATTGCGGTTTCCAGTCATCTTAACGAGTTCAATATGATAATAGCCCAATTGAGCTCAGTTGAGGCTGATTTCGATGATGAGGTACAAGCCCTTATTTTACTGTCTTCTATAGTAGAGAGTTGGGGAGAAATGGTTACTATTGTTAGCGATTCAGCAGTGAAGGTGAAGCTTAGGTTTGAAAAAGTCAGAGACCTAATTATTAGCAAAGAAATTCATAAGAAAGAATCAGGTATAGCTTTAAAATCATCCCTGAGTGCAGAAAATAGAGGCAGACTAGAATCAAGGTCGAAATCCTACCGAGGTAGATCAAAGTCGAGAGGCAGAAAGCCTAAGAAAGACAAAATCTCGATTAAATGTTTCAATTGCGGGCAATATGGTCACTACTAGAGCGAGTGCACAACACCGTCGAAAGATAACAAATCAACAATTGCAACAGTAGAAGAAATATCAGATGCATTAATCTTGAGAGATGAGTAGTCCAATTGAATCGTGGGTTTTGGATTTTAGAGCATCGTTTCATTCTTGCAATATCATTGATGCAATGGAACGTTACACTTCTGGTGATTTTGGTAAGGTTTATCTTGCTGATAATGAGTCTTTGGAAATCGTGGGGAAGGAAGATGTTCGGATCAAAACAACGAATGGAACTGTATTGCAGCCGAGTAATGTCAGACACGTTCCTAAGTTAAGGAGGAACTTCCTTTATGTTGGGCAATTGGATGATGAAGGTTATATTTTTACATTCGGCGGTAGTGCTTGGAAGATAACTAAAGGAACTATGGTAGTAGCTTGAGGAAAGGAGGGTACGCTGTATTTGATGAATAACACTCAAGAGAGTATTGCCCAACGTGTACACTCACGGATGTAATAAATATAATAATAGAATTTTGACTTTATTCATGGAAATGAATATGTGATACAAGATATAGCATCTCCCACTTGCACTAAATACTACTATCTAATGATTTTCTTTGACAACATACTGCACAACTGTCTCTAACACCAGTTCTCTTGGCATCTAATACCCATGTAGCTAGTATGACGCTCATGTTGCTGCTGCGTCAGCGGTTTCGTTAGTGGGTCATCAATATTATTATCTATATATACTTTGCAAATCTTTACATTACCTCTATCAATAATCTCACGGATTAGTTGATAACGCCGAAGTATATGTTTGCACATTTAGTGAGATCTCGGTTCCTATGATTGTGAAATACCTCTGTTGTTGTCATAATAGAAATCTATCGAATTCACAATACTAGGTACCACATTAACTCTGTAATGAACTTCTTGATCCAAATTGCCTTTTTAGCTGCATCACTAGCAGCTATATACTAGGCTTCTGTTGTAGAGTCAACAACAATTTACTTTCTTATAACTCCTCCATCTCACATCACCTCTATTTAGGACAAACATAACCAGATTGCGATCAATAGTCATCTCTATCAGTTTGGAAGCTATCATCATTGTAACCATTTACAATGAGTTCTTCCTCACTTCCATAGATCAAGAATGTATCCTTAGTTCTTCGCAAGTACTTAAGGATATTCTTGACAACTATCCATTGACTCTCACCATAATTAGACTGGTATATGCTCTCTATACTCAAAGCATACAAGACATCCTGGTGAGTACATAACATGTCAGACATGATAGACCTAATTGCAGATGCATATTGAATCGATTTCATGCGTTCTTTCTCTTGAAGTGTCTTAGAACACTGTTGGTTTGAAAGAACAATTCCATGTGTTATATGACAAAATCCTTTCTTAGACCCTTGCATGCTAAACCGATTTAGCATTTTGTCTATATATGAACTTTGACTTAAGTCAATGAGTCTTCGCGATCTATCTCTATAGATTTTGACACCTAATATATAGTTGGCCCAACCAAATCTTTACAGATTCTAATGTTAGAATGTCATTCCCTATGAGTAGTATGTCATCTACATACAATAACAGGAATACAATTAAGTTTCCACTAACTTTTTTTTATAAACACAAGGTTCATCTTTGTTTCTAATGAAACTAAACTCTCGTACGACATAATTAAAACGTTTATTCCAGCTTCTAGAACCTTGCTTTACTCCATAAATAAACCGTTTTAGCTTGCATACATTTCCATCATTTTCAGGAGTGACAAAACCTTCAGGTTGTGTCATGTACACATCATCTTCAAAGTTTCATGATGCGAAACCGTTGTACGAATACCAAGGTTCGTCTAAAGGCCCGATCTTTCTCTATCTCGAACAGTTTATGAGGGAATATAATCAACAATCCTCCCGTAAGGTTGATTATCAATGGGGGCTGAAACACCACAATAAGTATAAACCAAACTTATTGATACAGTAACTCAAAGATGAATGAACTCTACATAGAGAATCAAACAAAGGAACTAAGGAATAACCTTAGCGTATCATAAATCAAGTCTAATAATATCATGGCTGAAATCCCTCTTAAATAGAGTGGAATTTCGTCCAAAAAGAACCCACAAATAAGAGTCCTTTAAAGATTAGGACTCTACAACTCCTAGATAACTAAAAACACTACCTAACATCAAAGACAACATGTCCTATTGTTTAGCTAGCTTATTTTGGCCAACATGGCTAATTAAAATAAACAATAAAGCTGAAAATATAATTAAAGTCTTTAATAGACTTTAATTTACAAGTTTCCTAAAATACCCCTTCAACCGTTTTCCTTCCAATTATGTATCTTTCCTTCAAATGATATTCGATGGCTTTGATCCTTGTGTCTAGCTTTCTTTGAAAGTCTCTTTACCTCTTGAACCTTTAGATTAGAGACTTTAAACACTTGGAACAAAGGCTTGACTTTGAAGCTCGTATTTGGGATGTATGAGTTAAGGATGAGGCCATTTATCCAAATGACCTCTCTAAGCTTCATGGTTGGTACCGTATCATTTCCGTTAAGGAAAACTGTTTTGACATCCATTTGCCATATTTCATAATCATACAATGCAGCTATTGCAAGCAAGATCCGAATGGATTTAAACATCACTATGGGGAAAATGTTTCATCATAGTTGATACCAAGAATTTGTTTGAATCCTTTTGTGACTAATCTCCATTTGTAGGTGTCACACCCCGTAACTTGGAGGTGACCGGACAGTTCCTCATCTACCAATGAAACACTGAACCCTCAAACATAAAGTACTAAATCCAAAATAACTTCATTACAATCTTAAAGGACTTCAAAGTAATACACCAAACTCAAAGGTTCCAAAGATAAACATAGGTTCTTACATCAAAATATAAATATAAAACCAAATGGGAAATCTATACTATTACATAAGTTCAGTAATATTCTTCAACCCATTCCTCATCATAGTTACAATCAACATGAGCATCTGTAAAAGAAAGATATGGAAAGGACCGAGCCACTACACTAGCTTAGTAAGCATCAACACCCTTGGGATGAAACATCAAATAAGACTCAAAACAGTTTCCCGACTTTCCCAAAATACGTTAAATCAATAAATACTTTACTTGGTAAAACTTAACTTGAAATACACTTTAAAACTCTTGCAAAACACTTAAAATAACTTATTAAAGACTTGGCTTGAAACGGAACAAAATAGAAAATTTGCCTGGAACAGGACCCTAGGACGAAGCTTTCGTCCGCGGTTGGGCAGAAAGCCCAATAGTTATGCAGGCGAAGCTGAGGACGATACACAGGACGAACCATTCGTCCGCAAACCCTAGAAAAGTGATTTTACAGTATAAAAATACATGTAAAATCCATATCTCTACACCAAAACATCTCCCCAACCCAAAATAACATATTTTGACGCACATCCACATATCAAATAAGACCCAAAATAAGAGCAAATAATGCAATGAACCAAACTCTTCATATCTAACACTTATACATCGGAAATGTACTACGAGTACTATGAGTTACCCATATGAAACAAACGGATATACAGAATATCAGATACTATGAGTATGGTTCATGTAAGGCACACTTAATTCCACACAACCGAGCTTAATTATCCATTCCCGGCTCTAAAGAAACTACTAGCAGCCCCTTAATGATTAGTCCCAATTAAGGAATGGTCAGTGATATATTCATAGGTCCAGTATACCCCCTGAATAAAGGGTCAGTGATTTTAAGGATGCACCTCATTTTAGACTGCTAATAGCTTTAACACGACAAACCCCATTAGAGAGAGGCTCAGTGATTTGGTTAGTACAGTAAACAATAATCAGTGATCAGTGATCAATAATAGGGATAAATCCTGCTATAGAGTCGTTCCTAGACAAGAACTACAGATTGGGCACTCTCAAATAGCAAATATGGCTAATAGAACGCAGGAACAACAACAAGTATCATACGCAATTAGACTTAACGATTAACAACGCAAATGCAATTACAATTCGACGTTTCACCCATTTTCAATGCAACAAAGCATGTCTAAATCATTTCATAACAATTACATAACATTAAAATATGGATATCATGCTTTTAGGACAGAAAATGCAAGGGTGAATATCATTACCTCAAAAGCTTAAACAAGAATCATACGAATTCCAGAATTCCATAAAAACAACCTACTTCCTGGAGCTATAACTTTCTGTACAAACCTAAGAATCTCAATCCGTCAGCGCCCACTCAAAGGTCTTTCAATTCTATACAAAAACGATATAAAGAACTCCGAAATCCGACAATGTTGACCCCTCTATATGTTCAATATTCCACAGCCTCACAATCTGCCAGCTTTTCTTTTCTCTCTTTTTTTTCTTTCCTTTTTCTTTTCTACCCTCTTAAAATCCAGCCATAACTCCCTATTAACTCCCATACAAAATAGCCCATCAACTTACTAACAACCCACTAAGGTCCTCCACTCAACCACTTATCAAATACGCCCCCTCAAACTCTATATTGCTAACAAATAACACATAAAACATGTAATTGTGCAAAATTTAAACACGAAGCATGCTAGTCACATAGTTCAAAAAGTTACGGATATAACAGTAGGTTTGTATATTTTCGCCCATGTCGATTTTAATCTTAAAATCCCATTTGCCCCTATGGGAATTACCCACAGGTGGATCAACCAAGATCCCTACTTGGTCAGTATTCATGGAATCCATTTCAGACCTCATGGCCTCAAGCCATTTCTCATAATCTGGACCAGTAATTGCTTGTTGATAGGTTTTATGCTCATCATGATCCACAAAAGAAACATGACCATGTTCTATTACAAGAAATCTAAATTTCTCTGGTTATCGGCAAATTCAATTATACCTTCGTAATTCTTGTGTTTCTTGAACTAGATCTTGTTGCAAAACTATTTGTGGAGCTGGTTCAAATTTCATATGAACATCAGTGTTTGTGTGAGAGTTTTGAACTTCTGTAAGTTCTACTTGACTCCCACTTTCCTTTCTGGCAATGAACTCTTTTTGTAGAAAGACTCTCGTTCGAGCAATAAACACTTTGTTCACAGTAGTGGTATAGAAGTAGTCCCTTTAGTTTCCTTAGGATACCAAACAAATAAGAACTTGATGGATTTAAGACTGAGCTTATTAGAAGCTGGGCATTTCACATACACCTCACAACCCCAAATCTTCATGAAAGACATATTGGACGTTTCCCACTCCATATCTCATATGGTGTTCTTTCAACTAACTTTGACAGAACACAATTTAGTGTTAAAGATACTATTTCTAATGCATTTCCCCAAAATGAGTAAAAAGGCTCGCATTACTCATCATAGATCGAACCATATTTAATAGCGTTCGATTTCTCCTTTCGGATACTCCATTCCGTTGTGATGTAGCTAGAGGAGAGAGTTGTCAAACAATTCCACAATTCCTAAGATAGTCACGAAACTCTTGACTTAAGTACTGTCCCCCTCGATCAGATCGAAGTATTTTAATATTCTTGCCAAGCTGGTTTTCTACTCATTCTTAAACTTTTTGAACTTGTCAAAAGCTTTAGATTTGTGTTTAATGAGATACAGAAATCCATTTCAACTGAAATCATCCGTAAATGTTACGAAGTGTAGATAACCATCTCTAGCATGTATATTGAATGGTCCACATACATCACTATGTATAAGTCACAATATATCATTTTCTCTTTCTCCAGTTCTAGTAAAAGGAGATGCAGTCATCTTACCCATTAAACAAGGTTTGAATGTTTTGAATGATTCAAAATCAAATGATTTCTATAATCCATCTTTATTGAGTTTGGAAATGCATTTCTCATTTATATGGCATAAGCGACAATTTCAGAGATATGTAGGATTTGATTAATTATTCTTAATCCTTTTAGTATTTACGTTATAGATACCTGAATCAAGATCTAGCACATATAGACCATTGATCAAGTTTGCACTAGCATAGAAGATAGTTTTTTCAAATAAAATGACAATCGTTTATTTTTAATATTAATATTAAAATCTTTCTTGTCCAAAGAAGATATTGAAATAATATTCTTTGTTAAAGTATGTACATAGAGATAATTATCTAAGTCTAGGACAATCTCAAAAGGTAAAGTAAGACAATAATTCCCTACAGCTAAGGCAGCAACACGTGCTCCATTGCCCAATCGTAGAACCACTTCGCCTTTAGTCAATTCTATACTCTTTGTAGCTCATGGACATTCATACAAATGTGAGTAACACAACCGGTACGCAATACCCAAGAAGAAGTAGTAGACATATTGAATTCTATAACAAAAATACCTGAGCCTGAAGCAACATGAGCTCCTTCCTCCCAGCTCTTCGCTGCAAAATAGCTCTTACATTTCCTTTTTCACAACAATGGTGACAAGTAGAATATTTAGCCACCCCGCCCTTTTGGTTTCAATGTTTTGTTGAACTGGTTAGGTTTGCCCTTAGATTTACCACTAGGCTTACCAAAACCTTTGCCTTTCTGGACCATCAAAATGGTCTTGGAATTATTAATTTCTTTTTCATCATTCCTAAGAAAATTCAATAGTCCAGGATGTGGCTTGTCTATCTCATTCATACTGTAGTTAAGCACAAATTTACTATAATATTCAGGCAGTGATTGCAAAATCAAGTCAGTAGACGGCTCTTGACCGAGAGGGAAACCCAGTTTGCAAGGTTTTCAACATAACCTATCATTTTCAAAATGTGAGTTCCAACTGAAGTTCCCTCCACTATTTTGCATTGAAAGAGAGATTTTGAAACATCAAATCTCTCTTGGCGAGCTTGACCCTGAAAGAGTTGTTTAAGATGATCAATCATGTCAAATGCACCCATTTCCTCATGTTGCTTATGATGCTCATAGTTCATGGTGACAAGAATAAGACTTGATACATCAAATGCATCATCTAAATGCTTGCGGTAAGCATTTCTTTAAGCTGTAGAATCCTAGGGAAGGTTGGTCAGGAATCAGCCGTTCGAGGACGTACAACACATGTTTGATGATAATCCTATAATTCCAGTACCAGTCGACAGTTTCTCATATTCTGCCTCTAGATCCTCAATCTAGCTATTGAGATGATCCAGTTAAGTAGAACCCAAGATTTTAGCTGGCGCATATCACAATTATCCTTCGCGCTTCACCCAGATAGACATGTGCGTGCTTTGGAAAATCCCACACGTTTGTCGATCGAGTCCTTGACGAAAGACAAATCATGGAAGATATCAACTTCATATTTTAGATTGAGAGATTATATATATATATATATATATATATATATATATAATCACACCAAACTAAATAAAACAGATTATACATATGCATCAACATGCATCTTTTACATCATATACACAATATATACGTAAGATAGTAATATCACAACCTATGCAGATTCTTCCAAGCAAATGAAAGAATCTTAGGTCAATCTAAGGTGAAGAAAAATAATCTACACTTAGATCTGCCTCATGATTGCCTCCATTCTGATTGTCTCCCCTTTGCTCCATGTTGCCTTACACTAAAACTATTCATGTACTAAAATTACATAGATATAAAAGAATCCTCGAGTTACATGCTAGGAGAAAATTAAAAACAAATTTTAATAGGAAAGCACGGCACGCATGCCATATTATTCACAAACACAATTACTAGGACAATCCGCAAATTCATGTACTAGTCGAGGAAGTTTACTTCCTCTAATTTGTCAAGGATGTGATAGTTATGTTTTCCATGTTATCTGTAAAACACAAGGGGGGGGGGGGTGAATTGGGTTTTAACTAATCTTTCTAACTTTTTCGAATCTATTCAATGCAAGTGAGAGTTTGAGCAAGATGAACAAAACCAAAAGCAAAACCCAACAACAAGACAAAGGATTTAGAGTGGTTCGATTCACTTAGAATCTACATCCACTACCTTGATCCGAGGATATCTCGGTCGACCGACCTCCTGAGCTTTTAGAGATGTTGATATTTCACACGTATTGAAATCTTTTGAAGTCTAAAAGGTTTTCCCAAAAGGTAACAAGTAAGAACATCAGAAAACCATTTTAAAGGACTTAGACTTTGAAAACAAAGGCTTTTGAGATTTGAACACATATAAGAATCCTTTTGAAACTTTAGACTTTTGAAAACGTGTTTATGAAAACATGCAAGACTTGAGTGTAGAGCTTATGTTTATAAGAGCTTTGGTTAGAGCTTTATAAGATAACGACTTATGACGACAAAGCTAAACTAACCAAACCTAAGTCTTCAATTTTCAATCTTGATAAATGAGCCTTGCATAACTTTGAATCTTGTTACCAATGGCTTGATTGAAGTACTTAGAGCTTCCATAATGAGTTCCGATATTCTATCACAAAGATTAAGATCATTAGACACAACATCAAAAGTTTGTCCAATATCAAAAACTGAGTTTGTTCGCCCTTAGGGCTTACAATCTCCCCCTTTTTGATTATGACAAACTTTTATGTAATAAGATAGAATATGGACAAAATTAAGAACAAGGAAGCATGGCAAAAAGTTAAAGATCAATTAAGAGCAATGACTAGTGCTTTAAAAGATAAAACCAATGAAGACAAAAGCACTTAGTCATGATAACTTCTTTTTGCCATATAATCTAGGGACTCTTAGAAGAGCCCTATTTCCCAACCAACCTCCTTTCCTCCTTCCTTCCATTTAATATGTTTTGAGACATAAGATATATAAAAAGCTCCCCCTCAAAACATGCCGGAAAGGATAAAAAACATGATTAATACACCATTTTAGCAAGATTAATACACTATTTTCTCCCCCTTTGGCATAATAAAAAAGACTTCAAACTCCAAAGATATAAGGGTGTACTTGCAAAAACATAAACAGTTCATAGCACAAGCAAAGTTAATACACCAATTTTCTGAAGAATGATCTTTTTGAATAAGCTTGGTTGATTTCAAAATACAATGAGTCCATAATGACACATAAATATAAAGATGGTTATATATGGCTCAAAAAGAATATCAACCTAAGCTAAAAACAAAGGAGATAAGGAATATAACCTTTAAGCACAATCTCCCCGTTTATAAAACATACGATGTTAGCTATTTGAGATAAAACCAAGTTTGATACCAATTGACCAATTGTAAAACATGATACCAATTGTAAACATAGCCAATTGTAACACAAGTTTGAAAATATAGCTAACAAAGTACTAGTGGAACTGATACCATGAATTCATAAGTTAAGCACATGTATCACAACCAAAAGAAGTAGAGGAAGTGTAAGATAACACTTTGAGTACATTCCTCTAAAAGTACTAGTGTAGCAACTCTTAAAGTGATACTAACCAAAAACTATAATGAGATCACAATGGATAAGAAAATGAAGAATATGATCTCAAAGTTATTAAGGGAGAGTATATGTGATACCAATTAAAGACAAAAATATTTATAACACATATAACTTCCAAAATAACTTACACAAGTTGGCTATAAGATATAAAAGATGAAAGGCAAGCCAACAAGTGATGTGATGATGTAAAATAAGACAATTGAGCATACATCACATATAGAGTTTACATCCTAAGTCAAGCATCTAGACGATCAACCACATAAGATTAATGCTATAGACTTGAATATAAACACACCAACACCCCTATATGCAATAAAGATCAAGTAAAAACTAAACATAGCATATACAAACTCCCCCAAAGCATAAGACACTAAATAAAAAAAGTGGAGGGGTTGTTAAAAGGAGATTTCATCACAAAGATCAAATCATTAAGCTCTCTAATAACATGCTCAAAAAACAATCAAAACATATGAAGAGCAAAACATGTTATAAAATCTCCAAGGTGCCCATTTCAAGAACAATTGAACATTATATGGAAAGTAAGATCAATAATTGTTCAAGGAAATGAAAGAGATTGAGTTTAGTAATATCTCATTGAATTTGATGAATGCTTTTGCACTTTGAGTTCCTTCAATGAGTTCTTTGAGCTTCTCAATCTTCTTTATCATACTCATCTTTAGCTTTATCACCAAAGTGATATTTCCATTGCAAAGAGATTTGACACCTTTCATAAGCACTTCTTCTTCTCCGGTTATGTGATAAAATCATACACATTGAAACATCATAGAGCCGGAGCTTCCCTTTAACTAACAAGAACTTATAAGAGCAAGGGAAGAGTAACTTTTGGTACCCACTTTTGTTTGGGTCCATGGGGGTTAGTTAAAATACGCTTAACTCTCCAAATGGTTTTAACTCCCCTTTCAATATTCTTCTTCACAAAGCATCTAACACTTGTGTGACCAAATTTACCACAATATGTGCAACAAGTAGATGGCTTAGCAAATTTATGAATATGCTCATGATATTTATTTTTCTTATGTGAAGTGCTAGCATGCACAAATTGATTTCTAGGTGCCTTAGAAGAGCTAGCAATAGCAACATGATTAGCAATATAACCTAATCCATGTTTATCACGTGAAGCACATTGCATGCCAAGAATTTGATCAAGATTATTCTTACCCTTATTAAAGTTATCAACAAGAAGGTAAGCTCATTAACTTTGTTCTTCATGTGATCAAACTCAACAAGCTTGTTTTCTAAAGATGACAATTTATCACAAGCCTCTATGTATTGTAATGAAGATGTATTGCAAGTAGTAATAAGATCATCATTTTCACATTTCAAACAATTAACATCATCACACAACTTCTTATTTTCATCAACCAACTTAGCTCTTTCATCAAGCAAATATTCAATTTTAAGCTTCATATCTTTGTTTTGCTTTGCACATTTTTTCAATTGATCATACATATCAATTAAAAGCACATTAGGATCATCCTCCTCATCATCATAAGAATTTGAAGTAGAAGGAGAAGGATGTACCTCATTACCAAATGCCATGAAGCACAAGTTGGCGTATTCATCATCACCGTCATCACTTGAAGAGCTTAGTCCTTCATGAGTATCTTCAAGCGTTTTCCACATGGAGTGGGCGGATTTGCTTCCAAGGACACGGTTGTACTCCTCCGGACTTAAGGCACAACTAAGAATGTTCATAGCCTTATAATTTCGAGTCATTTTCATGGACTCATCTTCATCTAGCTCATTGTCCGTCTTTGGAGTTTGAACACCATCCACTACTTTCATCGGTACATATGGACCTTCTTCAAATATATGCCATAATGAATAATCTATGGAGCATACATATATCTTGAATCGGTCTTTCCAATCATCAAAATTATTTTCATCAAGAAGTGGCGGTCTATCGATGGAATACCCCTCTAAGAACGCTAAGACGGAATTTTCGGCCATAATCTTTACTTCAAGCTATTAAGCTAAATGTGAAGACGAGGCTCTGATACCAATTGTAAAACACAAGAGGGGGGGGGGTGAATTGGGTTTTAACTAATCTTGCTAATTTTTTCGAATCTATTCAATGCAAGTGAGAGTTTGAGCAAGATGAACAAAACCAAAAGCAAAACCCAACAACAAGACAAAGGATTTAGAGTGGTTCGATTCACTTAGAATCTACATCCACTACCTTGAGCCGCACCAAAGGATTTCAACAACTTCACTAAGAAGAACTTTACACTTGTGGACAACTCACTAAGAGTTTTACACAACAACCACAATACAAAACTCACTAAGAGTTACTTGCCCACACTAAGTAGGACTTATACAAGAATTACCCTATCACTAAGAAAGGGAATTGAGATGAATAAAGAACAATGTTGTTCACTCTTCTAAGTGAAAGATAGATACCTTTTTAGTACAAGAAGATTCAGCTCTTTGAACATATAGATGCACACTCTTTGTCTTGCTTGAGAAATAACACTCTTGAATGATTTAGATCATAGATATGAAGAGCATTTGCTTTGTGAGTGTTTAGACTTGATAAGAAATCAATGTAAATGTTTTGTCCAAGTCTTAGAGTCATTCTCTAGCTTTGGAGTATTTATACATTTCAAAATAGGCTGAAAAACGACTCTTTAACGGTCAAAAAACGGCTAGTTTCTTCCAGAGTTCGGTTGACCGAACAAGGGTCGGATGACCCACTTTGATGACCTCGGTCGACCGAGAATGGCATAGGTCGACCGACCTTGGCTGGTTTTCAAAGTCTTCAACTCTCAGTTTCTCTTCGGTTGATCCGAGGATATCTCGGTCGACCGACCTCCTGAGCTTTGAGAGATGTTGATATTTCACACGTTTTGAAATCTTTTGAAGTCTAAAAGGTTTTCCCAAAAGGTAACAAGTAAGAACATCGGAAAACCATTTTAAAGGACTTAGACTTTGAAAACAAAGGCTTTTGAGATTTGAACACATATAAGAATCCTTTTGAAACTTTAGCCTTTTGAAAACATGTTTATGAAAACATGCAAGACTTGAGTGTAGAGCTTATGTTCATAAGAGCTTTGGTTAGAGCTTTATAAGATAACGACTTATGACGACAAAGCTAAACTAACCAAACCTAAGTCTTCAATCTTCAATCTTGATAAATGAGCCTTGCATAACTTTGAATCTTGATACCAATGGCTTGATTGAAGTACTTAGAGCTTCCATAATGAGTTCCGATATTCTATCACAAAGATTAAGATCATTAGACACAACATCAAAAGTTTGTCCAATATCAAAAACTGAGTTTGTTCGCCCTTAGGGCTTACATTATCTACAATAAATTATGCAAAGTTAAGTATCATGTTTAGTATCATTAATATGCATTTGTTTAATTACTCTCCCACTATTTTCTTCAAATGAATAACTCTCAATATTCACTCGAAAAGTTCAAAACATTCTAGTGGGCCAAGATCCATATTTTACCTCATCTTGAGTTAGCTTTGGTTAATCGCCCAAGACTGTGATTTAGGTAGGCGACATTTGCCAATTACATCCCTTATGTAACTCTTTAATAATTGAGTGAATAACATATTATTCTAGTGCATCATGATGTAATTACTCAAATATTTTGCCTCTAGATTCTCAATCTAGATATTGAGATTATCTAGCTAAGTAGAACCAAAGATTTTAGTCGTCGGATATCAAAATTATCCTTCGCGCATTTGTCGATCTAGTCCTTGACGAAAGCCAAATCATGGAAGACATCAACTTAATATATATATATATATATATATATATATATATATAATGACACTAAAATAAATTATACATATGTATCAACATGCATGTCATACATCATATACATAATATAAATGTAAAATTGTAATAGCACAACCTATGCAGATTCTTCCAAGCCAATGAAAGAATCTTAGGTCAATCTAAGAAGAAGAAAAATAATCTACACTTAGATATGCCTCGTGATTACCTCCATTCTAATTGTCTCCCCTCTGCTCCATGTTGCTTTATATTAACACTATTCATTTACTATAATTACATAGATATAATAGAATCCTTGTGTTACATGCTAGTTTCTCTAAGGCATCATCCTCACATTTGTCTCCCAGATATACTGGGGCTTTCCGCCATCTTGTGGACGAATCAGGCAGACGATGCTTCGTTTGCAAAGATGTTGAGATCTCTGAAATCCTGCAGATAATGTGTTTGGACGATACTTTTGGCGATACTTCGTCCGAGGACTGGTTTAAAACTTAAACATAATCCTATCATGTTGTCATACATATAAAATGAATCCTAAAGGGAATACATACATACGTCTAAAAGATACAATATCAACTTAAACGTATAACACTTAGAAACCGATTGTGATCTAGTGAGTGGCTATGATACCACTGTTGGAAAGAATTCAGATCCATAATAAAATGGCAGTAGAATAAAATAAGATATGTTTCTTGCCAGGATTCTCACGACTAAGAACCAGCCAGTTTAGTTAGAATTCGTATTAACATGAAAATGTCAAAAACTAATTTCTGAGTAGAATTTCATCTGGAATCACAAGCAAGACTCAAACGACCTTGCCTCTATGGTATCCACTCGATCAACTGGGAGAGAGAGTTTTTGTTTCCGGTGCTAGCACTACAAGAAAACTGTGTAACAGGGACGGACATTTCCGTCACTAAACTCAGTTTAGCGACCGATTAACGACCGAATGACGTGGTCGTGTATTTTCGTCGCTAAGCAAAATACCGACAGAATGCCGACGGAATATATAGCGACCGAATATTAGGTCACCATATACCGACCGAATACCGACCGAATGGTCAACATTGTTGACTTTTGACTTTGACTTGGTAACGACCGAATACCGACGGATAATTAGCAACGGAAAAGAGGGTCACCATATACTGACCGAATGGTCAACATTGTTGACTTTTGACTTTGACTTGGTAACGACCGAATACCGACGGATAATTAGCAACGGAAAAGAGGGTCACCATATACCGACCGAATGGTCAACATTGTTGACTTTTAACTTTGACTTGGTAACGACCGAATAGTTTTCGCAAGGGGGAATTCGCAAGGGGGAGAGAGTTTCGAAGGGGGAAGAGGAGTTAGGGATTTTGACTTCTGTTGAGGAATTTTAGACAACGCAATACCAAAACGACGTCGTTTTGGACTTAATGACGACCATTATGAATTCCGTCGGTCGTTGATTTCCGTCGGTATTCGGTCGGTAACGTATCTTCAAACGACGTCGCTTTAATTAATTTTGAACACTAATTTTTTACCGAAATGAAATAGCAATACGACGTCGTTCTGACACCGTTATCTATTCCGTCGGCATTCGGTCGTTGATTTCCGTCGGTATTCGGTCGTTAAGGAAAATAAAACGACGTCGTTTTTGTGTCCTTCATTTATTACTATACAAATAAACACCGTTATGTATTCGGTCGTTATATTCCGTCGGTATTCGGTCGTAATATATTCCGTCGGTAAACGGTCGTTAATATCCGTCGGTATTCGGTCGTTAAGGGTGAACAAAACGACGGCGTTTCAATTTGGTCAACGGGATCGAAGTGGCCGACGGATGGGCGACGTAATAACAACCGAATAGTTTTCGGTTTCTATTCGGTCGGTATTCCATCGTTAAATTGGTAACCAAAAAATTCGGTCGGTATTCCATCGTTAAATTGGTAACCGAAAAATTCGGTCGCTATTTAACTGTTTTCTTGTAGTGTAGCCAGAGAGAGAGACGAATAACAACTTGAAGACAATCTTCTTTGAGTTCTTTTGACAAGGATAATGGAAGAACAAATGGAAAGTTAGAGAGAAAATATGATTTTCTTTCTTAGGAGTATAATGCATCCAAATGCACATGTACAAGAGATCAGAGAAGTGCTGGTGGTTTATTATGAAATTAACTTCATAACTATAACCTAACCCCCTCTAACTCCCTTTAACCCTCTTTTCAGTTTTTCCAACTCCGGTTCAATTAATTGGTTAACCAATCCGATATTGGCCGACCCAATCCAATTCAAGCACATATATCAAAGCTAACTCCAACAATATTACCATTTCTAAATATACAAATCTCTATTATTGTTGTAATAGTTTGAGAAAAAATTTCCCTTAAAAAATCTTGAGAACAATTTACTTTAGCTCTTTGAGATATAAATACAGGCAACAAAATGGAACTAGTTTTGTATTTTTTCCCCATTATCGTTACATTGGAGATCACAAATATTGTAGCAAGAGAATCCAAAAGAGATAGATTTAGCAATTGTTTAAATTAGTTTCACCTTTCATGCATCAACCATCAAAATTAATAAAAACATCAATTACTATGAAATTTGTCCTTCTTGTTCATAATTTCTCAAGGTCGCACATGAAATAGATTTGGAAAAGATTAGATTAGTAAACAATAAGAGAGAGAGAGAGAGAAAAATTCTATAAATAGGTTTTTTATGGACTAATTTCCTAACTAACGGAGAATATGATCCTAGAATTGAAGAACTAAGAACTATTTGGAACGAATCCAAGAGAGAACTAATATGAACTAAACTAAATGGTGGGATTTGACTTCGGATAAGAGCCTTTCCGCGTAAAAGAATAGAGAGATGCTAAAGAGCAACTTTTGTATTGTATTGATTGAGTTGTGTTTATTTCACTCTTCTTTCACCCTTATATAGGCGTTTTTGACCTATATATGATAACTTTCAAGAAGTTATTGATAAATACATTTTTCTCCCACTCTTTTTCCCTTGAGTCTCCCAACTTTGGGGAATTATAATGTTTCTGGACTCTCCATCGGCCGATATTGAATCAAACTATTGGTTGCTCCCACTTTCCCGACTACTACTCTGTAGCTTTTGATGCCAAACAAAATTACTCTCGATGAGCCACAACCATTGGCTTATACCAATGTGTGTGTTTGATTTAACTCCCAGAAGTCCCATCTAAAAATCTGTCTCTTCGGGCCGTTACTAGGCTGTTTTGTTGATGACCAAAAGGGTCCCTAAATTAAGCCAAGTTCCGAAGTCCCAAAGAGACAATATTAATTTTTATTGGTTTTATTTGATTAAGTGCTGTAAAAATTTTATCAGGAATCAATCTCTAGAGTTATTTGTTACCTTAAAATTTCTTCTCTCCATATAACCCCTTTCTAGGTAAGGCACTTCATTTTCTAACCCCTATACTCTAACCGACATTTTTTTGGGATGGTCCGAAATCCGTTCGTCCAATAGTTGCCCATCTTCAAATATTTATCTTTAATGTATTTGCATGGCTTCTTGGAATCCCTTTGGATTTCTATTTTCTTGGAATATGGCGCACTAGTCACGAGAAGCCCCCTCCTACAAGAACTTGATCGTCGTTCCTTAGAATTCTCCAAGTACTTCTTTTAAGCAAGTATTTGTTTCCTACAAGATTTCTATTTCTCAAGATGGTTGTTTTGAATATCTTAGAGTCTCTTCTTCATTTTTAAAGCCTGCGTGTCATTGGAGTTTTCTGTCCATCATATTTCCCTTCTGTCGTCCCACAAACCGTCTCTAATGGCCTCTCCAATGGAAAATGTGAAACCTTTCGTGACAATATATACTTTCCCATTACCAATCCCTCTCCCCCTTCTCAAGCTCAAAAAGCCCAGAGGTTGTAACTTATGACCACCAGAAGTCTCCTTTAAAGTTTCTAAAGGAACTCAAAGAGAGGGTCTCTGTCGCTAGGTACCGCTAATTCAAGGTAGGGTACATGTGTGTCTCTCGACACTAATTCAAAGTTCATAATGAATGTCTACAAGTAAACAAGCTAAATTTAAGCAACAAAAGCACAGCGGAAGCCAAAATACTAAACCAAAGATAGGCTTAATTTTTCAAACTTAAGGGTGCACCAGAACTTAATAAAGAGTTCCAACTACGTGAAGATGAACTTAAAAAATATCTTGAATCACAAAATATAAACTAGATCAATAAAACCTTGTTTATTTTATTCGAGAATAGTGACTTAAGCTTCGCTCGCATTACTTGATATGAGAATGCAAAAGATTAATATAATATCAGGAACACATCGATCACTTCTGCTACACGGACATTAATATAAAAGAGGGAGGGAATAAAATGTCTGAGCTTATAAGCCCAGTGAATTCTTCACTATGTGCAATTATTCTTTTCTAAAATAAAAACAAGAAGAATTTTGGATTTTGAAAAGTTTTTGGTAAAAGTAGTTTTACAGGATAAAACTTTTCTTTCTTTTTCAGAATTTGTGTGTGCAAAGAACATGTGATTTAGAGTTTCATTAACTATGGTACATCATAAGTCATAAAAACCATAAGGTACATTAGACGTCCTCCGGAAACCCTAGTCAATTAAAGGGTACATCAGACTAACGTCCGGGAAACCTTAGTCATAACCCGCCGAGCACGGTACACATACGATTTACAACCTTATACTCATGGATCAATTCTTTCAGGGGCCAACAAGACCGAGCAACCTACCAACATTCATCTCTGAAGTAAAGTGACTTGGAGTTGAACCTCCCAACTCCAAGTACACTAACTCAAGTCTTATTTATAAAGTGCGTAGGTACTTGTGTCCCAGAAGACTATCCACCTTGTCCTTTCCCAATCCTTGTCTCGTCCCTCAACATGCTCGGATTTGAATCCTTATAGTTTCATAGAGTTCAACTCTCAAACGGGAAAAGAAGCCTAGGTAGGGATGACTAGCAACCTACCCATGCGATCCTAGACGAGCAGACCTCACTTCTGTCACACTCTGTGCCCGGGTAATGACACCAAAGTTCCTCATATGCCCATGAGGCACAGAACCCAAAGAAGAAATGATTCAGTTCATTAAACCATTACTAAAAAGGAGAATAACAGTCTTACATATTCAGAGTAATAATATAAATCCAACAAAGATGTAAAGGGTGAGTTATTCTAACTGTTATTACACACTACAAGTTCAAAGGAAATAACTACTCCATCTATTACATCAAAGTCATATTATGATCACTCATCAAAGTCCCTGTCCCAGGCTTGCACATAGTCACCATCATCACTCACCTCATCATCTGCAAGTAAGGAAAATAAAAACGTGAGCTATGAAGCCCAGTAAGCAACCAACACCCTTTGGATGAAACATCAATTAAGACACAATGCGATTTCCCGACTTCCAAAAATTAAGTGTGGAAAACATGCAAGTTTAGGCTCCTCCATACGACACAATATACACATTGAAAACCTCACAATAAAAGCTTTAGAAAACACAAGAAAGAACCAAGACAGAACGAAATTCAAAATGATCAAAAGGCCTCTCCGGTTAACCGGATACCATCCGAAATTAGGACAAAAACATTGTCCAAAAGTCCGGTCGACCACGCAAGCACACCAGTAGGCCGCAATAGCTCCAGACGAAGGAGTTTCCAATTCGGTCGACCGAAATCCACCATCAGTCATCCGCAATTAGTCCTAGTAGTTTGGTCCGGATGACGGACGAATGATCCAGTCAACCAAGATCCAGTCAAGCTCATTTTCAGTGCAAATTTGTAAAGGAAAAATATGCACTTTTCGAATCATAGCCCCAAAATACTAAATTTTGACTCAAATGCACATATAATAACAAGGCCCAAAACAAAACAAAAAAGTAAGCTATTAGTCATACTCGTTGAAATCCAACATCTACACATCGGAAATGAAACACAAACACCATGTGTTGTTCATACCAATATAATGGACATACATAATCTTAGACTCTTCGAATACAACTCGTGCTATGAATCAAATATCACACGACCGAGCTCAATCGTCTTTTCACAACTCTAATGCAATTACTACAATGGTCCCCAACTTATAGCCAAAAAGGGAAAGGCATCAGTATGCAGTACATGAGTCAAATATATCTCCTCAACGAAGAGCTCAATGTTTAAGGATCCATTCGAATTATGTCATTGCCTACCACCGTGGACTTCACAACGACCACTGTAAGCCCAAATATGTATCCCATTTATGAGAGGGCTCAGTGATAGTGACACATATAGAGAACTCCCAGATTCAATGACAACACACACAATCCAAAAGAATGAATCCTTGCAATGGAATCGATTCTAGACAAGAGTTGATGAGAACATATCTAAAGGGACGCCTAGCACAAAGAATGATGAGGACACATCTAAAGGGCTGCCAGCTCAAAGGATCCTTTGATCAACTTACAAGGTCCAAAGACAAGAGCTCAACATAAGAGAATGATGCTAGCTCTAAATACATTCATTATAGAGGTTCAAACTAAAGAACAAGCAAGACCACCTCCAAATGAATCCAACCAAGATCAAGAAGTCATCATCATTTCTTTTGAAGGCATTCTTCAGGATTCATCAAGTGGCTAAAGTACATTTATAGCAAGTTTATTAATTAAAGTGTATCTTAGACTTTAATTATTTTATTAGTTTAGCCGAGCTCAATAATAAAGGACATGTGGTCCATCTAGTTATTTAGTTTATAGAAAGTACTAGTTTTAATTAGTTTAGTTCCTAGTCCAACTAGGACCCTACTTTGTAAGGCTCATAACCGAATTCCTTCTCTAATTAATAGATAATTCGTCCAACATTATGGACAAGTTTGATATATGATATTGGTAAGGTTATTCCTTAGATACATGTGAATTGAACTTCTAATTAGAACTCCATTCATTCTTGAGCTACTAATCAACAAGCTTAGTTTCACTTGTTGTGGTGTTTCAGCCTCTGTTGAAATCAAAACTACTTAGTGCTGTGTTGATTTACTCCCTCGTAAACTATTTTCAAGGAAGAGAAAAATCCGACTTCAACCATTTTTTGTTGAATCTTAGTACAAGTTATCAAGGTTATTCATCAGTTGGTATCAGAGCTCAAGATTGATCTCTTTTCTTGGTGTACCCTTTTTTGTTTTCAAAAAAAAAATTATTGTTTGCTTGAACAAAAAAAAAAGAAAATAGTTGAGATCCCAAAAAAATGAGTAACTCTAATTACCAAGAACAATTTTTTTCTTGTGGGTTGGGGGGGGCTCTAAATTTCTCGGGCAAGATTCAATTTTCTCTATAAATTTTTAGCCGAGCCAAGCAAGCAAACTTCTTGAATCAAAGACATCATAGTCTGGGTTCAAGAATTGGCAAAGTTCACATTTTGCTTTTTGGTTACAAAGTGAGTCGTGTACATACATATTTTAATCAAGGATTGAAGGGTGATTTAAACCTGAATTCTTGATCATACATTTGGCCAAAAGAAAGAGAAAGAATCAAGAATCAAGAATCAAGAAACAAGAAAAGATTGAGATATTGAGTCCTAAACACAAAATGATACCCTAAAAAGTATCTTCCTTTCTTGAATAGGTCTAGGATTTTTAAGATTACTCTTACTTTCTTTCTTTACTATTTGTTTAGGTTAGGGATTCAATTCCTATATTTTTTTTTCCAGCTTTTCATATCACGCAACATTAGGACCTTTTAATTCTTGGTTTTCATCTTTAAAGCCATCTAGATTTGATGTTCTTTTTGCAAGTATTGTTGAAATTTTGAGTGAATTTTTTTTTACTAACAAATTTTAGTGTCTTACTAATCATGTCTCAACAGGGAGTCTCTACATCAAAGCACGATGAAAGCTTTGTGGATGATAAGCTCTTAAGGTAGGCCACTACACAACAATTACAAAGGATCGTGGATCGATAGGATGAATTGGCCGAAAGAGTGACTATTGTTGAACAAATAATGGTGAGACCACAATTCCCCCATAGGAAGCCATATGCACCTACAAGAGGTAAGAAAGTTGAGCAAAACGATGGCATCTTTGATGGCGAGGATGAGGGGTATGAGTCTCATGAATCCAATCCACCAAGGAGGGAACAAATTCGGCCAAGAATGCCCTTTGAACCACCTCAGCCGAGAGCAAGGGAACAATTTCAATGGTTTGATGATAATCTTGCTTTTGAACCAAGAAGGTCGAGCTTGGGAGAGAATTTTCAGAGATTTGACAACAATCTTGGTGCAATTAAGACCAAGATTCAATCTTTTCAAGGTACAAATGATCCTGAACTATTTTTAGATTAGATTTGAAAGGTTGAACATGTTTTTGTTGTCCACAACTATTCAGAGGACAAAAAGGTCAAGTTGTCAGCCATGGAGTTCTTCGATTATGCTTCTATTTGGTGGGACAAAAAAGTAAATTCAAGGAGAATGGTGGGCCAACATGCAATTGATAGTTGGGATGAGATGAAAGCTGCCCCAACATTACACTAGGGAACTTTTCAACCGATTACAAAGACTTAAGCAAGGCTCTAGAGCAGTGGATGAATATTACAAAGAGATGGAAATTGTCATGATTAGAGCAGATATTCAAGAAGATAGTGAAGCTACTTTGGCCAGATTCTTGGGGGGTCTAAGTGATAAAATTCAGCCAAAGGTAGTGCGTGCTAACCATGATAATCTTATTGAGATGGTTTATTATGCAGAGAAAATAGAAAGGAAGCAAAAGGAGAAAATTTTAAGGGCTTATTAAGCTAATTCCAACCTTGGAAAAAAGCCGAATTAGCCCCCCAACAATTCACCAATTTTGCCGAACCAAATCAAGGAAAAAGAGGCCATTGGAGCTGCTAAAACAGCCTCTGCCATAGTTGGAGCTTCCAAGACATCTTCTACATCAACTTTATCCAATTGGAGGTCAAATAACTCTTCTAACCTTCAAAAGGCATGCTATAAGTGTACGGGAAAGGCACTTTGCTAGGGACTGCCCAAACAAGAGCATAATGATCATGCAAGATGATGGAACATGGGTTAATGATGATGAAGCTGAGGATGAGGCTATTGATGATGTAGCTAACCCTTTTGATGTCTAACCTGAGGAAGAGGGCAAACTTTTGGTGTCTATGAAGCTTCTACATACTTAACCTTTAGATGAGAAACATCTTCAAATAAGTAATCTTTTCCAAACAAAGTGCAATGTCCAAGGCAAGGTTTGTATTATTATTAATGACAATGGTAGTTGTGCTAATATTTTCTCTCTTGAGATGGTCACCACCCTTGATTTACCTTGGAAAGCATCTTCTTATAAGCTTTCTTGGTTAAATAATAGTGGTGAAATTTCGAGTTGATAAACAGGTCGAGGTTGAGTTTGAGATTGGAAGATACAAGGACAAGGTTTTGTGTGATGTAGTCCTTATGACTGCTAGTCACATTATCTTGGGAAGACCATGTCAATATGATAGAGGTGTTGATTATCTTGGTAGAAAAAATGTCTATCAATTAACCATGGATAGAATGAAGCTTATTTTACATCCTTTAACCCCGAAAGAAGCTAGTGCGGTTCATCAAGAGATGGCCTAGAATCGAGAGAAAAATGAGAGATGAGTTGCTACAAGAGAGATCCCAACCTTGCATGAAAAAAAAGAGGTAAAAATGATAATAAAAGCCGAGACTAATGCGAGAACAAAGGAAAGTTGTCAAAATGTGAGGAATGAGTGTTTATTTATATTCCTGGGAAAGGTAGGTAGGGCTATTCGAGCAAAACAAGCAATTGTCTTGCTCGTTTTCAAAGGAGCCGAAACTCCATGCCTCACTAACACTTTTGATCTAACTTCTTCTTCTCTACCTAGTCTTGTTTTTTATCTATTGCAGGAATTCAAGGGTGTTTTCCCCAAGGAGTTGCTGAAAGGTCTCCTTCCAAATAGGGGAGTTGAATATCAAATCAACTTCATTCTAGAATCAGTTCTTCCAAATAGTCCGGCTTATAGAGAAAATCCGGATGAAACTCGAGAAATTCAAAGGCAAGTAGATGCACTACTCGAGAAGGAACATGTAAGAGAATCTCTATGTCATTGTGCTAGTCCTGCTATATTAGTACATAAAAAGGAAGAAACTTGGAGGTTATGTACAGATTATCGAGCTATAAATAAGATAACTATTAAATATTGACATCATATACCTCGTTTAGATAATATTCTTGAAGAATTGCGTGGTGCCATGATATTTTCTAAGATAGATCTTACTCAAGGATACCATGAAATTAGAATGAAAGAAGGCGATGAATGGAAAATTGCATTTAAGACTAATATGGTTTATATGAATGGATTGTCATGCCTTTTGGTCTTACTAATGCACCAAGTACTTTCATGAGGTTAATGAACTACATCTTTAGACATTGCTTTGGTAAATTTGTGGTAGTTTACTTTGATGATATACTAGTTTATAGTAAAAACTTGGAAGAGCATGTTGACCATTTTAGAATTGTTTTTACTATCTTAAAGGAACAAACTTTGTATGCTAATATAGAAAAGTGTGTCTTTTGCACTACTTCTATAAATTTTCTTTGAGATATTGTGAGTTCTCAAGGGATTAGTGTTGATCCGGCCAAGATCAAAGCAATCATGGAATGACCGACACCAACAAATGCAAGCTAAGTAAGATCTTTTCATGGGTTAGCTAGTTTCTATAGACGTATTGTACGTGATTTTTGTACTATTGCTTCCCCATTAAATGAAGTTGTGAAAAAGGACACTCATTTTGCTGGGAATGAGCCACAGCAAATTATCTTTTACAAGCTCAAAGATTTGCTTACTTCTTCTCCTGTACTTGCTTTGCCTAATTTTGATCTAACTTTTGAAGTTGAATGTGATGCTTCAGGAATAGGTATTGGAGTTGTTCTACAACAACAAACAAACCCTTGGCTTATTTTAATGAGAATGAAGTGGACCTACACTTAACTATCAAAACTATGACAAGGAGTTTATGCAATTGTTAGAGCTTTAAAAACATAGCAACATTACCTAATTTCGAAGAAATTTGTAGTGCACACTGACCATGAATCCATCAAGTACCTAAAAGGGCAAGGTAAGTTGAACAATAGGCATGCTAAATAGGTTTTCTTTATTGATACTTTTCCTTACATAATCAAATATAAAATGGAAAGGAAAACATTGTAGTCGATGCTCTATCTCAGAGGTACACTTTAATTTCTGCAATGAATGCTAAATTACTTGGTTTTGAACATCTTAAAGCATTATATGAGCATGATTCTGATTTTCAGCCTTATATTCAGCTTGTGAGCTCTCAGCTCAAAAATCATTTTTCAGGGTTATTGGATTTTTGTTCAAAGAGAATAGATTGTGTATTCCATCTTGTTCAATACGTGAATTACTTGTTAGGGAATCACATTTTGGAGGATTAATGGGACATTTTGGAGTTGTTAAAACTTTAGATATATTGCAAGAACACTTCTTTTGGTGCAAGATGAAAAGAGATGTTAGGAAAGTGTGTGAACTTTGTTTTAAGTGTAAACAAGCTAAAAGTACAAGGAAAGCTCACGGATTATACATGCCTTTATCTATTCCATCCTCTATATGGATTGATATTTCTATGGATTTCATACTTGGCTTACCAAGATCACAAAGAGGTATGGATAGTATTATGGTTGTTGTGGATAGATTTTATAAAATGGCACATTTTATTCCTTGAAGGAAAACAAGTGATGCAAGTCATGTAGCAGACTTATTCATGAAAGAAATCATTCGGCTGCATGGAGTTCCAAGAACAATTGTGAGTGAAAGAGATGTAAAGTTCTTATGTTACTTTTGGAAGACATTATTGAGTAAGTTGGGCACTAAATTGATATTTTCTGCATCAAGTCACCCACAAACAGATGGCCAAACTGAGGTAACAAATAGAACTTTAGGGGTTCTTCTTCGGGCACTTGTACAAAAGAACTTAAAAAGGTGGGAAGAATGTTTACCTATTGCTGAATTTTCATATAATAGGACATTACATTATACAACTCATAAATCTCCTTTTGAAGTTGTTTATGGTATTGACCTCATAACCCCTTTAGATCTAACTACTTTATCTGTTGATAAGTATTTTAATGTCGAAGGTGTTTCTATGGAAGATTTTATACAAAAAATACATCAACAAGTAAGAGCTCAAATTGAAAAGAAGAATACATCATATGCAAGACATGCCAACAAGGGATGAAAACATATTTCCTTTGAAGTAGGAGATTTGGTTTGGGTACATTTGAGGAAAGAAAGATTTCCTAATGCAAGAAGGACTAAGTTACACCCAAGAGGAGATGGACCCTTTCAAGTAGTTGCCAAAATCAATGACAATGCTTACAAGCTAGATTTTAAATGTGGTGTATGTGCTTCATTTAATGTTTATGACTTATCCCCTTCTTCAAAATTCATTCATTAGAGAGGTTCAAACTAAAGAACAAGCAAGACCACCTCCAAATGAATCCAACCAAGATCAAGAAGTCATCATCATTTCATTTGAAGGCATTCTTCACGTTTCATCAACTGGCTAAAGTACATTTATAGCAAGTTTGTTAATTAAAGTCTATCTTAGACTTTAATTATATTTTTCAGCTTTAATTATTTTATTATTTTATTAGTTTAATTGAGCTCAATAATAAAGGACATGTGGTCCATCTATTTATTTAGTTTGTAGCAAGTACTAGTTTTAATTAGTTTACTATATTTGTGAATGTTTAGTTCCTAGTCCAATTAGGACTCTACTTTGTAAGGCTCTTAGCTGAATTCCTTCTCTATTTATGAGAGAATTCGGCCAACATCATGGACAAGTTAGATATATGATATTGGTAAGGTTATTCCTTAGATACTTGTGAATTGAACTTCTAATTAGAACTTCATTCATTCTTGAGCTACTCATCAACAAGCTTAGTTTCACTTGTGGTGGTGTTTCAGCCTCCATTGAAATCAAAACTACTTAGTGTTTCGTTGATTTATTTCCTCGTAAACTATTTTCAAGGAAGAGAAAGATCCGACTTCAACCTATTGTGTTGAATCTTGATACAAGTTATCAAGGTTCTTCATCAAGAGCTCAAATCGGTGACGACACCAATTAACATATATCATATATGACTTCCAAATGCAGTAATACTCGACAACAGCAACAGCAAGATGGATAGTGAAATTAACATATGCAATTAGATTCAATGATATCAACATACAAGAATGGACAATTCAACATTTCATCCAATGCATTAAAGCATGCTATTAAATCCTTTCAACACAGATTTCCAGAACATAAAACAATACATTTCATGGATTTTAGTAACGAAAAGAAAAGGGTGAAGATCCTTACTTGGAATTACAAACAAGCAAAACAAATCACCGAAATCCCAGAAAATACATCAACTTCAAATACAAATTCCCGTCCGCTGGAAACTCGAAATGCACCCCGTCATTTCCCATGCGTAGCCCTTTCAGTTAGCTTGGAAATGCACTAATGAACACCCCAAACAGAGTTCGCTTACTATTTCAATTATGACATTTACTCACAGTTCTCCTATTTTTTCAAGATTTTCTTCTTTTCTATTTCTCTTTCTTTTTTTCAACTCCCAAAAATTGCTGCACTAACTACCGAGAGACATACCTTTTCAAAAGGTTCCAAAACACTCCCATAAGTTTTCTAACACACACACACACACACTTAAGTCCCCAAGTTACTTATATTATAAAAGCCACCCATAAGTAAACATACACAACAATTAACATTTAATAATCACATAACACAAAATCAATTACTATGCTTTTATTTAATTTCAAAAAGTTCAGGTTGTCACATCTTTCTTCCCTTACAGAAGTTATGTCCTTGAAACTTGTTCACCTCGGGACTCAAACAGTTATGGATACTTTTGGCGAGCTTCTTCCTCCAATTACCAATTAGCCTCCCATTCTGTGTGATTCGACCAGTGTATCTTGACATAGGGTATGGTTTGTCACCTCGGAATCTTATCCTTACGATCCACTATTCTTATCAGTACCTCTTGATAAGACAAGTCAACCCGAAGCTCCGATGGTTTCGCTTCCAATACATGACTAGGATCTGGCACATACCGCCTCAACTGTGACACATGGAATACGTTGTGCATCCATGATAGTATTGGAGGCAATGTCAAACGGTATGCTAGGTCCTCAACCTTTTCCAATATCTCGTAAGGTCCCATATACCTCGGACTTAGCATCCATCTCTTACCAAATCTCATGTCCCCTTTCGTTGGTGAAATCCATAAATATACCTTGTCACCAACTTGAACTTCTAACGGTCTTCGTTTGCTATCAGCCTAACTCTTTTTCCTATCTTGAGCTTCATTTAACCTTTCCAAAATCAACGGTACAACTTCCATTGTCACTTGAATTAATTCTGTCCATGTTACCGTCTTCTCCCCAATATCATTCCAACATATCGATGACCGACGTTTTCTCCCCATTGTCACTTGAACCAATTCCATCCATCAAAATATTGTAAGTTGTTTTTATTCAAAAAATCCCTAACATTACACATATTTCTAAGCACATTAGGTTCACATAATTAGTTGAAATTTTAGCCAAATACTGCAAATCATCAATGAAATACAATTCACAATCCACAATAAGAATATTAGCATGAAGATAGAACAAAACAAACATGTATTTCTTAAGAGAGGGAGATATTAGTGATGGGTAATGCTAAATGGATAAGCTTGATCCGGATCAAGAGGGGCATGAAAGATTTTACGAATATTTTACACCTAAAATACCCTTATGAGAGAAAAATATTTATTCTCTCTTGTAAGCCATAAAGGTTAATGTGATCAATCTAATTTTGATGATAACAAATCATTGAGTAGTTCTCATGTTTGTGTGAGCTGTGTTTCATCGATGGGATCTATTCACTCACACTTACATTGATGAAATGGTAAGATAGCTTCTATGAACCTCAAAAGGTGTCATTAAACATAGAAGAAGCTACACATTGTAAGACTCCATGACACAGGTCAACCGAGGTCTGCCTCAGGTCGAATGACGTCCTGTTCCTTTTTTGAAAATGGTTATTTTCTCTACAAATCACTTCTAATGGTTGTTTTTAAACATACTTGGATGTTGGATTCATCATAAATCTTTATCTAAAACAATACAATCTATTTACAAAATACCAAAATCAAAATCGGCACATCTTAAAGGGGGGCTTTCTTAAAGCTTTATATTAAAAAAACTCAAACCTCTCTAAAAAATCAATTGTAAATGTGCTTTTTAACAGAAGGAATAAGGTTATGGAAGTTGTTTGGGCTATAGGCTCGTTGTAATACCCCGTGACTTTTGCTTATGTGTTAATTGACATGTAATTAATTTTTGCATGATTAATTTTGTGGCGTGATTTATTTCATGTGGTTATATGATTACATGC